>CM040982.1:18029444-18043681 GCA_022985145.1 Pangasius djambal
CCTGGCAGCCTCGTCAGCTCAGGACTATACCGTCGTATGGAAAAGCTAAGTTTATGAAATTCTTTCAAAGACTTTGTGTTGCTTCAGTTATCTCACCAGCACCGCTGGAAGCTCCTGAAGCGTATATCTAAGTTCTGTTAATAAACATTCTGAGTTTACCTTCTACATCTTGTCTGCCTCCTGATCTGTGTGTGTGACAATGGGTTTGGATCTCATGTTTCTGTGCCGTACAAAATCTGCATATGAAATCTCCTGAAAAACTTTCGACAAACCCACCTAATCCACATGCAGCCAGATTGTCAACCACAACACACTGCACCGTGCCCTTTACAAACTCACCAATATCTACACACCTTGTTCCTCTAAAACATGGAGATCATGCAGAAGGGGTTCAAACATTTTTTCTAATCCAAATGATCCAGTACACTCCACAGAGTTTGTGCTTTTTGCAGGAGGTACCAAGCAGGTTACAAACTTCGAAGTCATCTATATACAGAGTTACAGAGATTCTCAACTCCTCTTGAGACCAAAAATCATTCTGACTGTAGAACAGTCCATCTTGAAAAGACTTGAACAGATGACCATCAGAAGCACAACTTGCTACAGAGGTCTTCTCCTGTGCAATTTTTCTCTCAATCACCTGATCAAAAATGTGCTCCTTGCTCAGTAACTGCTGTACAGATTGTAAAATTGGAATATATTGAAATGTTCTGTTTTTATTAGAGTCTAAAATGTATTCAACTGGTTCAATGACATTGAAATTTTCTTTATAGAACTTTTTTCTTTTGAAGGCTGTTGCTAAAGGTGCATCCTTTCCAAAACACTCTCCTACAGGGTTGGATACACACAGCACAAGCAAATTCTTTAATCACAGCCTCATCAACTGGCAGACTATGATTTCTAAAAACATTTAAGATGGTAGCTTGTACGATCGGTACGGAAGCAGATTTCAGCAAAAAGTGTAGTTCATCCACCAATTCATCTACTGCTGCAGTAGGTACATGCAGTATGTTTTCTAACTTCAACAGGAGACACAATACTTTTTCCTGAATTAGTTTTGGCAGGCTCGCAACAGAAACTATATCACTGTCGTCAACTGAGTGTCTACATCAGCTTCAGGTTCAGGTACATCAGTGAAGCATGATGGCCTGTTTTCATCAGAACTCTCCAAAGATGTCTCAGGTCTACTACGTAAAGTCACAACACCTGGTTTAAAGTCATTTAAACCATGTGATTTGTGTTTTCTATTCTTGTGAGAATAGTATGTTCCATAAATGTTGGTCTCAAAACTACAGCCTAGAAACGCACAACTACAAGTCTGACCATTTTTAAGGTGTGTCCCAATGTGAACAAAATAATCTTTCTTCGAAGAAAGCTCAGCACAATCACACAGCTGACAACTGAATGTCACTAATTGTGTTGATGTCTGTGATAACATATGGGCACCTCGCATAAGAACATGGATAGCGCTGATTTCTGCCATAATGACCATGGCATAGCTTATAATGTTTCAACAACAGACTCTGATGCTCCACACTCCTTACAAAGCCACATTCAGATAACTAGAAGAAAATCAATCACAACAATCAATTACGGAAACTGTAAACCACAGGTAATCAGTATGTAAAATCAGATTTCGGTTATACTATTATACATTTTTATACTGGCTTCCAAAACATGTATGTCCAAGCACTCATTAATAAAACACTTTCCTCTATTTCTTGACAATAATAAAAGGTTTTGGAAACATATCCATTAGTTTAAGAACATTAATTAATACTACTAACCCAATGGAAAAAAAAAAACGTTTTTACTTGAATTTGCAGTGTTCTCGTCTCCACCTGTAAGGAAATATCACTTTGCTAACAGCATGCTCAACAACACTCACCCGAATGAAATGAAACAATCTAGTGAAATACTCCTTACAACAAGTGTCAGAGCTAAGCAACTACCACATTGATGTCGAAATATGTACATGAATGCAGGCATTTATATGAATTTGCTATTTTTCATCAAGTATACACATGATTAACAGTACGTTTTAAATATAAAAATAAACAGTCAAATATTGCTTAACACAATACTAGAACTGTTTTGAACAGTTTTTAAACACTATCAGCACAATATAGACAAGGATGATAAAAAGATTCCCAGGTTTTCAGGAGCAAGTGCACTTCAGCAGTCATCCATGATTTCTGTTTTGGATGTGTGGTGAAGTCCCATCATATATGCACTTGCTGATGTAGCAAGTCACTGATGCTGTATTTTCCTCCAAATCTGTGGTGTTGTGGTATGTGGCAGCCTCTCTGAACATACGCCAGTCTGTGTGCTCAAAACTGTACTGATTAATATTATTACCAAGCAAGAGAATGTGGATCCAGAGGCTTTTTTATTGTTGCATTAGATTTTACTCACTGCAATCTTAAAAAAGTGCTACTTATGTTTTTCAGCATGTCATGTGCAAAACCAGAAAAGAACATATCTTGTATCACTGCTACACCACTACATGACATGCATATAATTCACTTCCAAGGCCAAAGTTCTGGAAATCAGAACATGTTGTTCTACTTCTGCCACTTTACAAGCAGATACTTAAAATGGAATTACCCATAGGGAGAACTATGCAGTGCTGAGAGAATTACAGAGTATATGAACCCATATATTAAATTTATCCACAAACCCAAAAGTAAAACAGATATAAGTAATTCCACTTCACCTGATCAAAAACATTATCAGAGTCCAAGGATACGACTAGGGTATCCAGTTATTGTCAAAGCAAAAACTTTATGAACATGGTGATAAACCAGGTGAATATTTAGCTTGTCTGAACAAAGTTAGAAATAATTCACAATTTTTCACTTTAATCATGGATCTAAATTGCAGCAGACTCCATGATCAATGGCAAAATCATACCATATTATTACAATTTATATTAATCTTATCAGCTACAGGGGCTTTAGACCTGATGCACTGATTTTTTCAGATCTACTTCTTCCTGTAGTCCCAGATGAGTTTAGGAATCAGATGGACTCAGACAGATTTGGGAACAAGAATTTGCAGCTGCTATTTCAAATAATTAGGAATTGATTTGGGAACAAGGAAAAAACTGTTTTCAGAAGGACTTGAGCACCTTAGAATAGTGCATTTTTGAATAGTGGATTTTGTAGAGGCAGAGGATGCAAGTGCAGATTTTATTTTTAAAAAGTGTAACACAAACAACCAAAACCATGAAACAAGAACCATAAAGGTAAACACTGGATATAAAGCAAAAAAACAGGCAGACTATGATCAAGGCTGTGAAACAGAAGACAACACATATACACGACAAAGACAAAAAAAAAAAAAACTGACAATGAAACGGAGACCGGGACTTCAGTAGGCATGCTGATTAGGAGTAATACAAAACAGGTGTGAGTGCTCAGTGAGACATGTGATGAGGTCATGTGACATACTGGAACTGTATGTAGCTGATGTATCTAGTTCAGTGCCCTTTGGGCACTACCAAGACACAACAATATAGTGGTCTGAGGTTAGGGTAAATGTTTAGGGTATGTTTTAGCAGCATTTTCATGCAGTCAGTTTGTTTTGTTTTTTTGAACCTCTTGAAGGTTAAAGAGAGAAAAACTAAAATTGCTTCTGAAAATCAGTTGCTTCTTGTAGTCTAAGGTGTTGTAACATGGTAATTGTTAGCCAAATAACTCCCAATATGTTTTTCCCAGATTCTGACCTTCTTCCACACCTCAACAGTGAAAAATAGGGAGGTAGGTTTTTTCCCCTAGCAGTTCAAGGCTTCCAGACAGACCTTGGCTGGTAAAAATGAATTCTGTTTTTATATTATGCAATTAAATATTGTATTAAACTTCCTGGCATTTGCTTTCACTTCTATAACATAGAGTTGCTTTCCTCAAGTGCATCTTTCTCTTATAGTGTTTTCTTTCTTACTCTTATGGCTGGCCTGTCTGGAGTGTCCCCTGTGTCCTATGTTACCCAGCGGTTGACTGAACATGCCCTGCAGCCTGCTGACCTTTTGACCTGCCTGTCACCTTGATGGCTGCTGTTATCTAGAGCTTTATTTTGCCAAGGTGGCCTTTTGTTCTCCCTGACCTTTATTGAAAATATGAAATCTGGTCAATTACAAGTATAAACAGGCTAAGGTTCTACTATATTAAGGTAATAAAATAACGGAAATGAACACAAAGAATTATATCTAACGTTAGCCCACACAGACCAGAGTAAAGTTGTGTCAGAATTTGATATTCAACAGACATTTGGAAATAAAGATCAGCATGTTAAAAAATAGCTAAAAATATACACTATACTGTGTGGGCACCAATTAGCTTGTGTTGCAACAGTGTGTCTTCAGTTGAAACTGGATAGCACCTATGGTATTGATCATAATACAGAAGTGCTCAGAATATTTCATTGTCATGCAAGTAGTCCATTACGTTTGCGTATGTGTGTGCACAAGAGCATTTGGAGGAGTACAAAAATAGAGGTGCAATTAGTGCAATAGTTGATTTTTTTTGGCCTTGTTAGTCTGAGTATTCAATGTATTCAACCCTCTCAGCTTCACAGGCTCACTATCATTTATGAGAGCATGACAAGCCAAGAGATGATGTGTCATCAGAGAAAGAGAATGCAAGGTTATAGACCTTTTAACTAATTTGTACCAAGCTATTACAGTAAAAAGGACATCATTTTAGAAGTGCCAACCAGTACACAACTGGCCCCTAGCACTTTGATTTAACACTTGAAATAGAAAATGGATTGATCTAAATGTTATAGAAATGTCATTCAGAATAAGATGCTTGTAAGGAGCTCTGCTAAAAGTATTTAGAACCCTTACTATAGGCCATTTTCAGAGTTGACCTATGCCCGTGTAGTGAAGAGATAATACTGAAATTGCTCACATTGGTATTTAGACCTCAGACATACAGTAACTATGGACTTGTGCTAAGTGTTGGTTGTGCAGCATTTACACGTGTGTCAGAGTTTGACTAAAACACAGGTGTGTCTCAGTTACGCATGATTCTTAAGTAGGGTTGTAGTCAGACCTTCATTGTAGAGTCACAGACATGTCCAAGAGCAGGACTAGCCAAGACTGGTTCAAGAGGGTGGAAACCAAGTCCAATGAAAGTGAGACTGAGTTAAGACCAAGACCGATCTACATACACCATGACATAAATCTGCATCTGCTCCAACAAGAAAAAAGCAAGGCTGTTATTACACAAAATAATAGCTACTGTAACAAAAAAACAGCAAGTATTCTCTGAGCAGAGAGACAGAGAGATGCAAAGTCAACCCTTATGGACAGAAAATAATGTGAGCAATCACAATCAATTACTAATAATTATTTAAACATCCATTACATGTTCAATACAAATATCAGGTTAAATATGAGATTATTTAATTATTTAATTCAAGCTTCTTTTGGAGCCACTTTTCTAATCACATGATCCATGTGACTGAAAAATTCAGCTAATCTGTCTGTGTGGGCAGTAGTTCAGTTATTTGGACTCAATTGCAATTTAATAGCTCCTATGCAGCCAGACCCTACTGAAATCGGATGGTTGCTAATGTCAAACTTGACATTTTTGGGGGATTTTTGCCACATTTTAGCAATGGTCCCTAATGTTTCAGCAACACAGATGCTTGATGCATGTCCACATGGAGTTAAATAGGTATAATTTGTTTGAGTTTCAATATCTGATTCAAAATATTTAGTCTAAGAATAATTTGGCATGCTGTTAATGCGCTGTTAACCAGAAATACCCAAATGTCTGATTATGAAACAAATTTTAAAATTTGTTTAAAAATTTAAAGAGAAGTTAAAGAGACACAATGACACCTGAGGTGCACCACCGATGCTTCCGTTCACTGCAGCTCACTGAGGTCGTCCACCCCATTACCTATGCAGGTCCAGGCATCTTCCTTTTTCCTCTCTCTCTCTCTCTCCCCACTCATTCTCTGGTCCCAGCTCCCCAGAAATGAGGTGCATATTTTACAAACTCTTGGCCAAGACCAATGCCTGAGACTGAGGCAAGTCCAAGTACAAATGTCAGCAAGTCTGAGATAAGTCCAAATCAAAAGAGAAAATGTCTCGAGACTGGACTTGAGCCCTACAGCCATATTCTTAAGCACATTTTTCTTGCTCGAGCAAAGGAGCAGTATTTCAGTATGTTCAGCAATATGTCACACTGAAATGTATGTTTTGGGCATTGTTAATACACTTGAAAAAATATTAAATGCATAAATATTACACAATTCATTGATTATTAGTATCATTTCTTAATTATTAATAAGTCCATGAAAAAGCTTTTTTAATTCAAAAACACAACTGTGAATTAAAAGCATGATCATATAGCATACATCCTGTACACATAGTATTATTTCATTATGTCCTCAAGTTAGTATCTCATGGCTACATCGAGTTGTACACACAATTAACTTTCTGCATGTAAGAGTATGATGAAAAAATATATAAAATAATAGGAGGTACTTGCTCAAGTGCTATTTTATAATCTGCTGAATAATTAGAATGAAACCTATATTGTTAAATTAAGCTAAATATGTAGTGATTAATGTGACCGATACAACTAGGACTATGAATGTAACAATATATGGGTAAAATACTAGACTCCTATTAGATATTAATATCAGTACTTTCAATATTTTATCTTATCAGTATAAGGTGCATTTCAGATCTCTGTTTTTTTTATTTTAAATATTTAGATTTTCCATTTCAGGGGCATGGTGGCATAGTGGTCATCACAGTTCCCTCGCACTTCTGGGGCTGGGTGTTCGATCCCACCTCCACCGTGGGTGTGCTGGTGAAGACACAGAAACATATGTTAGTAAGGCTATTAACCTCTCCTACCTTTTTGAGAGAGTGGCCGCTGGCTCCTTTTACAGGTCCCTGTCTTTTCCCGGAGGGTGAATTGGAGCCGCGCCACTCATTGGCCATCAGCCGTGCGGCATTTCGTCGCTCCACTCCAAAGCCACGCCCACTCTGGCTGTCTAAAACAATTGGGGTGCTGAAATGGCACTGACCTTTCAGCACCGCGCCCTCAGTCGTGCAAGGAGCGCTTGATGGTTTTTGTGCGCGGGCTGCCATCACACTGTGCTTTGGGGGTTTTCCTAGTCCAAAGACATGCGTTGATTGGCATTTCCAAATTGTCCTTGGTGTGTGAATGTGTGTGTGATTGTGCCCTGTGAAGAGTTGGCACCCTGTACAGTGTATCCCCCACCTTGTGCCCTGAGTTATACTGTTCTGAGTTCTGAGGTATACTCAGAATTAACCAATCACAACTCATGTTTAAAAGTAATTATCATGCACCTGCCATCAATGATATGATTCTGATTAACCCCAAAGATCAGCTGATTCTGTGTGATTTTCTTGGCATCTTTTTGGTTTTATATGACTGCTTAAGCCATGGTCTGCAAAGAATGTAAAAGCATGTGCAGGATCTCAATGTTGAAAGGTATTGATATGGAGTGGGATACAAAAGAATTTGCAAAACATTAGATGTACCATCATCAACAAGTGGAGAAAATGGGGCATCAGGATGACATTACCAGTACAACATATAAACTTATCAGGGAGTCTGCCAAGAGACCTACAGAAACATTAAAGGAGCTGCAGGAATATCTGGCAAGTACTGGTCATTCTCTACATGTGATAACAATCTCTTGTATTCTTCAAATATGTAGGATATGTGGTAGGGTGGCTAGACAGAAGTGAAAACATACATATTTTGCCGAGACATACATACAGTCACCCCAAACTTTGTTGCAAAATGTGTTATGGTCTGATGAGACCAAGGTAGAACGTTTTGGACGTTTTCACACAAAGACCCAAAGTATTGGCAGCATCATGCCATGGGGCTGCTTCTCTTCAGGTGAGACCAGAGCTCTAGTCAGGGAATCATGGACAGCACCAAAAACCTTTATATTTTGGTAAAAACAAACTGCAGGCCTCTGTTAGACAGCTAAAGATGAAGAACAATTTCACCTGCACAATAACAACCCGAAGCACAATCCAAGTCAAGAATAGAATGGCTTCAGAAGAAAAAGATCAAAGTTTTGGAATAGGCCAGGCAGAGCCCGGATCTAAATACCACCAAAAACCTGTGGTTACCATCAAAAACCTGTGGTTACCATCAAAAATGACTCAAACAGTGCTGTGCACAGGAGTGCCCCTCACAATTTGATAGATCAGGGGCATTTTTTGCAAGCAAGAGTTGGTAGACTCTTACCCAAAAAGACTGCTGTATTACTAGCAAAGGGTGTTTAATAGAGTATTAGTTAAGGGATATGTACACTTATGCAACAAGGTTAATTTCAGCCTTTTTTCTAAAAATATTTCTCTTTGTTTTTCACTTGAATTTTGTTGGTTGCTATATCTCATAAAAGGTAGGAAAAGATCTGATATGATTGATCTTGTTTATTTTTTTACATCGCAAAAATCTGCCAAAAAAATACCGGCAATATAGGTGCTTCACCATAAATTTAATTAATCAGTCTCATACAATTACCAGTCTCAACAGTTAATCAGTCAAATATGATATCCCCTTTTTAAGTTTAGAATTTTAATTAGAAATTAAAATGTACAACCTTTAAATGAGTCAAAATTATTAAAAGCTCTATTTTAGTTGAGAACAATAACAGTCAATGACTTAGTAATAACCACAATAACGCAATAACGTTCAATGATATAGGATTTAGTGAAATAGAAAAGAATAAACACCAGTTAACTATTAACTGTGAACAACCTAATTCTAAATAAGGACAAACAAAGAAGAGTTGCGTGTGTGTAAGAGAGAGAGAAAGAGAAAAGAAATATGTGTGTGCGCGAGCGGGGGAAAGAGAGCGCGCATGCATCTGTGTGTGGACACGTGCTCTGCACTAGAGTTTGTTTGTCTGTGTTCATGCTGAGTTTATAACAATTGAATTACCATGAACCATGTGAGATACATAGCCACACCTCCTGGTATGTGAAACAAGGAAACAATAGGGAATAGAAATATGATGGGGACTTTAAAAAACTTGCACAGGGTGGATGGAAAGCCATAGAAACTAAAAAATATTTCCAATGACAAAATAAGATCCTTTGTTTATAAGAATGCTGATTTTAACAAACTGTTTGCAGCTTCAAAATACTTAACACAGTAAAACCTTAAAAGAAATAATAATGAACATTATCTTTTCCTGCCCAGATGAACAGTCTCACTTGGAGCTGGTTTTAGTTTGTCATGAGCACGACAAAAATGCGGCTTGAGCCTTTGAAGCATCTGTTTGAATGACTGCTGATGCAGGCTTTGAAGGAATTGTCATTGTGCAGTGTTCAGTGCTGATGAGTGGTGATGCATCATGTTTTAGTTTGTTTTCACATGCATTTTGCATGATGATCCGTCCATGGATTCACTTCTTGAAGTTCAGTCGGCAAGTTGAAAGCCACTGTTTTGATCACTGTTAAAAGTTAATTTGCACAAAAAAGAAAGAAAGAAACATGTGCAATGCTAATGGGTAGCACTGGTTGATTTTACACCAATGGGAGAGATGAGAAATGCTCTCATTACGATGAGAGAAAAGTGGGCCTCCTCTTTTCAGCCAAATCATGTATGACAATCAGCCTAAGAGAGAGAGCTTCTCTCTTTTACGGTCAATCCCGGTTGCTCGTTGGACCCAGAGAGAGTGAACAAAGACTGATAAAGTCCTGATGGATATACTCATTTTATGAACTTCCAATTGCTGTAAAAGTACTTTAATAAAGGTGCACCCCCTATCTGTGGATGCATGGTACCTACAACTCAAGGGAAATGCAATGTAAGCCAACTGAAATACAGAATTGTTTTTTCTGTATAATTGTGCATATAATTACCTCATTTGGTTGACGTTTTATCCAAAGAAACAGGATACACCTGAGTGGTTGAAGGATAAGGGGCCACTGTGTATAGTTTGTTCATGTGTGAATGATGTACTTACCTGAATCAATTCAGTGAATAACATTTTTTATTGTGCTGTACATGAAAAGGACATCTTTAGTGATGCTTGGTGATATGTGATATCTCACATGTATATGTGTGTTTAGTATGGACAGAGAATATACATATTTTAATTTTTTTTTTTTTTGAATTTCCATGGTTTCAATTTTTGGTACTTATTTTTACTCTCTACAAAAATTACATTATTTTTACAATTACTTCACACATTTCTCAATTCTTTGTTCACTTTCACAATACTCTTCACACAGTTCTCTTTACCAGCATGCAGCTCAGCACAGCAGTTAACCTCACAGCCAAAATGCACTAAAACACTTCATAAATTCCCCAAAACTAACTCCAGAACACTAACAAAAGCTTCTCTCTCAACACGAATTCTTTATCACACATAACATAATGACCTGAAAAACACGAACATCTGGAAACATTACCAGATTTCTCATTCTGTGTTTGTACATTTTTATACATAAACCAACATTCCATTACAAAACAAGAACATGGTGCCTCTTTATTGTATAGAATGTACTACAATATACATTACAGGAATTCATAAAAATGCTGAAGTATATGTTGGTATGTCAGGGCTACTACAGTTTTTTTTACATTTACTTACACACATTTCTTAATACCATGTTCACGTTTTCAAAACTATTCACACAGTTTACCAGCATGCAGCTCAGCACAGCACCTCACATCCAAAATGCACTATAACTATTGAAACATTTCATACACACCTCAAAACAAACTAATTCTACCCGAACACTAGCAAAAGCTCTCTTTCCACAATAACTCTATCATTCACAACACAATGACCTGAAAAACACTAACATCAGCTAACATTACCAGATTTCTCATGTCGTTTTTGATTTTTGTATACAAACTAAAATTTCATTACAAAACAAGAACATGGTACCTCTTTCTTGTATAGAATGTACTGCAGCATACATTACAGGAATGAATAAATAATAGGATTTACACCCTGCAATATAATTCAATTATTTTTGCAGGGTGTAAATCCAAAGCACAAAAAACAAAAGCTTGGAAATTTGAACTCCACTAGCAATCTTGCATCGCAGCCTACAAACCTGGCCACCACAGACTCCATTTACCAGATTACACACACCTTGCCACGTTCACAATCACCATCCTTCTGATCACACACACCTGGACTCTATTATCTCATTACTCATTCACAGTATTTATAGACTTTCAGAAATTTCACTCACCGCGAAGTATATGCTCCATTCCCTGGTGTTTGTGACTATGCCAAGCCTTTTTCCCTAATTGATTATTACATTGCTGATTTTGTGCCTGTTTTCTGTTTGTGCATGTTGCCTTACCTCTGATATACTGTTTGCTGATCGCCTGACCTCTGCCTGTCTCTGAACCTGAGTATTGTCGTGTGTTTTGGATGTGTTTGTTGTTCTCTCCATTAAACACTGCCTAACTGCATTTGCATCTGTCCGAGCCATCTTTATGTTGCAGAATACTTTGCCATATAAAATGGAGGTGAACTCCGCTGGCACCAAGCCATCCCTGTTCATGGGCGACTGATGGGAGAACAACGGCAGCACATCACTGATCTTCATGCCAAGATTGACATCCTCCCCAGTCCATCACCATGATGTTGACACAACAAGTGTCGGCTCAGCTTGTCCACTCCCCAATGCCCATTCCCAAGAAATTCTCAGGTGATGTTTCCCAGTGCAATGGATTCTTGCTGCATTGCTCTCTGTACTTCGCGAGCCATGCGGGAATGTCAGAGCAAAACAAGATCACACGATTCCTGAATTTGCGCTCTGGGAGAGCTCTGAAATGGGCATCAGCTATATGGAAGCAAGGAGGTGAGCCTGTGACATCATAACAGTGCTTTACTGAGCTGTTCCAATGCGTATTTGACCACACGCCCGATGGAAAGGAAGCGGGAGAGCAGCTCCTCACCCTCACAAAGGGAGCTCGTCAAGTGTCGGAGTACGAACTCGAATTCTGGATCCTCACTGCAGGGAGTGGCTGGAATAACACCTCACTCAAAGTCATGTTTCGCCAGGGCTTAAATCTGGAAATTTTAACTGAGCTGGCCTGTCAAGATGACCAACTCACCCTAGATTCCCTCACTGATCTAGCCATTCAGCTGGACCATCTGCTTCGGAATTGTCCCTCTCCGATTCAGCAGGAAACTTCCATCAGTGTCATCATGCCTGTGGAGCCCATGCAATTGGGGCGAGCATGATTAAGCGAGGCTGAGCGGGAGAGATGATGCCGAGAGCACCTCTGCTTTTACTGCGGCCAAGCAGATCATTGTATCGGGCTGTGTCTGCACCATATGACAACCAGGAGGGCCACTAGTGGGAATTCCAGCACCCCCTTCCATTCGGTGAGTCCTTCCCAATCTTCCTCTTATACCACTCAGGATCTATTTGTGTTGACAGTGATGTTTGACTCTGGAGCAGCTGGAAACTTTATTGACTAGGAAACTGTGAACCTGCTTAAGATCCCCACTGAAACACTACTCCCCCCAAAAGGATCCAAGCCATCGATGGTAGCCCCATTGGAGAGGGATTGATCACATACTGCACCAAGCCACTTCTCCTCAGCACATTACATCAGGAGCTCATCTCCCTATTGATCACTGTTTCTCCTAAACACCCCGTTACTACATAACCCTCAACTGTCCTGGTCAGATAAACAATTAACGCACTGGTCTTCATTATTGTCAAACCCACTGTCTTCAAATCCCTGAACTCATCATAGCTTCTACCTCCATTGAGCCTAGAGAGCCCTTCCTCCTTGAACATTCCTTCAGAATACCAGGGCCTGAATGAAGTATTCAGTAAGGCTAAAGCCAGAGGTCTGCCACCCCACTGACCCTATGACTGTGCCATCGAGCTGCTCCCTGGAGTCACTCCTCCTCATGGCAGAGTTTACCCACTCTCAGTGACTGAGCAGAAACCTATGGAGGATTACATTCAGGAAACTCTTCAACAGGGGTACATCAGACCTTCTACATTTCCTGCATCAGCTGTTTTTTATAATATAGCTATAATGATAATCTAGACATCACACAAAAACCTAGTCATAAATTCATCGCATTTGAAGTTCTTTATTCTAACATAACATTTGTAGCCACTAAAAATAAGTCTACCAAGGTGATTCCACTAATTATTATTTACAGACCCCCAGGGCCATATTCGGAATTCCTAAGCGAATTTGCGGATTTCATCTCTAACCTGGTTATTTCTTTAGACAAAGCATTAATTGTTGGAGACTTTAATATTCATTTGATCTCAGATCATTACCTCATCTCATTTAAAATGTGTCTTAATCATAATATATGCACCTTGCCACGTCACCGTGTCAAACGTACGTTCACGTCAACAACTGCACAGAGTTTCATCAGTAATCTCCCAGATTTATCAACCATGATCGGATCACCGTCTGATCCCAAAGAACTTGAGCAGGCAACTGAATGCTTAGAACCAACGTTCTGCAACTCGCTAGATAAGGTAGCTCCACTTAAAAGAAAAATAATTAGGGAGAAAAAGCTAGCACCCTGGTATAGCGATCACACACGAACTTTAAAACAGACCACTCGAAAACTAGAACGTAAATGGCGTCAAACTAAATTAGTAGTATTTCAAATAGCATGGAAGGAGAGCCTTTTGAGCTATAGGAAGGCTCTTAGTGCTGCTAGATCAGTGTATCTCTCCACCCTAATTGAAGATAACAGAAATAATCCTAGATTCTTATTTAATACTGTAGCAAAATTAACTAGGAATAAGACCACAATAGAAAAACGCACACAATCATTATACAGCAGTGATGACCATGAATTTTTTCAATGGTAAAATTGAAAATATCAGACAAGAAATTCAGACTATTAATTTAAAACCGGGCAGTTTTATAACTAACCCTGTAAATGATAATATAATAATATTAGATCAACAATTACAATGTTTTACTCCCCTTGAAGAGACTGAACTAATTTCACTAATTTCATCATCAAAATCATCAACCTGTTTACTAGATCACTTACCTATTTGTTTCCTCAAACAGATAATTCCTGAAACAATCAAACCTCTTTTAAAGATAATCAATTCTTCTCTTAGCATTGGCTATGTTCCTAAATCTTTTAAATTAGCAGTTATCAAGCCCTTGATTAAAAAACCTGACCTTGACCCCTGTCAGCTGTCTAACTATAGACCAATATCTAACCTCCCCTTTATCTCCAAGGTCCTA
>CM040982.1:18043781-18078589 GCA_022985145.1 Pangasius djambal
CGGGGGGGGGGGGGGGGGGGTGCATCGCCGAGAGGTCTGGGGGGCTTTGAGCCAGGGAAGCTGTTGTGGCCACCATAGGTGGAAGGGCCGATTTCAGGCATGAGGAGAGGCAGAAGGGACTCCAATTATAAGGTTTATAAGGGACTCCAAGATAAGGTTTAACTGAACCTGTTCATGGTGGTTTCCTGAGAGAACAAGGAGGAATGGGGTGGTGCAATGGGTGACCCGAACCAAGAATCTCCCATCGAGGGCATTAATGCGGAGGGGGGTGTGTGTCCAGTGGTTCAACAGGAAGGCCAGACAGGGACGTGACCAGCTCCATGTCCAGGAAGCTATCGTCGGCACCTGAGTCAATAAGTGTGAGCAGGGGAATGGAGAGCTGGTTGTGGCACAGGGTGGCTGAGATCTGGAAGCAGGATGGGGGTAGGAGTGGTAGATGTTTGGCTCACCAGGGGCCCCCTTTCTCCTGGCAAGCCCCCCTCCCCCTTTTAGCCACAGAGAGCAGTTAGCCAGGAATGACCTGGTTGACCACAATAGATGCACATGCCTGCCTGGAATCTCAGCTCCCACTCAGTGGGGGTAAGCAAGGTCCGGCCCAGCTGCAGAAATTCTTCCCCGGGTGATGTGGAGTTAAGCAACAGAGCTATGGGAACAGGCCAAGGCTCAGGCAGGATTGACAGATGAGCGGAGGGACGGACTTGGGGCTAAAGACTGGCTCTCTCTGCACCGCTCCTGCATGCGGTTATCCCATGCCATGGTGGACTGGAAGAAGAAGCAGAGGGAGGATCTGGTCCTGCTGGGTCTATGTTGGCCAGATTGTTCTGTTAAGGGCACAGGAATGAGGGGACCCAGAATCAGAACGCAGGCACAGTAAGCAGGTTAAACATGTTTTATTGACAGCTTGAAGAGGTGGGAGTGTCTGGAAATGGAGTTTCAGTCAAGGGCGGGATTCAAAATCTGGTCGGCAGCATGAAAGGAGGATGCTCAGTCGAAGTGCCGCGGGGAAGGGGGGGGGGGGCGAAGCAGAGAGTGAGGAGGCCTGAATGTCGGCAAGGCCAGGGCTCGAGCTCAGGTCCGATCCAAGTGCAGAGTCAGTGAATTATGAGGAAGGCGAGGCAAGGCTCAGTGTAGTAGGATGTTAGCAGAGAGAGAGCTGACAGGCTGGGTGAGCAGTGAATCTGGAACACTAGGAGAGAACAGAGTGAGCACAAGATAATGTATTGGGAAAAATACTAGGCAATAACGTAAAGAAAATGCAAGGAAAGTTGGAAGTGTACTGCACTGGAAGCCGGTGATGAGTGTCTGAAGAACCAGAGTATATAAACCTGCAGATTGGGTGAGTAGATGAGGAAGAGGTGTTATCAATGCTGCAATCAGGCGAGGCACGATGTGGAGTGCTACACCCAGACACATATACATACACACAAACAGAAATAAGAGGGAGTGCTTTCTGCAAGGGAAACATAAAGAAGAGGAAAAATTGGGAAATACATCGGCACTCCGGCACAGACCATTATAAGAAGATATATTTAGAAAGTTTTATACATCCAGATATGTTAGTTTGAATTTTACATCAAACATTCTAATTATTATCATGATTTTACCTTTGCATTTGTTTAATTCTTGCTAACAACCAATGATTTGTTGTTAAGACCATTAAAAGCTTAATATTTTGTCATTTTGGGCTTAGCCCATTTTTTTGCCAAGAAATATAGAACCCGATGTGTGTCTGTGTATGCAGGAGCACTCAGGGAGGATACAGGCAAATTGTTGCAGAGCATCATTTTTCTTTTATTTTTTATTTCCCCCAAACACTTTTCAGAGGATGTTCTCATAAATCCAAATTCAAAACAAAAGAAAGCAAACAGTCCAAACTAGTTTGTGGCCTTGCCCCATTGACGTTCAAGTTATGTTTCATGGTTTGGTGTGCAGACACTGACAGTCTCTCTTTCTGGCTTGCAGTGTTACCTGAAAGTACGAACAAAGCACACATAAATAAACTCACCATGATTGCACACAGATAAGAATAATCACACATTTCCTGCTGGTTCAACCTTCTCCTCTCTGTCCACAGCTGACACTTGACTACACCACTGCTGCCACAGCATACATCCTACTTGAGATCTTGCAGTCCAGTTCCAAGAATGAGCACTGACTCACAAGCAGATTATGGAACAACTGACTGCACAGCTGTGTGGTAGGTCACACAGCAAAACAGCAGAAGAATGGCCTGTGGAGTCTGACACAAACATAGGCCACATCCCCACCTCTGTTGCATAACAATTATATTCCAACATCTGGCTGGTGGCCAAATATAGTTGGCAGATATGTGCTGTCTGCAAAAAGTGGGGGAAGCGCCACAGAAAACTAGGTAAAAGAGGTGGCATCTAGGTGAAGACTAGAAACTCATCACATTGGCTACATCCATTCCTGTGGATTATGGGCATACCGGCAGCAACCTGTGGCAAGATCGTGTTATTCACTGGCAATCTCTGGAACTGAGGTATGCTCATCTCTGTGTATTTTTCCTCACTGATCACAATCACGTCACTACCTCTGGGGAAGTGTGCAATTCCGGAACAGAAGAGGCGTGGAGAGCCGAAATCTCCAGAATCTGGATCGCATGCTGTTGCTGGTCAGCCAGTCCAAGTTGGTGAATATGGTGCTGGTTAATGCAGGATTGGTATCAAACAAGACTTTTATTCCGAATTATGTTTTCACTTTTCATGGATGTTTTATTTTTAACTGAGTCCTGGCTTGGTGTTGGTGAGTTGGGTTGATGAGTCTATTTGGATCTTTCACCTGCCAGTTCTTTAGTTCACCTCGAAAAATAAGTAGAGGTAGGGGTGTGGCTGTGGTCTTTAAAAAGTGCTTCAAATGTCACCTTCTTTCAGTCAATTCATATTTCAGCTCCGTAATGACCTGGGTTTAAATTTCAGCCATGAGTAAATGACACCACTCAGATGGCTTGAATAAGACAAACTACAAGTGTCTTGAGATGTTAAAAACGTGTGTGAATGCTTTCCAGCATGCTGTTAAAACAGCTAGGGAGAATTATCTCTAATTACCCATCTTCTATATGAAATTATATTTAAACATTGCCACAGACCTAAAGTTTGGCTATTTAATTCAATAAATTCAGTACTAAACCAACTAGTTTGCCATAACCTAGATAGGTCCCATAAAACTTGTGAGGATCCTCTTCAGTTCTTTATGTAGGTACCCAAGTTGCCTCTAACGACTAGTGGACACTACACCTTCCTGCCTCTAATGGAAAGAAGGGGGAAGGTAATGCCACTTGAGACCCCTGGGATAAAAGCCCCCAAAGGTCAGTTTCTCTCTCTCTGTCATGTACAGCACCTTAGTGCGCGAATGAAAAAGACACCCTCTGCAGAAACAACTTAGTGGAAAAGCCAATAGTCTTTCTGTACACTTGGGCCTTATATGCACCAAGACTAAGTTTCACTCAACCAATATATGTCCATCTTTCCTTCCTTATTACTTTATTTTCACTTGCAACAGCCCCCCAAATGGTTGAGAATAATGCACAAAGTGGCTGGGCTCTCAAAATTTCGATTATTACTTTTCTCCAGGATTCACAAGAATCCTGCCGAGACACATCATTCCTCGGGTTGCAAATCATAGCGGAGCATCAAAATGTC
Organism: Pangasius djambal; assembly: GCA_022985145.1. Taxonomy (NCBI): domain Eukaryota; kingdom Metazoa; phylum Chordata; class Actinopteri; order Siluriformes; family Pangasiidae; genus Pangasius; species Pangasius djambal. The sequence continues at coordinate 18,047,444 of CM040982.1, forward strand.
AATTTCTGCACTTCTTCAGCCTAGCTCATCTTGGACCACATGAGCTGGCCAACACGACTCCCCAATAAGCAAACAAGCAAGATCAACTCAAAGTGAGACTGGACAGCTGGGCTTAATTACCTATCAGTTTCTATTTCTAGTAAGTGATTTATTATATTGTAACTTGAATTTAGCACCAAAAAAATTCTGATTTGATAAACTTGATTTGATAAACTGGTTTTGTGTTTGGAAGGGCTGAAAAGAATATTGTCCATTTTCTCTTCATGCAGTTGTTGTTTGCCATCCAGCTTTTGACGGCTTCCAGGCACTCATTGAGTCACTTCAGCGAGTACAGATTATTAGGCTTAAGAGGGAGATAGATTTGTCATCAGTGTAACAATGAAAAGAAATGTTAATCTTCAGAAAGATCTTACCCAACAGAAACACATATACTGAAAAAAAGGACAGGCCCCAACAAAGAACCTAGGGGGACAAGCTTTAAAACCAGACTGAAAAGTAGAAATATAATGTCAATCGGTGTAAGCCTTTTTTCAGTGTACTATATCATGCAGCCTATGTCTGGATAAATCTATTAATTATGCTGGTGTCAACGACAAACAAATGGAAAATGGACAAAATATTTTTAAAAAGTGAATCCATGGCTATTTAAGGCTTACATACAAAGGAGCTGTTAATATGCACACTCAAATCCATTTACTTGTATGATAGATGGAAATGGAACTTGAACTGCCTGAGTCATCCTGATGCCCTACTTCCCTTTAGAGTTCTTGTCACCTGAAAATCATTCACTGCTGCTAAATATGGCCCCACATGGACAGCCTAAAGCTCGCAATGAAATTATTGTAGATGGTACCACATAGAAACAATAAAGATGTCTGTGGATATTCTTCCTGAGAACAATTTGCACTCAAGTCTCCATCATTGAACAGTTAATAACCAGTTCAATACAAGTTAAATCAGTTAAACTATAGTTAAAGCAGTTAAATCTATAAAGAATTCAGGAATGACTGTGATGCACATACTCATAAGTTGCTCATAAGCTCCTGTTTACACAATTGCACTTTTTTAACTATACAGTATATACAGTTATAGAAGAGAAATGATTTATAATTGCACTATTTGGTGTCACCCAGATGAGTCTGGTTCCTCTCAAGGTTTCTTCCTCGTGTTGTCTCGGGGAGTTTTTCCTTGCCACCATTGTCTCTGGCTTGCTCATTAGGGATAAATTCATAAATTTTAAATTTATATCCAGAATTTATATTTTTCTCTAAAGCTGCTTTGTGACAATGTCCATTGTTAAAAGTGCTATACAAATAAAATTGAATCGAACAGGGTTATGGGTGCCCAAGGTTCATTGATGCTCATGGGAGAAAAGGTTAGCCCATCTGGTCTGATCCTAAAGAAGAACTACTGTAGCACATATTGCTGAGAAAGTTAATGCTGGCTATGAAAGGTGTCATAACACACAGTGTGTCACAGCATGATGTGTATGGGGCTGCATAGCTGCAGACCAGTCAGAGTGCCCACGCTGACCCCTGTCCACCACCAAAAGTGCCTACAATGGGAATGTGAGCATCAGAACTAGACCATGGAACAATGGAAGAAGATGGCCTGGTCTGATGAATCATGTTTCGTTTTACATCATGTGGACAGCCTGGTGCATGTACGTCAATTACCTGGGGAAGAGATGGCACCAGGATGTATTATGGGAAGAAGGCAAGTCGGCAGAGGTAGTGTGATGCTCTGTTCAGTGTGAAACAGTGTTGTACTGGGAAACTTTGGATCCCAGCAGGACATTGCTTCACACTGAACAGACCATCACAATTTCACATCATGTGGATGTAACCTTTACACATAACATCTACCTAAACATTGTTGCAGACCAAGTACAACCCTTCATGGCGATGGAATTCCCTAATGGCAGTGGCCTCTTTCAGCAGGATAATGCGCCATGCCACACTGGTAAAATTGTTCAGGAATGGTTTGAGGAACATGATAGAGGTCAAGGTTTTGACCGGCTGTATTCTTCCTGTTATTTTTTTAATGTTTAAACCCAGGTGGTGTTTTATTTTTCAAGTATTGCAACATGTAGGGTGGAGTGCCTTTAAACTGTGTGTAGATTCAACCTAACACCTAACAGTGGTGTTGAAATAATATTCCTGTATAAATATGAATTGAAATTGATGAATTTTCAAGGGTAAATAAATAAAATAAATAAATAAATAAATAAAATAAAATCGCATACTTTCTGTATGATGTAATATGTATTTATAGATAAGTGTACATAAACTTTATGGAGTTTAATATAGAATAATTTTTTGATTTTATCAGTTACCTCTGAAATTTAAATCTATAATGTGTATACAGGTTCAGAGTATATAGGGTTCAGAGTTGCCAGAGAAGGTGGGAACAGTTAAGCTACAGCAGTGTGTTACTCTTCTAGTGAAGCAAGAACACCTCATTTGGAGAAAGCTGCCAAAAAATGTCCCCATGTCACCAGGGAGCACAGTTTTGGTGGAACCGATGACTTAAAGGTCCATGTCACGAGAAATCATGGTCGGCCATGTTGTCACACCATTATGGGGTCATCGCTGTCAAAGTCACCAACTTCTTGACAAGCCAGTCACCCTCAAGAGGAACAACAAGTTGGCAGACGTGTCCCCATGCATTGCTGTAGAAGATTTCAAACTTTTCCAAGGGTTGAGCTGAGGTGAAATGTCCGGAGAGGTGAGACAGTGTTCACCAAATTTGTCAGCTGATTTCAAACAAAGGCTGGAAACCGTGAGTCTCGCTGATCTTGACATCAAATCTTGTTCTGTCAGCCATGTGACGAAGGAGAAACTAGTGCAGTTATTGGAGAGATAAAATGATGTGTTCTCCAAGCATGGGTTGGACTGCAGAGAAGTTAAGGGATTCATCCATTACATTTGATTAATGGATGAGTGCCCATTCTGACTCCCTTATCACAGAGTGCCACCCACACACTACCAAAATAGGTGACAAGTCTTGTCCCAAATGGAAGAACAGGGGATAATTAGGAAGTCTGTGAGTGAGTATGCTTCCCCTTTTGTTTTTGATGTAGAAAAAAGATGGCTTTTTGATCAGAAACTTTACATTGTTAAATGCAAAAACTATAAAGGACGCACACCCACTCCCACATCAGTCTGACTGTCTGGCTGCTTTAGGCGGAAACATCCTCTTCAGTACCTTGGACCTGATGTCAGGATTTTATAGCATCCCCATGGCTGAAGAGGATAAGAAATACACTGCATTCACTACCCCCTTGGGGCTGCATGGGTACAATCAGATGCCACAAGAGTTATGTCTCCTTTATGCGCATGATCATGAGCATCTTTTTGGACTTGAACTTCAGCAGCCTGTTGTGTTGTCTTGACGACTTGCTTGTATTCGCCCCAAATGAGCAGGAAGTGTTAAATACTGGGAGATGTGTTCAACTGACTGAGACAGTCCAATCTTAAGTTGAGCCCTAAGAAATGTCACCTACTTCAGGCATCTATCAAGTTCTTGGACCACATCGTAGACCATGATTGTTTTTCTGTGGATCCTGCCAAATTCAAGGCCATCTCAAAGCTTTCCAGCCTTAATCTCATGGAAGACGACAGATGTACTCTGTCAGTGGAGAGAAATAAATCAGTCCTTGGTATGATCTTCATTGATCTTCATGATTTCATTCTGGCATGTTCTTCTTTAGCCAAGCCAATTTTTGCTCTCACAGCTGGGCAAATGACCCACAAGGAGTTTATGGAACAGCTTATTGCAGAGCTCTGTGGTGTCACAGAAAGTAACACCAAAACAGATAAGTAGTGGCCATGTGCTGGTTGTGTGAGCTGAGCTGAGCTCAGATGTCAGGAATATTGCCACTGCTGGTCCCCGGATCTGTATGCATTGCAAAGCAGTGCATGGCAAGAAGCAGCAAACATCTTGGAAATGCCAGGCATGTGATGTTCACTTGTGTTTTAACGTTAACCAGGAACTTTTTCCAGGAATGGCACAAAGGTGTGTGACTGTGTGTTCAAATCTGTGTGCTCAAAAAAGTGCTTTTGACCCCTTTTTTATATATTGATTATATTCTGCATTCTTTATTTAGTTTCTACAGTGGCATTCCACCTTGTTGGACCCATTAGGGGGTGGGTCGTTATCTCCCCAGACATGAAAGACATCGATATTCATGACCATTGACACTCCCTCGCATACAGCCTTTCTAAAACAAAGTGTCACAAAAAAGCTAAATCCATGCATTGGTTTATGTGAATGAATGAACAGGATGGTTTTCACAATATGTTGTAACAAAGACTCTGGTCTACATAATCTAGTACTCAAAAGTCTTGTGAAAATTTATTTAGTATGTGTTTTATGGCCTTATCTCCGTGTCCTTAATTTTTTTACTAACCAAGTTTAAACTTGATTTTCTGAAAAATACAAACATGTACATACCTGTTGCTTGCATTTTTATAGCAGAGTTTGTGCTGAATATAGTTTAATGAGACTATTGCCATTAATATACTATAAGTAACTGAAATAAGAACAAATGTCAAGACATGTAAAAACATCTCCAGGATTCAAAAAACACATGAGACTCCTAAGGGTTTAAGAGAGTCTGTTACTCAGTGTTGTATTAGCACATCCCGATTTTACTCACCCATTGATATCAATGCTTCTTTGAATGGACTAGGAGCTGTGTATTTCTAAGTACCTGTAGGTAAAGAGAGAGCCTGACCCATTCCATTCGCAAGCAAAACCTTAAGCAGCTCACGGAGGAACTCTTCAGTTCATATGCTGGAGTTTTTGGCACTCAAGTGGAGCGTGTGTGAGATGCATGAGGCTGAAGGGTCATTCATTTACAGTTTGCACCAACAATAATCCACTCACTTATGTCATGACTAAGGCCAAGCTTGATGCCTGTGAGGAACGTTGGGTATCCAAACTTGCAGCTTATACCTTCCCTGCATATCGCAGGGACAAAAATGTGGTGGCTGATGCTCTGAGCTGACCCTTTTGTTAAGACAGTGAGCAGCAGATTAATGAGAGAACACTATTGTGATTTCAGATTTTAAGATGTTCTTAATCAGGGAGCCCAGAACTTACAGGTCTTACTTCTGTCATGCTTTCTGACAGTGCCACTGTCAAAGCTTGCTTAAGCCTACAATCAGTGGGAAGAGACATCCCGAGTAAGAGCTGTGCAGCTAATCCTGTCCTTCGAATATTCAGTACCAGTTGGTTTTGATGCCCTTCCTGTAATCACTATGGATGAAATTCAGGGGAGTAACAAGTTTGATCATTTCAAGGGTCCTCTCCTTTGTGAATTTGAAGAATCAACCATCAAGATGAGAGAAGGTCGGAATGAGTTCCAGGGTCTTACCAGTTTTCAGACAATGGGACAAGTTAAAGATCCAAGATGGGATATTGTACTGAGTCACACAAGATCCTTGTAGTGAGCAGAAATGGTATCAGCTAGTCTTACCCTCCAGTTTCAGGGAACAGGCACTGAACGGTCTACACGATCTTGCGGGTCAATGGTTCTTTTGGCCAGGGATGGGATGAGACGTGCGTATACATCAAATGCTGCCAAAGATGCATTTTAGCTAAGGCTCCAGAACCATCTGCAGTGGGCCCTGCTTCAAAAAGTATCAAGATTTCTGTGACAAAGAAGTTAGTGTGTCTGGATTTTTGGACTGCTGAAGATGGAAAGAAATGCTCTTTGGATGTGCTTGTTGTGACAGACCATTTCACGAAGTTGGCCTGTGCTTTCTCTTGTGCAAATCAATCAGCAAAAGCAGTTGCAAGGAAGCTGTGGGATCATGTGTTCTGTGTTTACAGGTTCTCAATCATATTCACACAGACCAAGGAGCCAATTTCGAGAGTGCCCTCATAGCGGAGTTGTTAAAAACTGTCAGTTGTCACCAGGTCTCACACCACAACTTAACACCCATGGGAAAAGGAGGAGCGGAGAGGTTCAATCGAACTTTAGGCAGCATGTACTTTGTGTCTGAAGGAGAAACACAAGTGGCCTAAAAAAATATAGACATTCATTTAAAAATACCAAAGTTCATGAGACAAGGGGGGACACCCCATTTCTGCTCATGTTCCGCTATGTACTGAGACTTCCGATTGATGTCATATTCAGACAAGTGCTGCATGATCCTGTGGTTGTTGATCACGGTACTTCACGATAAGTAGCTGATGTTGTACCTTTTTTCATGTTATTTTTGTGAATAATTGTTTTGGGGACTTCTATTTTGATTTTTGTTTCTGGCACTTGTGTGACATATCTGCGCCCTTCTCTCGCCAGTTCACTTTGTGCATGTTGTGGAGAAGTAAGCCTTTTTTTTTGCTCTTTGGTTGGATGTGATTAAAAGTTCAGATAATGTAGTTAATTTGGTGTTGTAACAAGTATTGTGAAGAGACGTACAATCTTTTAAAGTCAGTTTTATGTGTGGCTGGTATACGCATGTGAAATTATCAAATACAGCAGGCCGTTTATGCAGGAGTTTTATGTCATGCAAGAGATGTACATGATGTGCTTTACCCCACAAGTGATATACTGAACTTTGTTATTCCAGAGGTATTTTCCTTTAATCTTTTTTTTATATGTCTGATGTATATAATGTAGGCAAGCTACTCAACCTGTTTTTTTTCCAAAGGTCAATCTTCTAAAAGAAATGATCATTGATTGTATTTTTTTTGTATTCTGTATTAATTGTATTCTGTCATGATGCTTTTAGTTATTTGGATTTGTATATTCATTTTGAAAGTTCTGTCCCTAATGAACCGGACATTAGCTAAACCCACACTAGATCTGGCACAATGAAGACATGATTCTGGCCCAGTTTTGGCTATTGGTGGCTGAAATGTTTTGATTCTGGCTCAGTTCTGGTACAGATATGGCTGTTTCCTAAGTGTACAGGTTAAGTTGTGTGTGGTGGCATTTCTGGGGTATAATTTTGGCAATACACAAAGGGGCTGTAATTCCTTTGGTATCTGGGCCAAATCTGGGCCAGCATTATTTAGCTATCTGGGATCTGAGGTTCTGAGTTCTTTAGTGACTTGGATTCAGTTTTGATCTGAGAGACAGCAAACACCCAATCGGTTGAACATTTATTGAACACAAATCAGCAGACACAAATTGCAAGCATATAGAAATGAGAAGGTGTGTGTGTGTGGAGGGGGGGGGTGCGAATGTGAGTGTGTATCTTGTGTTGGCATGTGACCATGTGCAAACAAAGGGCGTGCTCACACTTGGTTTGAGAACAAAGGGAGCATTCTGAGGACCGTGTGTCCAGCACAAAGGAGGAGTAATCAAATACTGGGAAACTTGAAAAAGGAGGCTTCCATGCCATGTAGGCATTGGAGCCGACCTTTAAATAACTGTGATTGAATTTATAAGGAGATCTAATACCGATTAATTGGTCCCAGTTTTCGAAAGAGTGGATTTAGAGGTGGAATAAAATGGATGTAATGCGCTTACCCTGTTATCCACCAAATCAATACAGAATCAAAATAATGCTGTTCAGGCATGAACGTTATTGGATCTGAATGTGATAAACTAAGTTTATTTGAAGATTGTACAGAAAACTGTCGGCATTAGTACAAATGCAAAGGGGCTCGCATGCAAAGGGGCTCACAGAGAGGAGAGAAAGAGGAACAAAGATTAAAGCGGCACATTGTAGAGGCCTAATGTGTTATATACACAAATATATACAATCCCCTTTTGGTTCGGAGGGAAATGAGGAAACAGGAGACAGGTTTGCGACAACTCAACCTTTTTTTAATTTTTAAAAAAAACTTTCCCCTGGACTTTCTTTACTTTCGCTTTTCAGCGGTTTTATCTCTCTCACAAACACAGCTCTTTCTCTTGCCTGTTGTGGGGTTCTCCTGAAGGCAAAAATGGAAGCATATAAATAAACTTGGGCTAATCAGACACGGGTGAAAATTATTACGTGTTACCTACCGGTTCGACCCGCCTCCACTACGTTCACAGCTGACGCTCGACCATGCCCCCGGTTATTTTATTTGTTATGGAATCTCTTAATGGGCTAGCCCCTTCATACATTGTGGATTTGCTCTCGCACTACTCAACTCCTATAGGTTTCTAAAGGTCTTCTGATCAGTCACTCCTTGCTGTTCCATGGTCTCACTTCACGTGACTGTGCTTTTGTGGTCACACATAAATACTGACTTAAATTTTGGACTTCATTTGCTGACTTAAGTCACCAACTCTGAAAACAGCCCCATGACAGCAAATTCATTCAGTAAAAGTGGGATGTCTGCACAGTTCCTGCAATGAAAATCTAAACTGACTTTCTAATAAATCCACTTAGTACCCAAAGGTCAACTGAAAACCTTACAGAGCTTCCACAAAGGCAAGAATCATTTAAAAAAGCACACCAGCATGTTGCTCTTTCAATGATCACTGAATTTTAAGTTGCTGAACAAGTACTAAAGGCTATTAAAAAGCAGCTGGAATTGATGTGAGGTACAGGAAATTATATAATTAGGGGACTCAATTTTTCAGCTGGATACTTCACACAGACCTTTAAGTTTAATTGGGTGCTAATGGCAGCTAGGGAACCAATGATGGTAACTGACACAAGACATAAATCAGAAGAAAAAGTCAGAGGTCAAACGCATACATAAAACTTACATATGTAATGAGAAGGAAGAGAAGTGCTTCACGATTCTCTGTGGGACTTAAAGATTTTTCTCTTCTGCAGCTATCTGAATTTATCTTATGATTGTTACACAGTAATTGACTAATTAAAAGATTATGACAACATGATTTTCAGACAAATGCAGGATTTCACCTCTTACAATAGATTGTTTTACCTTACAACTAGATAGTTTGGTAAATCATTAATATTATGAAGAACAATAGTCAGATGGACAAAATTATCTCAGAATGATTGTACAGTGTAATAACTGACAGTACTATCAGCAAGGTAGTCATTTGCATAATATCTGAAAGAAGTTTGATTGCCCATATTTAATGTATTCTATGTTAGTTTGTTAGAACCCCTTTGAATCACTTTGAGAGAATCATAGAACAAGATATGGTAAACATTTTTTGAACACAAAATATTTAAGGAAAGAAAATATATACAGAACACATGAATACAAATGTAAGAAAGATAATGGCATAACTATCAGAATAAAGCTAAATGGTTAATATCCATTAAGCTAAAATTATAGGAAAATATTCAGATGTTATGATGGTTTAAAATTTACAAATGTTAAATTGAATACCATGCCAACATTAGGAATTTTGGGTAAAAATATTTGGAATTGGTGGCACAGAGGCTTGGCCATGGTGTCAGTCAAGTCAGCTTGTCCAAACATCACAGAAGTCTTATGACTCTGAAACTTATGATTTGTATGAGATTTATATGATCAGATTGTTACAGTGGACTACATGACTCTGAAGTGAGTGTATGTAGTTCCAGATGGAAATTCAGTTCACTTAAAGATGGATGTGAGTGATTCCGAAAATATAATGTTGAGTGATGGAAAGTGTCAGTTTGTGTCAGTACCTTGCTCTTACTGATGACTGGTCAGTTCTCCAGAGAGAGAGAGAGTCCTGAAATTCAAATTCACACCTCTCATCCCTTGAAGACAACTTAAGCTAATTTCATGATATACTAAAACTGTGATGTCATATGTTCAGATACGAGTTCAGATTTGTCCCTCAAGCTTCATATCTGACCATTCAGTCCTGTCAATTTAAGTCAATTGGTTTTAATCATCATTCCCCTATATAGATTGGATACATGGAAGCAAAATGTCATTCCTCAGGACTGTGGTGCAACACATAATACAGTGGCACAGTACAAAAGACTACATAAAATGCAGATATACAGCAGTGTGAGACGAATGCAAACAACACAAATACACATGACAATAAATATAGGCAAACACACAGGACAATGCATGTCAACTAGACAGGACAACAGAACAATGTTGAGTGAAAAAAATAGTTCAAAAATTGTCTGTAAGCTATTGAATGTTTTAGCAGCAATTGACTGTATTATCAGCGGTAAGATAGTCATACAAGTATGCTGAGCGTCATAATAGCTAGTGTCCAACAGCAGCATTATAAAGTGCAGTTGTTTAGTAAATGATGTACAGTGGTAGCTCTTGGGAGATTTTGATTAGACTAGATGAGCTTGTTGATGGAGGCATTGATAGTGTGTATAGAGACTCCACAGATGTTCCCAGCTGTCTTCACAAAATTGCTGTAGGTTCTAGTGGTCTGAAACTGTGCAATTCCCAAACTAGACAGTGACACAGCTAGTCAAGACACTCTCTGTAGAAGGTGAGGAGTTTGGGATGGGGGAGGTTAGCTCTGTTCAACCTCCACAGGAAGAAGAGTCTCCAAGAGAGGTCCCTTTGTGATGTGCATACCAAGAAACTTGGAGCTTTTTACTCTCTCCACAGTTGTGGCAAACCCAAGTTTTTTCCTGGTGAAAGAAATTCCTTGCCTTTCTGATTCTATTTTGAGAGTGCAGCAGATATTATATACAGCTGAGATGCACGATGGTAGATGGCGAATCAGAGAAAATCTGTGCTGTTGTCCATTGAACTGGTTTCAGCCACATCTGAATTTTCCAGGGCTGCTGATTCATTATCGGTCATCTGAACTTTGCTCAAAATGAAGGATAACTCTATTTCTGAATGTTTTAGCGTTCTGAAACTCACTTTAAATAACTTGGACAGAGACTTCTCTGAGAATCTCACAGTTAATTACACAATCATTTGACAAAACTTGACATCCACTCGTAACAACCAGTCTAAAGTCTACACTTATCATTTAGTAACTGGATGCATGGAAATATTGTCAAAGAGATCCTTATTTTTACTCTTTTTGGCACATATCCTCTACAAAGTTCTGGAATATATTTTTCTCACACCAGTCTCTTCGAAAACTCTTTGCGGTATTCCCTCAGTCCCTTCCCCACAGGCTTTTTGTTGAAGCACACAAGTCTTTTCTGATTAGGTCATAACAGATGATAAATCATAACAGGAGAAACTTTCTGTTGGACATTCACATGAGAACCATTACAACAATTGCAATCGTTATGATACTGGCTGGTGCCCAAGATCTTTGCAATAAGAAAAATGTTGGAAGTGTGTGCTTCTACATTAATCAAGGCTGGTACAAAGACATACAGTTCAGGTCCATAAGTATTTGGACAGTCTTTTCTCTTTCTACCTTTTTTTATTTATAAAGCACTTTCACACACCTACCGATTGATCCAAAGTGCTGTACAATACAGCTAAAAAAAACAAAAAACAAATAAGAAACCACAAAACATCAAAACACAATTGACATGGCTAGATAAAAGCTATTGACAAAAGATGTTTTTAAGCAGGTATTTAAATACAGGCAAAGAGGGCGCAGCTCTAACAGAAGCTGGTAATTTGTTTCATGGACTAGGACCGGCAACAGCGAAGGCTCGATCACCTCTGCAATGGAACTTCAATCTAGGGACAGAGAGGAGACCAAGATTACTGGATCTTAGGAACCTATTTGATTTATGAGTAGAGATTGCCTCAGAGAGATATGATGGCGCTTGATTATGCAGAGATTTAAAAACAAAAGTTAAAATTTAAAAAATAATTCTAAATTTGACTGGTAACCAGTTTAGAGAATGATGTGCAAGATGTGATCGAACCTCCGTCTGCCTGTCAGCAATCTTGCAGCAGCATTTTGGACCATCTGTAAACGCATTATAGAGGACTGACTTATACCATAATATAGTGAATTACAGTAATCTAAACGAGATAGAACAACAAGTGAATAATCTGTTCAAACTGTTTTACAGAAAGTAAAGATTTTATTTTTGATAAACGCCGTAAGTGGAAGAAACTTGATTTGACCACTGCACTAATTTGTTTCTCAAAACCCAGGTTGCAATCAAAAAGAACACCAGGATTTTTAGCGCAGGGTGTAAAGTAAGAAGATAGATGACCAAAATGAAGGGCACGGTCTTCATATGACTTTAATCCAAACAAAATGATTTCGGTTTTGTTCTCGTTTAACACTAAAAGATTCTGCTTTAACCATATTTGTAATTCATTTAGGCAATCCAACAGAGGTCCTAAGAATTCTTTACTTTTATGCTGCAAGGGTAAATACAGCTGAGTATCATCCGCATATAGGTGGAAGGACACTCTATATTTCTCAAAGATAGCACCCATTGGTATCATAAATATAGAAAATAAAACTGGGGCAAGAGTTGAGCCCTGTGGCACCCCACAAGCAAGTGGGTGTGAGGACTAACTATGTTGGCCAATGGAAACACTAAAACTCCTGTTTGTTAAAAAAGACTGAAACCATTTCAACACCTTGCCCTGTAACCCAACACAGCTCTCCAGCCTGGAAATCAAAATATTATGGTCAACCATATCAAATGCAGAGTTTAAATCTAAAAGCAGCAAAGCCACAGCATTCCCTTTATCTGTTTCTAGTAAAATATAATTTACAACTTTTAAAAGTGCAGTTTCCGTACTGTGTTGAGACTTAAAACCCGATTGGAATTTTTCAAAAATATTATTTGACATCAAATGGGACTGCAGCTGGGACAACACAATTTTCTCAAGAATCTTAGAAAGAAATGGCAAGTTTGATATAGGCCTAAAATTATTACAATTCGAAAATCGAGGGTCTCTTTAATAATGGAGTTACTGTAGCTGTTTTTAGGCAGTCAGGAACAACCCCAGCAATTAGACTAGTATTAAATATAGTTAAAAGTTCATGTCCAACAGTATTGAAAATCTGTTTTAGAAATCTATATGGAATGATATCTTGAGAAGTTGTTGATCTTAGCCGTTCAACAATGCCTTTACAGGATTCAAAAGAAACAGGCTGAAAATCGGCTCCACAACATCGGACCGCTTCATCTCTCAGGTTGAACAGAGTTTCCCAAGGGCAGGTTAGATCTTAATTGAAAGGTTTTCTCATTAAAGAATGTACAGAATTGTTCACACAGTGATACGGAAGCATCAGGAAAAATGTTGACAGGGGGACTGAGCACAGAATCAATAACAGAGAAGAGGGTCTTAGGTCTGTGTAAATTGTCCTCAATAAACTCAGATAGATGTTTGGACTTGGCGGCCTTGAAAGCTCTCTGATACACATATAAAGAATCTCTCCACATTTGTATGAGACCTGTAACTTATCCTTGCACCATTTTCGCTCTGCTCTTCTGCAAGTCTTTCTGAGCAAAAGAGTTGAATCATTAAGCGCCATGGCTGGGGTTTTGTAACAGTACTTTTGGGTTTTAACGGAGCAATAAGATTCAGAGTAGACAAAATTTTTTTTTAAAAATCTGTTTACATCCTGCATAGGAGAGGACAGTTCAGGGAAAGATGGATCAGTTATAGCATAAGAGGCAGCAAATCTCTTATGACTGAGTGGAGAAATAACGATTCAGACGAGTCACTGAAGGTGTAGCAGCTACTGGATCGGGAAAATGAGAGGAAAAAAGTACCAGTCTGTGGTCAGAAAAACAAGTTTCACTGATTTCAATGTCCAATATTTGGAATCCATGTGAAAGAACCAAGTCCAATGTGTGACCATGAGCATGAGTAGGCTTTTGCACCCACTGCACAAAATCAAATGAGTCAATAAGATTTTTAAATTCAGTTACCAGGGGTTTAGTGGGGCAACATAAATGGATATTAAAATCACCCAATACTAAGATGTATCAGTTCTCCTAGTAAATCAGAGAATTCATTTAGCAAGGCATTGTTAATCCGTGGTGGGCGATAGATATCAACACAGAGAAATGGATGTACCAAATCTATTTGAAGAAGCTGTACCTCAAAGCTCGAGTAGACACCAGTCGGAATGGTACGTGTAATAAACTTTCGTTTAAAAACAGCTGCAAGTCCTCCTCCTCGTCCAATTTTCCTGGGGCAATTATAAAAGGTGCAATCCTGAGGAACAAGTTCAGAAAAGGGACTAAAGTCTCCCTCTTTAACCCAAGTTTCCATCAAAAATATAAAATCCAAATCCTTTGAAGTAAAAAAGTCGTACAAGAAAAAAATGTTTTCTTGAGCAGAGAGCGAACATTAATCCCATTCTGATCGGCGGGGACTCGCAAGGCAAAGGATGGCCTCAGTTCAGTAGACGGAGAACGCCGTGGTTAACTCCTCCACCATAGATCCGGGGAGAGATAGGGCGCGCAGGCACATCCAGGAAGCCGGGGGCAATTGCATGAATCCACCGATAGGGCCTCTCCAGCGAGCGTCTTGCCACATAACAACCAGAGACGGGCCAGGATTCCAGTGAGGGAAGGTCCGAAGGCCGAGAAAATCCAGAGAGTAAACCGGACATGATCCTAATAGTAACACCAGCCCACTTCCCTCGTCTCCTGCGACGCCTTCTCCACGGCACGTCAAGGGCCGTCGACACAGAAAATCGGGAATGTTCGAGGCAAATGGTGGTGGACACGTATAAGATCCACTCCACACGGCATCAGGCGGGTAAGAGATTAGATTTCCAATATCAAGTAATGTTTGACGGTCATAGGTTAACAATGTAGAGTTCACAGTAGTTAAAACTGATGTTAAAATAGCTAAAATAGCCAACATCAACACAAAACGAACAGGGCAGACGGCTCGCCACACACACCGGTGCCATCTTAACTGGTGTAAACGTTAATTTTCATAATTTTGCCTCTGTATTCCACCACAATGGATTTGAAATGAAGACATCAAGATGTGATTGAAGTGTAGACTTTCAGCTTTAATTCAAGGGGTTTAACAAAAATATTGCATTAAACGTTTAGGAATTACAGCCAATTTTTACATAGTCCATCCATTTTAACAGGCTCAAAAGTAATTGGACAAACTAGCATAATCATAAATATTAGGATTATTTTTAATGCTTGGATGCAAATCATTTGCTGTCAATTACTGCCAGAAGTCTGAAACCCATGGACATCACCAAATGCTGAGGTTGAGATGCTCCCTTGAGATGCTTTGCCAGGCATTTACTGCAGCTGCCTTCAGTTGCTGCTTGTTTGTGCCTTCAGATTTGCCTTCAGTAAGTGAAAAGCATGCTCAATTGGGTGGAGGTCAGGTGACTCACTTGGCCATTTAAGAACATTCCATTTCTTTGCCTTAACAAGTTCTAGGGTTGCTTTTACAATACATGTTGGGTCATTATCCATCTGTACTGTGAACATCTGATCAGCTTTGTAGAATTTGCCTGAATCTGAGCAGAAAGTATGGCTCTATACACTTCACAATTCATCCTGCTACTTCCATCAGCAGTCACATCATCAAAACACCAGTGACCCAGTTCCACTGGCAGCCATAAATGCCCATGCCATAACACTGCCTGCACATGTTGGACAAACGATTTGTTATGCTTTGGATCATGAGACCTTCCTTTCCTTCTCCATACTCTTCTCTTCCCATCAATCTGGTACAAGTTAATCTTGCATCAGAACTGGTCAGTGTTTTTTAGAAGTTTTTTAGCAATGTCTGATCTGGCTTTTCTGTTCAAGTGTTACAAATGGTTTGCCTCGAGGTAAACTATCAGTATTTAGATTCATGAAGGCATCTCTTGATTGTAGACTTTGACAATGATATGCATACCTCTTTGAGGGTGTTCTTGACTTGGCTAGATGTTGTGAAGGGGTTTTTCTTCACCAAGGAAAGAATTCTGAGATCATCAACTTTAGTTGTTTTTCATGGTCTTCCAGGTCTTTTGGTGTCTCTGAGCACACCAGTGCATTCCTTCTTTTTAAGAATGTACCAACATGTTGATTTGACTACCAAACCAGGTTGTAATGCTTCTCATCAGGGTGCTCTCAATGGTGCAGGTGTAAAAAGTTCCTTAGCACCTTAGAGGGCAGTTTAAAATCCTTTAAGTAACTAAGCTGGTAAAGATGCTGACAGGCCTTCTTCACCAGGGTGTTAATGTGATAGGACCATGACAGGTCCTGTGTGAAAACCATGGTACTGGAAAGTGTCCAGTCTCTCCACTGGGGTCCTGTTGATCATGGGGGTGGGGGTGGGGGGTGATAGCTCCTCTGCTTTGTGTTGAAGTTTACTATCAACTCCTTTGTCTTTCTGACGTTCAAGAGGAGGTTGTTTTCATGACACCAGTTCTCCAGGCTTTTAATCTCCTCCAGGTAGGTCTTTTCATCGTTATTAGAGATCAGCCCCACCACAACAGTGCTGTCGGCAAACTTGACAATGGTGGTAGTGTTGGAAGTGGCCACACAGTTATAAATGTACAACAGTTGGCTTAGGACACAACACTGGGGGTCTCCAGTGATGACTGTAAGGGAGGGTGAGAGATGTCTGCCCACCTGCACTGCTTGTGGTCTGTCTGCAACGAAGTTGGAGGTCCACTGACACAGAGGCAGGCTAAGTCCCAGGTCCTCAAACTTTGTGGTGAGTTTGGAGGGAATTATTGTGTTAAATGCTGAACTGTAGACAGCATCATCACAACTGAGGTCAGGGCTACTGGGTGATAGTTGTTGAGGCAGGCAGGCTGGTGTTTCCTTGGGATCGGGACAATAATGGACTGTTTGACACATGTGGGGATAACCGACTGTGCCAGGGAATGGTTGAATAGCTCCATGAACACCAGTGCTAGCTGGTCAGCGCAGGCTCTAAGGACCTGGCCTGAGATGCTGTCTGGTACTGCTGCCTTCCTGGTGTTCACTTTCCTGAAAGCCTTCCTCAGGTCATGCTCTGAGATGATGAAAGTGTTTCTCCCTCTGATATTCTCTGCATACATGCTGCCAAAAGAGCTCTTAGAAATGTTGGTGCTGTTAGCACTACAAACTCTGTTAGCACAACTACTGCTACCGCTACCGCCATTAGTTTTGCTGTCAGTTTCAGCACCAGAACTTACAGCTTCAAAGCGAGCATAAAAAGTGTACAGCTCTTCTGCCAGAGAAGTGTCTGCATTCTGGAGGATGGGGTTTTATAGTCCATCATCATTCTCAGTCCCTGCCACAGGTTTCTAGAGCCACTCTGTTGGAACCTTGACCCTAGTTTCTTCCCGTAGCGTCTATTTGCCGTTTGCACAATGTGAAGAAGTGACCACCTTCTCTGCTGCAAGCAGCAGCACTGGCGCTCATATGTACGCACTCACACACATTCATTCACCACACGCACCCATCCGTTACCTCGTAATGCTATTTGGAAAGCAGGTGCACACGTGATCTAGCACTTGGTCATTCGTCCACATTTCATACTCTCCTTCCATTATTCCCTCTGGACATATCACACATACTAATTTTTCATGTGTTTTATGTTTTATTGTTAATCATCTGTGTTATTTGTTGGTATAACCAGGTTCCTTGGAGCTGTGCCAGCAAACACGAGCCCATGGCGGCGAACCCTTAAGACGTCATCAAATTGCGCGGCGCAGGCGCAATGGACCACAACCCGGTGAAACCATGTCTTGTCTTTATGTGGGGGTATCAGAGTTCTAACCTGCAAAAGAGTTAGATTGCGTTGTTGATGTTGGTTTTATTATGGTTATATTTAATGCAGTTTGTTTGTATAATGTTTGTTTGATTTTATTATTATTATGAATTATCTTAACGTAGAAGACAATGTACCCAGAAAACATACCTACTAATGGTGTGCCCAAAAAAAGGGGCGGACTCTGGCCTTTATAAGCCTTATCCAGACTCCAGGTTGGGTGCTTGTTCACCAAGTCAAAGCAAACGTGCTACTGCGGTGCCGTGAGCTGAAAACCCCTTGTATAGTGTGGATACTTTTGATTTTGTGTCTATATTTGTATAGACATATATCTTTGATTTATTATTTTTTTTATTTTTGGTTGCTTTGGTACTTTGTATTTTTCTGGGACGGTTCACTTGTAAATGATTTTTTATTTATTTATTTTTTTTTTTTTCCTTCTTCTCACTGTTGGACTATTGGACTTAAGGTGCACCTGTAAATAAACATCACCATACTCTAAAGAGTACTTGCGGGTTGAGCCATCATTTTTTTTTCTCCTTTTGGACCTTAACACACCCACAGTAGACCCTGCCAAAAGTCTACTGCATCACACACTACTCTGCACACATTGTAGGATGCAACCTCATATTTGTCCATGTTCCAGGTGGTCCAGAATCTACTCCAGAACTTTTAACTCCTTAACTTATCATGAAATAAGGAGGAAAGAGGAGACACCTGGTCATTAAACTCCTTATCAGTCAATTGTCCAATTACTTTTGAGCCTGTGAAAATGGAGGGACTATGTAAAAATGGCTGAAATTCCTAACCTATTAATGCAATATTTTTGTTAAACCCTTTGAATTAAAGATGAAACTCTACACTTCAATCACATCTTGATGTCTTTATTTCAAATCCACTGTGGTGGTGTACAGTGGCAAAATTACAAAAACTGTGTCACTGTCCAAGTACCTATGGACCTGACTGTATCTGACATATCAAAAATATGCTCTGTCAATATAGAAGTAATGTTTCTCAAATGCAATCCTTTTTACTCTCCCCATGAATTTATGTCTGTTATACTGGCTTGGATTTATATTCCCTCATTGGCCAATGCTTATCAGACACAACGAGAATTTGCAAACAGTCACAGAGGTTCAAAAAACACACCCAGACTCTTGTAATAATTCTAATGGGTAATTTCAACAATAGAACTTTAAGTCTGAATCTCTCTTCATTCCTCCAGTACATTAAATGTGTCTCTAGAGAGGGAGAAACTTTGGACCACTGCTATAGTCCCACCAAGAATGCATACCATGCCACTGCCTGTACCCCTCTTGGATCTGATTGTGCTAAGATCCTACTCGTTCCTGCACATAGACAGAAACTGAAAGCAGTGAATTCTGGAGAAAAAAAAGACATGGACTAATTAAGCAATTAAAGAACTACAACAAATTCCAGTCTGTGGCACTGAGGCAATGTTTAAATCAAGTACCCATGGTTTGGATGAGTATACAGACACATCACATCTTATATCAGATTCTGTCAGGAAAACTGTATACCCACTAAAACCATCACCTGCTTCTCCAACAACAAACCTTGGTTCAATGTGGAGCTCAGACAGCTACTCAAGAAGAAAGAAGAGGCTTACAGGACAGGAGACATGGAGGAATTCATGAAGGTAAAACTCAATTTTGAGAAAGCTATCAATCAGGAAGGGTCACAAAATACAAAAAGAAGGCCCCCCTGTACTGATGACCCCCATCTTCCAAACCAGCTAAACGACTTCTACTGCAGATTTGAGAGTCAGATGGCCCATCAGGTGCCTAATCTATCATCTACTCAACCTGTCCTCTGTCCCAATCCTGTACCCCCCCACCCCCCGTTCATCATCACAGAACAAGAGGTGAGAAGACAATAAAAAAAAAAAAAGTAAAGAAAGCTGCTCGCCCTGATTCTGTCAAACACTGTGCTGATCAGCTGTCCCCCACTTTACGGACATATTCAACTGGTCATTGGAGCTGAATACTGTTCCAGTATGCTTCAAGGCATCGGTCATTGTACCAATACCATAAAAACCAAAGATAATTGGCCTAAATGATTACAGACCAGTAGCCCTCACCTCTGTTCTGTAGGATTTTAAGTGAACAGGAATCCTTCCAGAGGGAATTCAGCACCCTCCTAGGGAGCTGGTTTGTCCATGAACATACTTCAGGGAAATTGCATAGAGTCAAACACTAGCATCGGGATCTTGGCATTTCACTAATCCTGTTTACCTGTAGCCTGTGTGTAGGTGAGGTATTCTGTGAGGTATTCTGCCAGGTGGTGGAGATAGATTGAGGTTACGATTCTTTATTTTAGAACAGGCAAACAAATCCAAAATTGTAGTATCAGAGTCAGGAAACAGGCTGAAGTCAGGTAATATGCAAACAGAGTTATGTGGGCAAAAGACAAAGATATAAACCAATGTCCAGAAGCATAGTCATAACACAACACACGTAACAAACATAAAAGCTGTAGAACATAAGGCTCGGTATCAACAGGTACATGACACTGGGCGTATACTTCACCATTAACAAAAGAAACATGAGGGCTTAAATACAAAGACTAATCAAGGGGGACACTGAAAACCGGTGAAAGTAATCATGACACACTAGGGAGACTACCAATGGCAAGACAAAATGCACATGGCAATGTAAACAAATGACAACACAGAAGTAGGTGTCACAGAGCTGAGACCTGCGATGTGTGCTTAGAGCTGCAGAACTCGGCATGAGGGGGAATACGTGACAGTAGGGTTGCGCTATAAAATCATTTGCCTTGATAAAATATTTCAGGGCCATAAAAATACTACGGATAACTATTCTCCTGACATAAATAAAAATGCAACACAGTAAGTACCCAATTCTCAGCAGCTTTATTACACTGTATGGTATTGGCATACTTATATTAAAATTTTGCAAACTGAAAAATGAAAATAAAATTCTGATTTGAAAACTAGCCAGGGCAGAACTACAATAAAAGTAGGCAGGCACTGATGTGGATGAGTAGCCTCAAATATTCGAACATACACCAATCAGCCATAACATTAAAACCACTAATAGGTGGTTTAAGTGAATAACATTGCTTATCTCATTACAATGACAGCTGCCAAGGGCTGGGATATATTAGGCAGCAAGTGAACAGTCAGTTCTCGAAGATGATGTTTTGGAAGCAGGAAAAATGGGCAAGCATAATGATCTGAGCATCTTTGACAAGGGCCAATTTGTGATGGCTAAATGACTGGGTCAGAGGATCTCCGAAACAGCAGGTCTTGTAGGGTGTTCCCGGAATGCAATGGTTAGTACCTACCAAAAGTGGTCCAAGGAAGGACAACAGGAGAACCGGCAACAGGATCATGGGTGCCCAAGGCTCACTGATGCGCATGAGGAGTGAAGGCTAGCCCATCTGGTCGAATCCCACAGAAGAGCTACTGTAGCACGAATTGCTGAAAAAGTTAATGCTGGCTATGATAGAAAGGTGTCAGAACACACGGTGCATCGCAGCTTGCTGTGGTGGGGCTGTGTAGCCGTAGACCAGTCAGAGTGCCCATGCTGACCCTTGTCCACCGCCAAAAGCACCTACAATGGGCACGTGAGCATAATAACTGGATCATGGAGCAATGGAAAAAGGTGGCCTGGTCTGATGTATCACGTTTTCTTTTATATCATGTAGATGGCTGAGTGCATGTGTGTCACTTTCCTGGGGAAGAGATGGCACCAAGATGCAATGAGGGATGAAATCAAGCCGGCAGAGGCAGTGTGATGCTCTGCACAATTTTCTGAAGGGAAACCTTGGGTCCTAGCATTCATGTGGATGTTACTAATACTACCTACCTAAATATTGTTGCAGACCAAGTACACCCCTTCATGGCAACGGTATTCCCTAATGGTAGTGGACTTTTTCAGCACCCTGCCACACTGCAAAAATTGTTCAGGAATGGTTTGAGGGACATGAAAAAGAGTTCAAGGTGTTGACTTCACCTCCAAAAGCCCTCAATCTCAATCGGATCAAGCATCTGTTGGATGTGCTGGGCAAACAAGTCAGGTCTCGCAACTTACAAGACTTACGGGAAGCTGAACTCACTCCCTCAAAGTCAGCAGTGTTTGTGATAAGGGAGAGGACCCTCAGGTTGACTGAATACTGTTTCTTTGACTGTTTTCTCTCAACCTTGGTATCTTTAAGGTCTTGATCTTGAAGATGTGCATGTAGTGGAAAAAAAGGCAAAATCACCCCTACTTTTTAGTCTTGAACAGGAAATCACAAATTAGGCGAATGGCAATTCATGGTGCTTTTCCACTGCATGGCTCAGTACAGTATGGTATGCATATCTGGTTCACTGAGTACTGTGTCCATTTCACATTGCATAAGGAACCCCTGGAAGGACTTGTGGAGGGGTTCTCTGCTAATGACAAAATGTGTTTTCAAATAAAGGGGTTGTTCCTCTAACGGGCCAATAAAATTAACACGGGAGATGTTAGTGCTCACTATCCTAAATAAATTCTTAACAATAAGTTTCCCAATCAGAATAAGAATAAAATTAATAGCTATATGTGGCTAAAAATCAATATTAGACCATAAATGTGCATAGACAGAAAACAAAAGCAGCAGCTTTTAAAATCACAGCGCAGACACCAGTTTAAATACACAGCATGTGGAGCACTAGGTCCAGCTGGATCTCTGAGAATACACTGATGAGCCCAAACACACTTTCTGCCTTTTTTATTTTAATGGATGGGGATGTTTGTGCCACTGACAGTGACATTCTCTCCAATAGAAAAGTGATTCTGACTAGCTGTTTTTTTTTTAAATAGTTCTTGCCTATGAATGCCATCTCATGATGATTCAGTGAGGATTCTGTGATGATTTCATTTGATCAGTCAATGGTCTATACTGTGTTGTATGTCCACCCATATGGCCCTGGTCAGAAAGTTTGGTTCTCCAACAAGGGTACCGTGCCGTACAGTGAAAAAGCTACCTAGAAGAGACCTATTAAGCTAGTGCACAGAGATTCACAAGTTATGGTTACAATGTGACATAAGCAGTGCAGTGAGGTCAATGAAACTGACGAGTATAGAATGGACATTCCAATTCACAGCTCTGCTTCCCTGTAATTCGAGAGGAAGTAATTAACTATGGGGACCTCTGTGATGCTATTGTCAGATGTGAAGATGTCTGCACATAACATTAGGTAGTATGTTAGGCCGCGTATGATAGGCAACAGTGTAATTATAGGTAATAGGAATAACAATATTAATATTTGTTAATATTTTTGAGGTGAAATTGTTTTATAGGATAAAACTCAGTACTAAAATATGGGATTATAAATACTAAAATATAGTAAGTAAATCTTACCTATAAAATCTGGTAAGTGAGAATACCTTACTTCTTCAAAGCTATCAAATGAACAAGTGAATAAGACCATGTTGTTTTACCAACTCAAAAACAATGCAACCCACAATAAGTAAAGTCAATTTTTTTCTTACCTCCGAAGGAACTCCAAAGTAACACAGAGTAGTATATGTTCAGTGTGTAGTAGCTGGTAAACATGAGTTCCAGGGCATCAGTAAAAGATAGACCTTTGTTGACAATGGCCTTATCAACTGAGACCATAAACAGAGCTGCAGTCAGTAGATTATTTCCTGTAGAGAGAAACAAAGTGAAACCAAATTGGCTATTTTTTAATGAACAGAATATTTAAATGTTTTGTAAGACTTATTAGAAATTGAATGAAATGAATAATTACCACAAACCACGATTAATGACATTGTTGGAAGCTGCTCACTTGTCACCTTGGATGGAAGGTGACAAGTGAGAAGTATCATCCTCTTTCACCATCATTTTTTCCCGTCATCTTCACTAAAGTAGGCCAGAAGTATCTAGACAGAGTCTTGTATTTTGGAGATGGTACTACCTTCCTTGATATCCCAGAGTATCTTTGTGATTTTGTTCTTTCTGTCACTGGAAATAATCCATTCTTTTGCATTTGCTGGACAATGCTAAATCAAAATCAACAGTCAAGCTGACCACAGTTCAAGAAAATGTGCCTTCACATTTCTTCAGCACCCCCATGTTGCTGTCATCGTCTTCTCAGTATTGTTCTGGTCCTTTGCTTTGTCCCTGTGCATATTCACAAGCTCTTGTTGATTTTGTTTCTGAGTTTCTGTGGTCTTATTTGCAGGTAGATGAACAGGTTGCCAGTTAATCCAGCCATAGGAATATCTGTTAACTTTCTTGGTTGTGGGTGTACAACCAATCAGAATTGCTTAGTTAACGAATCATAACCAGTGCCAATTGTTTGGTGGGCCACTACATCTTTTTGGATATTTCAGGGTCATCTTCCAAACTATCTCAGCCAAATGTTTCTTCCTTAGTTTTTGACAGATACTCAGGATTTCAACTACAATTAGACAAATTATCTCTCTCTTTTCTCTTGCAGATGGTCATACCTGCTTTTTGAGTTTTGTCTTGATTGAGGACGGCATATTGGCCCAAGGAATTGCAAAGTTGTGATGCCAGTCATGGGCCACATCTGTCTTTCTGGTTGGTGTGGAAGGTAAACTTGGATCGGAAGAGCAGGTGTCAGTATAGGAAGAGCTCAGAGATGGGTCAACAGCAATTCCTGTGTAGACTTCACAGCTTGGTGTAACTATAGGAAAATATAATTAAATCAAGTATACTGGTAAATTCTTCAGTAATATGATTATTTTCTACTACCCCCAAACATTATACACTGCCTTGTTATTACCACTAGTGCAGTGCTGTGAAAATAGTCTGGATGTAATATTCCCTCTAGGTGCGCAGACCAGGTAATTGCCTAGGAAGTAGTATTTCAGGTGCAAGGGTACACTCTTACATTAGACTGAACATAAAAACAATTTCAAATTGACCCCATAAACACTTCTTCTAGAGTAAAGCTTGACTGAAAAACTCTTACAATGACTGGGTCACTGTGACAATAAATATTCAAATCCGACAGGTCTAGAATTTGAATTCCTATTGCCAAGGCTGCTCATGGTGTGCTCGCTGTTTGCTGAGCCATCAGTCTGAACTTAAATGTAAAAACACAAACAAGTAAACTATTTAACTTCAATATAAAACATTTAAGGAGTATACAAAAATAAAGGTCTAGATGCAGCTAGTGCATCATCTACAGCCTCCATGATTCCTAAATTAAAGGAAATAAACACTGTAGTGTAACTTTGATACATGAAACAAAGTGTATCTTTGTATCTTTGTCTGACTCATCAACAATACTATGTTTAAGAGAAATTACCATTTTCCCACAGAGGGTCTAAATTGCGTTCATCTGCATGTTTGCATATCATAGCCCCACAGACATCTTTAACCTTATACAGCCCAAACTAGAGCAGATATGAAGAGGTAGAAGGAAATACACATCTGTGTTGCCTTTTGTCAAGATGAGTTCAATTTCTCCAAACTCCATAGACTCATCATCTGATGAACAGGATGTAGCCCTTTCTGTAAAGTGTGCCCTTAAAATTAATCTCTGTGCACACACTGTCAGGTTCCACAAGATTTTCTTTAACAGCATTACAAATAGCATCACACTACAACTCTGAGTGGAAATCAGATGAGTCTTTCACCTGCATAAGTGGAGGGAAGAATGAACCTGAGTGAAGATAGGCCTGAAAAAGCTGATGGTTATGGGCAAGAGTTTTTGAAATTTTGTGTTCTTCACACACAACACTTAAAATAAGAGTGTTTACTCTCAAATTGCATGGTCCACAGCCTAATGAGTGGGTCAAATATCACTGTCAGCTCCGGATGGTGCAACAGACAGTGGTGTTTCAGTTCTCATTTGGAAACAATTACCTTATTGTTTCAAGATACGCTTGAACCAACACTTTGAGGAAACTTGTGGAAATTTGAGCCACAGAGATTCTATGTGCACAAACCAGCTCAACAATTTTGTCACCTATTCTCACCGGGAGCAGGTGCAAAGACACCAGGTTTCTGTTTCCTGTGTACTTATTTTCTTGCCAGTCTCACTGACTGGTAACTGGTACTTAAACTGCCTATTCCATCTATTAAGATGTGCATAGGAAAACCATCATGTAGATCTTAAGATCATAAGACACAATCCCCTCAAAATGATCATGTCCTAGGCCTAGGTGGAGGCCAGGCAGGCAGACATGTGTGTGTGCATATTTAAATCTCAGACTGATTTCAACCCCCAGTTTCTTCACCATCTTTCAAAAGTTTCACTGCCTCATTATAACTCTCAGCTGTCCTCTCAGGAAAACTGGCAGTCACATCGCTTATGTGGTCTCTTGGTATTAGGCAATACATACAGAAATAGACAGATCTGTTAGTGTTCTGTAAACCCTGCTATTGAGTAAGAGCCCAAATTATCACCCGTAATATGTAAGACTGTTGCCTTTACAACCTGCCTAGATGCAGTCACTATTCCTTTTTTTTTCCGGGATCTTGGTACAGTATAAGCTTTAAGGTTACATCTGACTGTTTAAAGAAATAATTGGACCTAACCACAGATCCATCACATACATCTTATAACACATCTTTAGGGGCAGCAGTAATTAAAATATTGCTGCTCTGCAATGGGATCTTCCAAAAATTTCTGTAAAGTAAGAATGTAAATCACATCAAACTAAATTGGTAATATTCCAAATTGCATGGATGGAGAGCCTTCTCAGCTATACAGTCTTACAGTACAACTTAATAGAAAATAAAAATAATCCAAGATTCTTATTTAAAACACTAGTAAAATTAACTAGGAGACCGCCATAGAAGCAAAAACAGTAGTATCAATGGCTTGATGAATTCTCAATGACAAAACTGAAAATATTACAAAAATAATAGAGAGTATTTAAGTTAGACAATTTGATATCTAACTAAGTAAAAAAAAAACACTATAACCAGTCAAGAGATTCATTAGAATATTTTACCATCCATCAGACCAAACTAATTTCACTAATTTTCTCTTCAAAATCAACAAATTGTGTAATAGATACCTTACCTATGTATTTCCACAAACGGATAGTACCAGAAACTCTTTCCTTAGCACTGGCTATGGCCTTTAAACTAGCAGTTATCAAACCCTTCATCAAGAACCCAACCTTGACCCTTATCAGCTGCCTAAATATAGCCCAATATCAAACCTCCCCTTTATCTCCAAGATTCTGTAAAATGTTGTAGCACAGCAGTTAGTCTCATACAGTACTAAGATAGCTTCTGATCAGGGTTGTGTCTCCTTGTTTGACCTTAGTGCAGCTTTTGTTACAATAGATGATAATATTCCTTTGGATAGACTAGAAAATGTTGGAGTTCAGGGAATGGCCCAGGTCAGATAGTTGATTTGATAGATCACTATCAGATTGTATATTTAAACTCTGTCACTTCTATGCATATTAAGTAAAGTTTAGATTTGGATTTGAAATAAAACAATCAAGATGTGATTGAAGTATAGACTTTAAGCTTTATTTTAAGAGGTTCCACAAAAATATGGCATTTACCATTTAGGAATTACAGCCATTTTAAACAAAGTACTTCCATTTTCAGGGGCTCAAAGGTATTTGGACAATTGACTGACAAGAAGTTAATTGACCAGGTGTGGTCCATGCCCTCATTACTTCAAGACAGATGAAGCAGATAAAAGGTCTGGAGTTGATATCAGGTATTGAGTTGGTATTTGGCAGCTGTTCGACTGGAGCTACCAGTATGAAGTCCAAGGAGATCTTAATGCAAGTGAAGGAGGCCATCATTAGGCTGAAAAAAACAACATAAATCTGTGAGAGAGATAGCAAAAACCTTAGGTGTGGCCAAATCAGCAGTTGGATACATTCTTAAAAAGAAAGAAAGCACTAGTGAGCTCAACAACATTGAAAGGCCTAGAAGACCACAGAAGACAACTAAAGTGGATGAATCCAGAATCCTTTTCTTAGTGAAGAAAAACCCCTTCACGACATCAACAGAAGTCAAGAGTACTCTGGAGAAGGTAGGCTTCAATCAAGAGACACCTTCATGAATGTTAATACAGAGGGTTTACAACAAGGTGCAAACCACTGATAACTTTCAAGAACAGGAAAGCCAGATTAGACTTTGCCAGAAAACATCTAAAAAAGCCTCCCATGTTCTGGAATAAGATTCTTTGGACTGATGAAACCAAGATTAACTTGTACCAGAATGATGAGAAGAGAAAAGTATGGTGAAAGAAAGGAACAGCTCATGATTCAAAGTATACCACATCATGTGTCAAACATGGTGGAGGCAGTGTTATGGCATAGGCATGTATGGCTGCCAAAGGAACGGACTCACTGGTGTTTATTGATGTGACTGCTGACAGAAGTAGCAAGACATATTCTGAGGTGTATAGGGCTATACTCTCTGCTCACATTCAGCCAAATGCTACA
Source organism: Pangasius djambal (assembly GCA_022985145.1). NCBI lineage: Eukaryota > Metazoa > Chordata > Actinopteri > Siluriformes > Pangasiidae > Pangasius > Pangasius djambal. The sequence goes on from CM040982.1 coordinate 18,075,325, forward strand.
AAACTGATAGGACGCCACTTCACAGTGCAGGTGGATAATGACCCTAAACATACTGTGAAAGCAAGAAAGCAAGAATTTTTGAAGGCAAAGAAATGGAATAAGCTTCAATGGGCAAGTCAGTCACCTGATCTCAACCCAATAGAGCATGCTTTTCACTTACTGAAGACAAGACTGAAGGCAGAAAGACCCACAAACCCACTGAAGGTGGCTGCAGTGAAGGTCTGGTAAAGCATCTCCAGGGAGGAAACTCAGAATTTGAGTTTTGACAACATGGGCTCCAGACTTCAAGCAGTCATTGACTGCCAGGGATTTTCATCCAAGTATTAAAATTATGGTTATATTTACAATTATGTCACGTTGTCCAAATACCTTTGAGCCCCTGAAAATGGAGGTACTTTGATGAAAATTGCTGTAATTCCAAAATGGTAAATGCCATATTTTGTTGAACCTCTTAAAATTAACTTGAAAGTGTACACTTTTTATTTCAAATCCATTGTGGTGGTGTATAAAGGCAAAATCACAAAAACTCTGTCATTGTCCAAATACTTCAGGACCTGACTGTATTTGCTATCTCTGGGTATAATTAGTCATAAACATGGTATTAGCTTCCACTGCTGTGCCAATGACACACAGCTGTATGTTTCAGCAAAGCCAGATAACAGACATCAGCTTGACAAAGTTGAGGAATGTATAAAGGACATTAGACACTGGATGCAGCGTATCTTCTTCCTACTCAGTTCTTACAAAACAGAAGTACTTCTCCAAGGACCACAGGCAGCTTGAAGTAAGCTTTCTGATTATGTAGTAACCTTGGATGGCCATTCAGTTACACCATGTGCAGCAGTGAAAGACCTTGGTGTGATTATTGACTATAGTCTCCCATTTGAAGCTTATATCAATAATAATATATTTTTATATTATTATTGATATAAGCTTCAAATGGGAGACTGCATTAGCATTAGATAGCATTTTCATGCTTTTGTTATCTCTAGGTTACAGTACTTTAACACATTGCTGTCTGGATGTTGTAGGTGTATAAATAAGCTGCAGTTAGTCCAGAATGCCACAGCCACAGTGCTTACTAAAACCAGAAGATTTGATCACATCACTCCATTTTTTCCACACTGCACTGGTTCCACACTGCATTGCTTTATTATTACCTAGAATAATGAGGACTACAACAGAGGGCAGAGCTTTTTCCTGGAAAGCCCCACAGTTATGGAACAGCTTTCCAATTAGTGTTTGAGACTTGGACACAGTTTCAATTTTTAAGTCTAGGCTGAAAAGATATTTGTTTAGACAAGCATGGACAATTTTGCTCTTTTGACTCCTGGCCACTACCCGATTTTTCTTGGCCAAGTCCCACCTACCAGCTGCATCACATGTGCATTAACTCACTCTGAAGAAAGTACTATCTATGTGCCTCTGCATGCATAAGCTCACAGACACCCACAATTGGCTAGTGTTGCTGTGATGGCAAGGGAGAAAAAGTATGCCTTCTTGGCTACTTAGGTGGTGTTGAGAGTTTTGACTTTCTCCACAGTTGTTCCATTGATGTGCAGTGGTGTGTGGTTTACTCTGGTCCTACTGAAGTCGACAATCGTCTCTTTAGTCTGATCAATATTAAGACATAGTTTGTTTTCTCTACACCATTCTGAGAGCTGGCTCAACTTTTCCCTGTATGCTGACTCATCATTGTTGCTTAGGCCCACAACTTTAGTGTCATCAGCAAACTTGATGATGTGATTGTATTTTCAGGGTAAACAGCATTGGACTGAGCACACAGCCCTGGGGAATGCCAGTGTTCAGTGTGGTGGTGCTGGAGGTGGTGTTGCCGATCCTGACTGACTGGGGTCTTCCAGTTAAAAAGTCCAGGATCCATTTGCAGAGTGTCAAACCCAGCAGGCTCAGCTTTTTTATCAGTTGATGTGGGATGATTGTGCTGAATGCTGAACTGAAGTTTATGAACAACATTCTAACATAGTTGTCCTTTTTGTCCAGGTGAGTCAGAGAAAGGTGGATGGTTGCAGATATGGTGTCCTCTGTTGAGCGGTTAGGACAGTAGACATACGGAATTGGGTCCAATGTGGTGGGAAGACTGCTTTTTATGTGTCTCATGACTAGCTGCTCAAAGCACTGGAACAGGTAAGAGACAATATTCACCAAACGTGAATTAAGTAGTGCTTATGACCTGATCCATATTAGAGAAGACAATGAATTAGAGACTGCTTTTATCACAAACACCGGACACTGTGAATATTTGGTCATGCCATATGGGTTTGTAAAAATCTCCTTCTGTCTAAGTGTTCTGTACTGTGGAATTCTGTAATAAATCTCCTGCATATGGATCCTGATCTTGTCCCTGAATCATCTTTGTTACATTAATTAATGAATTTTGCCTAATAATTCAAATGATTTTTAAAGTTGAATTTAAGTTTTTGAAAGCAAAACTTCCAAACTTAAACATGTCTATGATAATCATTTGCAAACTGTACTTATTATCTACAGTTTTAATTTCTTCATTAGTGAATACTTTATAAAATATTATTTGTTTCAATAAACAGGAAAAATAAAAGTTATGTAAAGCAAATGAATATTAGAAATAAAACTACAGTAATGATGAATATAATCATACCACAATGAACCATTATATCATCTTCTTTCAGCTTTTCCCTTCAGGGGTCATCACTCTCCACCTATCCCTATCTTCTGCATCCTCAACACTTGCACCCACTAGCTTCATATCCTCATTTATTAGGTCCATATACCTCTTCTTCGCCTCCTGCCTGGCAGCTCCATGTCCAAAATTCTCCTACCAGTATACTCACTCTCCCTCCTCTGAACATGTCCAAACCATCTTAATCTGGCCTCCCTAACTTTGTCCCCCAAACGTCCAACATGTCCAACCTTGTCACTCCCAAAGAGAACCTCAACATCTTCAGCTCTGCTACCTCTAGCTCTGACTCCTGTCTCTTCCTCAGTGACACTGTCTCTAAGCCATACAGCATGGCCGGTCTCACCACTGTCTTGTACACCTTCCCCTTGATTCTTGCTGATATTTTTCTGACACAGAACTCCTGACACCTTTCTCCACCCATTCCAACCTGCCTGCACTCGCTTCTTTACCTCTTTCCCACACTCACCATTACTCTGGACTGTTGACCCCAAGTACTTAAACTCCTGTACCTTCTTCACCTCTTCACCCTGTAATCTTACTGTTCCACTTCCCTCCCTTTCATTCACACACATGTACTCAGTCTTACTA
>CM040982.1:18078689-18102067 GCA_022985145.1 Pangasius djambal
CTTGCGTAAGGAGACTCTTGTCTGACCTCCTCTGACAACTGGTCCATCACCATAGCAAACAGGAAGGGGCTCAGAGCCGATCCCTGATGCAGTACCACCTCCACTTTGAACTCCTCTGTCTGACCTACAGCGCACCTCACCACTGTTCTGCTCCTCTCATACATGTTCTGCACCACTCTGACATACTTCTCTGCTACTCCTGACTTCCTCATACAGTACCACAGCTCTTCTCTTGGCACCCGGTCATATGCTTTCTCCAAGTCTACAAACACACAGTGCAACTCCCTCTGACCATCCCTATACTATGAACCATTATATAATTCTTTAAATAAACAGGTTATTGTCTGAAGGACCTGTTTGGCATGCTGGATGTGATCTTCTACGGAGTGGATATAGACCATGTTGTTATAGTAAGCTACAATGAATCAAAGTAGTATGTCTCAGAGAACATAATTGACAAACTCTAGAATATGGCAAGGGCTTTGGCACAACCATGTATTTGCAGTGACTTGATGTGGTGCTGAGTGTGGTGCTGACTGGGCAATGGATATTAATGTTTAACTTTGATCTGGTTAAAGACATAATAGTCAATGTCTCACCCCCTTTTTTGGAGTGCTGGTGAAGTGGAAGGCCTAGGCACTCTAGTTTATAACTGCTCCTATACAAATGACACTCTCTCAACTGAAGATAGCATGGAAATGGCAAGGTATAATTGGATAGGCTGAATGTCATTACGAGTTATAATGAGTCAATGTTGTTGAGCTAGAGAGTCAGCGACTTAGAGTGCCATAAACAGTGATATGTGTACCTCTCTCCAACTGTGGATTAGCCAAACATAATGTTTTATTGGATTCATCATTTAGGCTAGGAAGGGAGAATAACCATCCTCTCGTATTGTTAATGGTCTGATCTACAACTATAAGCAGTTAGTCTGTCCACATTTGTGCACAGTAATCTATGCACATTTGGTGTGTACAATTTTACATATTGTTTTTGCCAAGGCCCAGAACAAATATTTCAGTATAAACAGAGAAAATTCTGTATTGTGTGGTTGGTCATTAGACTAAATGTATTTATTAATTCCAATAAAACTACAACTCAAATTCCACATTCCAGAGCTGAAATACATTATTTTGTGCATTTTATAAATGTAGAGAAAAGAGATTTCCAGAGACTTAATTGTTTATGGTTTATTTATTCATTATTATTCATTTTATTCCATATCTTTTCACTGGGCTCTATTCAGAGTAAGCATTCAAAAGATATGCCAAATATATGTCAATATTTGTGGGTAAAGTTTTCCTTATCCGGATGTGTACAATTTTGGTGTCAATCAAATTGAACTTATTGTCATATCACAAATTTATACTACAAATATAAAGACACATTTGGGACCCACTTTTAGGGTTAGGCTTATATCTTGTAGGGCTAAGGTATATTTAATAACTTTATGGTATACATAAAATTAACCTTTGCTCAGGTTTCCTTGTGGAAGAAGGAAGTTTGAGTAGTACTTGAGCCCTGGCCATTTACCATTGTGTAATATAAGCTACAGTTTTCCACAGGGTTTCAGGAGAGACCATGGACATAGCTGAAAAGATAAGAGAGAGATGATAAAAATAAGACCAATGGAATAGCGAATGATACAGGAGTAACACTGTAACAAGAGTGATGGTGAATCAACAATTCTGCCAGAAAATTACCCGTACAACAAGTTTTAAGTATACATTCTACTCACAAAACATATAGGCCACATCTGATACACAACATTTGGAAAACACTAGCAGGCCTGCACTACCATACAATTGTTTACACATTCTTGGATATAAGTGCATAATTAAATAGTAAAGAAGGACAAAATCTGGCAGTGGAGTTTGGCTAGGTCTTATTAGGTGTACTTACTCATATGTACTCAGTGAAAGATCTATTAGTGCTGTCCCTAATGAAACTCCCCGTGTTAGTATTAGCACACCATGGTTAACATCCCTGAAATTTCACATACAAATGTTGGCAGCCTAGTGTAAGGGGAGAGACCTGCGATGAAATTTCTTTGCTTCCATAAATATTTTATGCAAATGAAAATTTAATTCTTTGCTTAGTTTAAGCAATTCCCCCCTGTACATAGTGCATATGCAAAGGAGATTACAACATTTGCAAGTTTGTTTATAATTTAATTTTTTTGATGTTGTGGTTGGCAGAGGGTAGAAATGGAACACCTGTGAGTGTTTATAATGTCCCATCTCTCTCACAGCTGTTCCTTTTCAAAACTCCTCGCTGGCGTAATAATTTCATAAAATTTCATGATTTACCATCTGCTAGGGCCTGGCTATAAGCACATGCAATAAGCATTTGTATGGCACCAGGCCCAGAAAGGTACAATAACTGTATATTTTAACTTAATGGCTTTTCAGAGCATGCAAATTTCCATGCGGCAGATTGCAACGATGCTACAGTGTAAGGCAGGCCAGCTCATCTTGTCTCCTCCCTCAGTTTCTATATTATCACATGACACACAGACACACAGACACAGACACACACACACAGACACACACACACACCTCTTTTGGCCCTTGTCAGTATTAAATTGTCGAGCTTGAGGAGGAATAGAGACAAGGTAGGAGGTACAAGTAGATAATTTCTCTTTTAGATTTTTAATCTCAGCATATTTAGTTAATTAAAATGATTACTAGAACAATTGAAGGAAGTAATTAAAAACTAATTACATTGTATTCTTATAATTATGAGAGCAGGAGAAAATGGTAATCAAAATTAAATTCCTTGCATATTTATGGAAATAAAATTAAATATGGCTGTGTAAATGAGGTAAGAGCAATAGGAAAGGTTATGGGGAACTCTTGGTTATGTTTTCATCAGACATTGTTAAATTAGTGATAATATTTTAATGGGCTTAAAAATAATTAATATATGGGCAACATTTAAAAACACTGTGGGGGAGGGATTTATTTTTTATTCTTATTTCACCCCTCTAAAAGTAATAATAAAAAAAAAAGCCTCAAGCATCCTTTGGCTGCTACCATGATTATGTAATTATATTCCTCAGATTAAATGGATATCTTGTTAAACTTGGTACTCAGTAGGTAGTGTGTCAGGAGTATATGAAAGATAGAATAAGAGAGTGAGAGGGGGAATGGCAAAATAATAGCAAGGAGTGGTGACTGGAAATAAAAAATAATAATTTTTAGTGTTGATTAAGCATGATGATTAAAGCATGGGGCAATTTTTATTTATGTAGACTAGTCACATAAATAAAATTGAGTGTTAGCATCTCTCTCTCTCAGTCTGGCTGTAGATTATTACATGAGATTAATAATGTAAATTTCACTGCCTGCCTTGCCTGAAAGACCATGCTTTCAGAAATGGATGATTTTATCATCCAATACCTCCTTCTTTCCAGTTCCTTTACAAAAGAAGAGTTCAGTAGAAAGCAGTAAACGATAAGGGAAGAAAAAAACTTTAGGGTCAGATTCTCCTTGCTCATTTGGATTTTACAATATGATGTGTGTGTGTGTGTGTGTGTGTGTGTGTGTGTGTGTGTCTAGCAGTAGGTGTATTCCATAGTCTAAGCTGCATTTGGATACGGTCATAAAAGGCTGTTACATTTTTAAGGTAACTTTGAATATGCTTGAGAAATTAGGCATTTCACAGGCTTACTAGAGCTTTTTGCAGTAGTCCACAATTATTTGTGTTTGTGATTAAAAAAAAGTCATGAAAATCACAAAAAGCTAAAGCATGCATAGGGCCAGATTGGTTAATGTTAAAATGTTAGCATTAATTAATTAAGTAAGGAATAACACAGGACAGACTGCTGTTATATGAAAATAATGCTTGGGGGAAGTGATTACAATGTTTAATATTACTGTATGGATCATCGCACATTTTAACGGTTTATAGTTAGATTCAATGTTGTGGAACGTCTGAAAGACAAGTTAGTTCCTGTGATCACCAGCCTTTTCACTGTCTTTCTCTTTCTCACTCGATCAGATCTCTCCATCTCTCTCAAAAAAATTTGCAGCTTGTCATTTTACTGAGAAACCAGAAAACCTTAACTCATCTGTCCTGAAGACTTTTCTGTGCTGATAAACTTTGTGAAGCACTGTGAAAACACTTAGAACCGAGACTAAGTTAAATAAATATTTCCTAACAAAAAAATGTCACTACATCAACAATTATAGGTTTTACTTTTTTTGTTCTTTGTTTTTGAATATGTTTATTAATAGCCTTAGATTATGTGGAGCATCCACCATCCACCAAGTCCCTGTGTATGAGCTGTTACTCTAGGAACAATAATGCATTAGAACGAGCATATTAATCTAACGCTCTTGTTACTTTGGAATGCAGCATATGTTGTGTTCAGACTTGAGACAGCAGTACAACACCAGAATGTTGGTCTGTGGACACCAAAATGTTACAAGAAAATGCTCTCATGTGGACATATGAAAACAATGTCTCAAATAAGAACAAAGTCATCAGCTTGGTGTATAGCCACTGCTCTTATTAACAGCATCTGTGTGTAGGCTGATATTTTCTGATGAAGGCATTAATAAATGAATGAATGAATGAAGGTTGGCCACTATGTGGTTTTCAGGTCAAATGGGACACTTCTTGTTCATCACCCAAATTCATATTCAAAGCCTTATTTTCCTCAGTTGGCTGAACAAACAATACTGCAGATGGTACAAAACAGTGCACCAGTGTTTTCACAGAAAGGCAGCTTTCCCTATAAACCCCACATGTCCATGGGTAGACAGTGTGCTATTTACCTAAGACTGAAACCTTGGCACAGAACCTCATCTGTAAGTGGTTATCCATCATCCAGTATCACCTGCAAATCCACTAGACCTATGACACGCATACAAAAATTTAGCTCACACCTGTCGCTCATGTATTTTGACTGGGCTCAAATAACAAGAGAGATATCTAATGGAGAGATAGTTCTTTGAAGAATAAAGTGAATTCTCTCTCATATCCTCATGCCAATCCAGCAAGTTCTCTTAGTTCCATTGTAACTCTTTGTGTACATAAAAATGGACTATGCCTTTCATTGACTATGAGAATGCCCTCCAGTGGGTTGGTGTCCCATCCAGATTGTATTCCTGCTGTGCGTCCAGTGTTCCTGAGATAGGCTGCAGATCCACTTCGACCAGGATAAAGCAATTACTGAAGATGAATAGACACTTGAATGAATGAGAAGTAGACAGTAGCAATAGTACAATCCTCAATCTTGCAAGACATTACATATATTGTTTGTTTGACTTAAAAATGCTTTCAGGTGGGAAGATCCTTGAAATAATCCATGCAATTCTAACAGTAGTACTAGCTCTGAAACATTTACCTTTGTGTGTTTGTATGTCTGTGTGCCTCTGTGTGCATGTATGCATTTAAAAACTTGCTTTCATTTTGTTTTTCCCTTAAGCTCAGACGTGTATTATTGAAATGACACTGTCAACTGACCCTGCTCCTGCTGTCCATGGAGTTTGGGTTTATAGGGCTCATTCATGCCTGCACACCGTCTATGAGTTCTAGGACTGGGGTAGCAGATGGAGAACCACTGCCTGTGTAACGTGGAGCATCGTGACAATGGAGTTGGGGAACTCCCAACTCCCAACTTCCAAATGCAAGGCTTTATTTACAAACGTGGTCAAAACAGGCAGGGTCGAGCACCAGCAAACAGTATAATCCGAGGCAGAGGCAAAAGAGTAATCCAAAACACAGGCAGCAAACAATCAAAAACAAGGAAAACAGTCCAAGGGTAAAAAACACAGGGAAACTAGGAAACACGGAATGGCTATACATACACAATAATCAGCAACCTAGGAGCAGGTGTGAGCAACTTTTATACAGAACAAAGAACACATGACAAAACCAACCAATGAAAACAAGACACATGAACCCAAGGAACCAATGTCAGAACACAAACAAGGGTAGCACATGACAGGATCACATGAGGGGCAAGGAACACATGGGAAATGGAGTCCAGAAGACAAGGGCAAGAGTCCGGGGTGGAGTGCCCCCTAGTGGAGTTCGTGGGCACTCCAGCTGGTGCTTCCAGCTTGGAGATGGCCTCCTTGGCCATGACAGGACAGTCAGAGGGTTCAGAAGTGGACGCCGCCAACTCGGGAGGTTCTGCAGCAGGAGCTGGCACCTCAGGAACTAGAGCGGCCTCTGGAGCAGACTCATGGACTGGAGCGGGCTCTGGAGCGGATTCGAGGACTGGAGCGGGCTCAGGAACAGATTCACGGACTGGAGCAGACTCGGGGGTAAATTCACGGACTGGAATGAGAACAGAACAGTGTGTAGCCCAAACACAGGATGGCGACCGACATTACAGGGAGCACTGAGGATAGAGGAAGTGTCTCTGTGATGACCAGTGCTGAAGCTCTTGGAATGCCTGCTGCACGCACCGACATCAATAGTGGGTCTGTCAGACTGGACATCAGCCTCAAATGCCCTTGGAATGCCTTGGTGTCTTCAAATGCAACATCCACGATGCTCGGGAATACTGGAGTGGCAGCCGTGATGGCTGAAGACTAAAACTTGACATCCATAATGGCTGGAGGCTCTGGTATGACAGACATCTTGGGAAGTGGCGCTGGACCAGCAGCTATCTTGGGAAGTGGCTCTGGACCGGCAGCCATCTTAGGAAGTGGCTCTGGACCGGGGATCACAGAACAGGAAGGTGCAGAGAACACAGGAGTGGTGACCATAATCACAGGACCTGCTGGTGGCCATGATGGGTCAAGCTCCGCTGCTGCCAGAGCTTGCCGCTGTTGGCGCCCCCCCCAAAAATTCTTTGGGGTTTCAAAGTCCTCTGCCTCTCCCACAGTAAAAGGAGAACCACATGACAACAGTGCATAGTCCATAAAGTCTCTTAAGCTACAGGTAAATTCCCCTCCAGGTAACAATGATTTCATTGGCTCATTGAGTCCAAAATGGAACAAGTTCTTAAACAAAATCTCATCATATATTGGTACTCACAGAACAGATGAACATATTCCTCAATGGGTAGGTTCTTTTGCCAAAGGTGCAGCAGTTGATCAACTGGGTCCAGGATTGGCCTGGAATGCTCAAAAAGCCGCTGGATCTGGGTGTGGCTGATTATTCTGTAATGTGGAGAGTCGTGACAACGGAGTTGGGGATCCAAATGCAAGGCTTTATTTACAAACGTGGTCAAAACAGGCAGGGTCGAGCACCAGCAAACAGTGTAATCCGAGGCAGATGCAAAAGAGTAATCCAAAACACAGGCAATGGTCAGGGCAGGCAGCAAACCAAAAACAAGGAAAACAGTCCAAGGTTCAAAAACACAAGGAAACAGGGAAACTAGGAAGCACAGAAACATGGAATGGCTATACACACACACAATAATCAGCAACCTAGGAGCAGGTGTGAGCAACTTTTCTACAGAAAAAAGAGAACACATGACAAAACCAACCAATGAAAACAAGACACATGAACCCGAGGAACCAATCTGAACATAGCACACAAACAAGGGTAGCACATGACAGGATCACATGAGGGGCAAGGAACACATGGGAAATGGAGTCCAGAAGACAAGGGCAAGAGTCCGGGGTGGAGTGCCCTCTAGTGGAGTTCGTGGGCACTCCAGCTGGTGATCGTAACAGTCTGCTTTTATTCTGCCTTGAGAAAAGATATGGAGAGAGATAATTGAGTACTAAATAGTATGGTACATAAATACAGTGTATAGCATATACAGTATACAAAAGGTAAAGAGTAAAATAAATGAATAAATTTAGTATACGTCAACTGTCGCATGGTAACAAACACACACAAACAGCAGAAAAATGGAAATAAAAGAAAAAAATATATAACTCATCAATTCTTGTTATCATCGTTATATGGCAGCACATAATTCATCATACTGGGTTACACTCCCTAAACTTGCTTGCAATGAAATTTACAAAATAATAATGTATTATTCAGGAGTGGAAAGGAATGAACTACATGTACTTTCATTACAGTAATTTACTTTAACAATAATTTTTGAGTATTATTATAGCATCGTACATTTACTTTAATTACTGTTACAGACTAAAAAAATAATAGGCAGCTACAGTGGCCAGAAGAAAACTTAGCAGTAAATGTACTGCACATGTGTGAATTTAGGTGAGTTTATTTAAAGTTTTTACTGTGTGTTGAATTAGAATTATATTTACACTATACAATAGCATTTGTTCTGTCCTCACTATGTGCCCATTCGCAAAGCTAGACAGACAGCTAACAGAATGAACTTGAAAGAACTTCTGACTCCATGCTGTCATTTACTGTTTATCTTCTGTTCCTACAAGTCAGTATTTTTACTTTCTTTTTTTCTGTAAAACTGAATGTTACAGTTACAGAAAATGTTAAAATATACAAGAAGTCGTACATAAAACAGTTAACATTAACATTAACTTTCATTATCATTCACCATGGTATATTACCACAGCAGTCATTTCCAGGTTAGCTAGTACTTACAACATACAGAGGAACTAGCTAATTAAGTAACTATGTCACCACTAAGTTCTCACACATGAGTGCATTATATAGCAAATATATGAATATCATACACGCCCAATCTATGCTAAATACAATAGTCATGTCTGAAAAAGTAAGTATACGTACAAGCAAAGATTCACCAGAGCTTACAACTATTTAAGTGTTGCTGTGTGTTTCTTTTGGAACTATGTACATGAACTGAACTGAAACTTCCTTCCTATATGATCAATGTCAAAATAATTTTACCAATTTATTAAATTAGATGGGGCTAACAATGTATGCCACTCCCCACACGGTATTGTTGAAATACCACTATTCCTTAAAATAACACTGGGCAGCATGAACAGGTAAGTACAGAAAATAAAGGTAAGTATATGGTGAGAGGTCCTTCACAGACATAAGAAGCACTGTTTCAGTTACAGGTCTCAAGAATGGTTTTGTCTCTCCATTTTTGGAGACTTTCACTTCAATTCATCTGACCTTTCCATCTTTATCAAGGTAAGTTTTGTTCACAAATCTCATTGGTCAGTCATTGCATCTCAATTGCGAATCTCTTGGGGGCAAGAATAGATCTCCCACTTTGAGGTTTGGATGCTCATTTTGCCACTTGCTTCAGTTCTACAGCATTCCTAGATACTCTCTTCTCCATCTATTCCAGAAAACATATGAGAGGTGCTATACCTGTTTCCACTGCTGTGGGAGTGAACGCCCTTTGGGTGAAGAGCATAGCTGGAGTTAAAAGAAAGGTCAGTTCTGTAGAAATGGGGGTGAGAGGTAATTTCAAATGATATTATCAGCAATAACTTGAGTGAAAATTACAATCTTAGAAATATCTACATGAATTTCAGAGTTTCTTAGTGTTTACATTTATAGCATTTGGCAGACACCCTTATCCAGAGTGACTTACATTTATCTCATTTATACAGCTGAGGGTTAAAGGCCTTGCTCAAGAGCCCAGCAGTGGCAGCTTGGTAGTGCTGGGGTTTGAACACATGACCTTCCAATCAGTAGTCCAATGTCTTAACCTTTGAGCTACCACTGCCCGGTATTTGTTAGGTTCCCTTTTTGCTTGAATGACAGTGTGCACTCAAGCTGACGCAGACCCCACAAGTTTGTGTAAAACCTAATGGTCCATGTTAGATCAAATCCATCATTGTGTTATCTGAACATGTGCTTCAGTGGAAGGGATAAGACTCACAGAAAATCTGACCTTTTGCACAAAGGAGTTAACATGGTCAATATCACAAATTTGCTTAAATTTAAATAGTGACCTAGAAACTGTGCACCGTTGTGAATATCGAATAGTCAAAATGTTGCACATTTCCTTTTTTGTTTTAGAATTTAAAAAATTCTAAAACTTTGTTTATTTCCAGTTTAAAAAAAAACTCAGATTTTCACTGTGGTCTCAGATCTTTGAACCCTACTGTATATGGCATATAATGCAATTGTGGTGGAATGCTTTGATTAACCTTGCTGAACTGAGGCATTACTTTATGATGGTAGTGTTTCACCAACAACTTTGCGATATGACTCTCACTGCATCTTCAAGTAATTCCACTTTCAGTAGGATCTGTGCTCTGACTGAGCCATTCCAAAATGTCTTGGATTGACTTGGATTTGTGCTTTATATTCTTAATATTTCTAATCTTCAGCTGTCTAACAGAGGCCTGCAGTTTTTGTGCCAAAATAGATAGGTATTTGGAGCTATCCATGATTCCCTCCATCTTGACTAGAGCCCCAGGCCCAGCTGAAGAGCAGAAAAGCAGTCCCATAGCATGATGTTGCCACCACCATGTTTCACCATGGGTATGGTGTTCTTTGGGTGATAAACTATCTTGTTTTTGTGCCAAACATATCTTTTAGAATTATGCCCATAAAGTTCTGCCTTGGTCTAATCAGACCATAACACATTGTGCTACACTATATGGCCAAATGTTTGTGGACACCTGTGGACATATAGACATGTGGACTTGTGGACATATGTGCTGTGGACTTGTGGACATTGAAGGACATGTATTTTTGAACATCCCCTGTAGGATTTAATCCCTCCTTTGCTGTTATAATAACTTCCACTCTTCTGGGAAAACTTTCCACTAGATTTTTTGGAGTGTGGCTGTGGGGATTTGCCCATTCATCCACAAGTATTAGTGAGGTCAGGCACTGATGTCGGGTGAGAAGGCCTGGGGTGCACTCAGTGTTCCAGTTAATCTCAAAGGTGTTCAGTGGGGTTGTGGAAACAGTTTGCGGAAGGCCCACATATGGGTGTAATGGTTAGGTAACCACAAACTTTTGGCCATATAGTGTACATGGATTGGAGTTATTTAGGTGGGCTTGAATGTTCTTGTGAGACAGGGCTTCTCTCCTGCCACCCTATTTCATAGCCCAGATATTTGAATATAAGAGACTGCTGTTACATGCAGGGAGTGACCAGGATATTACTGCATCTACTTCAATTTTGCCATAGGTATATTGGCAGCCTCCCTTATAAGTTTTCTTCCTCTCCTTTCAATTTTGGAGGGACATCCTGTTCTTGGTCCTATTTTCTCCAATTATTGATGATGTCCTTCATGGTGTTTCATGGTACATCTAATGTTTTGTATATTCTTTTGTTCCTTTGTGCACAGGGAGCATCATGTGGACCATTCCACTGCTCTTCTACCTTGTGGACTCTCAGGATGTCACGCCCCAGTAAGACAAGGATCTGTTCTTCAGTGGTGGAATGCAATATGCAATGACTTGAGCTGAGAGTAATACATTACCATTTCAGGTGTAGGTATCTGAGCTCTGTCATTTGGGATGTTGTTATGCCCGGCAGGGACAGTGTTACTGTCATAGCTCTATCTAAGGATCTGTGGCCCTCCTGCCAAATATCTCCATCGTACTGTTGTGAGTGTAAAAGGTGAGTCTGACTCCCGAATGTGGACAAAAAAAATTGAAAAAACTTGAAAAAGTCTAACTTGGCAAAAGACCTGTTACTTTGGTCATCATGCAAAACATATGCTCTTGTGTCTGTTTCTGGTTCTTTTTTAAGGGAAATTTTAACAAGGCAGATTTTTGAGCAGGATCTTCCACTCCAACCCTGTCCGCATGATTCAGTGCATTTTGAAGTGACAGCAAGTTCCTCTTTTACCTCCCCACAATGCTCAGACAGGGGTCACAGGACAGGTCCAAAATGTGACTGTTGTTTCAAGGCCAAAGGCCATCAATGTCCCTCATGAAGGACATTTTTCAAGTCCAATAATTTTATGGACAGTCATCAAACTTGTTGAGGTTGTAAGTAGCAACATCTCTGAGTGCCAGGTATCTGATCACGTTGCAAATTCTGGCAGTACCAGCTAATGGATCCTTTGGTTCAACTGGACTATGTGAGTACTCCGCTATGGGGTGGAGGCTGAAATGGGGGACTGTATTTAGTGGCCAGCTTTGGCTCATGGGGTTGGATTGGCACAAACTTATTCACCTGTTTAGTGTTTGAGGCACGAGGCATGAGCATCAACAAAGGAAGTTGTAGGATGCTGTCTTGGTGGTGTTGAGGGTTACAGTATATGAATGATGGGCTCTGTGGTCTGTTTTCTATTACTGGTGGCAGCTGGGACTGACAGTGCACATACTGGTGCACATACATCTTACAAAAGATTAATTACTGACTATTTCCACTACCTTTCTCACTTCCTACAGCAATTGCTTCAAGTATATTAGTTATTAGTATTATATATTCCTTTTTTGTGCTGCAGAGCATTTAGTCCTCTATCTGGGCTTTTTCAGTCAATTGCTGATTCTAATTTGGCATACTCAGTGCATGCGCAAGCTGCTTCTACTTTGGCGCGGGCTACTACAGCTGCTTTACTGGTTTTGGATCATCTGGAAGACATAGACACTACTGACCTTGTCTCAGCAATAAATAGCTCTGAAGTTCCTTTAGCTCACTTTGCTTCCATCCTCAAGCATTGCTGCTGGCTAAGCATAGCCACAGTAGATGATGAAGAGGTGCACTCAAACCGAAGACCATTTTTCTTGACTTTGTCTGCCATGAGACTGTGATTGTACTGTTCTGTCCTCCCTACGTGTCCGTTCACAAAGCTAGACACACATCTAACACAATGAATGTGAACTAACTTGTGATTCCATGGTTATTGTTTACTGAAATCTTCTCTTCATACAAGCCAATCTTTTTCCTTTATTTCTTCTTTCTTCTGTAAAACTGTTATTTACAAAATGTTCATAACTGTTACAGTTACAGAAAATGTTCGAATATACCATGCAAGAAGGCATAAGCCATTCATCTTACCTTAACTTTTACCAAGGTATATTACCATAGCAACCATTTGCAAGCTAGCTAGCACTTATAGAGAGGAACTAGCTAGCTAAGTGACTAGCATGTTAGATATGTTGCTACTACATTTTCATATTCAAACTCAACATAAAGCCAATTACTGTGACAAAAGAGAATGCAAACTTGCATAAACTATGCTAATAGACATGTCTGCAAAAGTAAGAATACTCACGAGCAAAGATTCGCCAAGGCTTACAACCACTTAAGAACCACTTTGTGGTTCAGTGATTGGTAATCAGTGGTAAAAAGTGGTAATCAGTGATTGGTCATTGGAAACAATGGTAATCAGTGATTGGTCACAAGCGCAACACAGTCAGGCATTACACACTGATGGTAAGTCGAGTGAATCTGCTCTCTCACTCATATATCAGCAGCTGTGATGTGAACTGGAGAGCCATATCAAGTTCAACACAGTCATTAACGTCTGCTCAAAAAGTCACTAGATTTGTTGCTGGGCTCTTTTTTGGGCCTATGAAATGGTCAAATTCTGCAAGAAAGTCTCCAAATTGGCAACACTGGTTACCAACTAAATCCACTAAATCCGCTTCTGCTCTCTGCACCTGTCTGATCCATCCTGATGCGCTACTCCTGTTTGGAGTTCTCATCACCTGAAAATCACTTGGGCTGCTAAGGATGGCCCTAAATGGACAGCCTAAAAATCAGAATGAGATTACTGTGGATGGTACAACATAGAAACCATAAAGATGGCTGTGGATGTTCTTTCATGATTAGTCTTTCAACTACAATTGCTAAGAATAGTTTGCACTCAAGTCTCCATCAATGAACAGGTAATAGCTTCAGTTGGATATAATAGACTTTAAGATATAACTATAATGAACTCAGAAATGACTTTGATGCTCATACTCATAAATTGCAAATACTAAGCTTCTTTTTACACAATTGCACTTTTTGACCATATAGTATACAGTTATAGAAAGAGATATTATTTACAGTCAAACTATCCAGTGTCACCCAGATGAGGATAGGTTCCCTTTTGTGTCTGATATCTCTCAAGGTTTCTTTCTCATGTCGCCTCAGGGAGTTTTTCCTTGCCACTGTTGCCTCTGCCTTGCTCATTAGGGAAACATTTATAAATTTAAAATTTATATCCAGATTTCTTTAAAGCTGCTTTGTGACAATATTCATTGTTAAAACTTCTATTTTTATCTTCCTGTTTTTACTAATTCAGCTGAAGTCTTACTGTCCTGAAATTTAAGCACTGCATACCAAAGACTGTTCACTTAAATAAAAAGACAGACATGCACCAAAAAAGATCATGGTTTAAAAATGTTATGTTTTACTAAATAAAGTCTGATATAACTGTTGTTTATACCCATCAGCTATATTTTATTGTTGCCTTATTGGAACCCGAATTTTTGTTGGTAAAAATATTTGTTTTGTGGCCTAAATATTTGGACACCTTACGTGTCTGTTCAGTTTACATTTTACATTTATGGCATTTGGCAGACACCCTTATCCAGAGCGACCTACAATACTGCTTTGAAGTCTATCAAAAATACATTCTGACATTGGCTCACTAGGTCACAAACTAGGAATACCATCAGTCCAAAACTCTGTTGGGAGGGTTTTTTTTGTTTGTTTGTTTGTTTGTTTTTTTTGTGTGTGTGTATAAGTGCTAACTTAAGTACTTTATGAAGAGGCAAGTCTTTAGACATTGTTTGAAGACTGCCAGTGACTCAGCTGTTCGGACTCAGTGGTTCAGTTATTGAGTGCTCTACTTCATATGTGGATAGATGACTTATTACTTTGAAAGATGACATGCAAATTTTTTGATATTGTCACTATATTCTTTTCTATTTTTGCACAATATTCAGTCTGTAGATGCCGGCATCTACATCACTAAGGTACCTGAACAAACAGGCTACCATAAGAACAGAACAGAAAATTGAATTTTTCAGATTAGTTATGTCAAATGTAGACATATGAATGAGTAATTTTGCACCAGATGACTTACTTTACTCTTATTTGATTGATTTTCTTGATTATTTTTAAATGTAAATTATTACTACAGTACCACTATTTTTCTCAGGTCAGTTACGTTCTGTTTCCACCACAGCAATTATGTTGCCTAATGTAATGTAAATGTATTGATTTTTAGATGTTTGTGTGTTTCATTGTGATTATGAGGGTACAGGCACTTGCAACTCTGACTGAATGATACTGAACACAAGCTCTTTCTCAAACTGAAAAAAAGCTTTTCACACATTGCTAATCACTCATAAATTGTCCTCAATGGTTCAAAACATAAGTTCAGTGATTTTTGCCTACATATCCTTATATTACTGTACAATGTGTATTATTCCTAAACACAGTCAGGTCATTTAACTCTGTCATGTGGAATACTGACTGAGCAAAAATTTTAACCAAGACAGAAACTTGGCAGCCATCAGAATTACATCCATCCATTGCTTTTATGTACCTATCAATATTTATCACATTTTTGGGCAATGCCCTCCGACATCTTAGTAGTTAGTTGCACAGACAGACAATAAGACTGCAGACTAAGCGCTCATAATATTTTGGTACCAATTACTATTGATTTTTCAATAGCTTACTTGCAGGGAGTTGTTTTATTACTAATATATTTAATGCACAAATCAATAGGAACACTTGTTTTGCTCCTTCATTGGTTGATAATAAAATCAAACATCTTGGGAGCATAATGTTATCTGCTCTTTAAAAGACAGAAGCAGATGTGTAATCAATAGCCTGGCCTTCTGCCTATCCTGGCCATCTCCAACTAGCTGATCAGGCCTCTTCAAAATGTGGGATATTATTTCCATGTGCAGTAGTTTTTAAATGAGAGCACTTTTGCCAAACCTTTTATCTTAATGTTAGTGGGAGGCAAGCTTGGGATAACTCAAACAGGCTCTTTAGAGTTCGATAAATGCTTGCGGGTCATCCTGCGGTTCCATCTTGGAGAGCATGACGTGGCCGTGGTGGCCCTCCAGGGCTGCTGCTGGAGTACCCACTGGCTGGACCAGGCTGCATAGCACCTCCCCGTCCTCTGCCTGGGCTTGGAGAAGTGCCTGGAAGAGCTGCTCCTGCTCCGTGTGCAGCTTGAGAAGTTCCTCCGGAGGGCCTGAGGGTTGCATCTGGTGGATGCTGGCGAGGGTCTTGACGATCTCCGCGAGTGGCGAGGACTCCATGATGGCGGATCTTCCTCATTTTCCTGGGTTTTCGGCACCAGTGTGACACTTTTACAGGTTGCACCAGAAATGAGGAAATGGGAAGCCGGCTTGGGACATCCCAAAAGGGCTCTTTATTTTCCTTCACTATACCTTCACTTTTCAGTTATTCTATTTTACTACGCTTGTCTACACATATACACACACACTCGTCTCTGTGCTGCTCAGCTCTCCCCTGGCTTTTGTCTCTCCCCTCTTTATCCTTGCCTCCATTCACTGAAACATGGAACACAGCTCAACCACGCCCCTGTCTCCACAACTGTATCTATTAGGCAGGCAATCAGGACTGAGTGAGTGTAATTCCAACTCCTCAAAGTTGTCAGTGTTTTAAAAGCCATGTCAGAAAGATAACAAATCATGATAAGTTCATGCTCTTGCCTTACGTAGTTTAATAACCACAACAACCACAATGATCAATGATCAATATATATATAGTGTTACATTAGGTAAAGATTATTAAAAATGTTAATATAAGTTAAAATTCCTCATGCATTAAACAGCAAATAAGAAGGCCAAAATGAAACAAAATACACAGGCTGTCTGGTACACAAACAATGCAGACAGTGGCACCAAAGTATAACCAATATTTACTGTGGAAAATATCACCTATGTATATTAGCAGTAATGTTGGGATATGGAAACTATTCTGTACTGAATGCACTCTTATTTTCTTAAGATGCAACTTATGACAAAGACTGTCAGGCATAGAGGCCATCACTGCCAAGTACAATAAAGAGCTCATGGTGCATTCAGCAGGCTCAAAGTATTAAACGAATCATTTGCTTTTCATCATTGCAATTTTTTTTTTGCCTGTGTTGCCATTTAAACTATAGCATTTTTTTCATCAATAATTTTGTGCCATCATTTTCATTTGTGGTCGTTTTCACTTTCCCTTTGTGCCACAATTTTATATCATGTGCTATTTATATAATAGCTATTTTTATATGTTGATTCTATCAATAAGTGTTTCTGTGCAGAGCAGTTGCTTAAGGTTATAAGGAACCACCTACTGAATCTCTTATTGCCTTATAATAAGCTCGTATAATAAGCAGATATACAAACTCATGCATGCTTTATTTTACATAAATATGAATATTCATTAATTTGTAATCTATAGGACATTGTAAACCTCCTCTGATCAGGGGCTCACTCCTGCTAATTGCTGAAGTGTGCTCTCCCTGCAGGGGAAGAATGAACTTCTCTCGATTTGATATATAACTGTATGCTGCATGTTATTTGGGGAATAGGAAAAAATTCTCTGACATCTCTTCTGCTGCATTTTCTGGTTCTTAAAGAACACTTTTGGTTTTTTTTGTCTAAAGACAGCAAGCAGAGGCCACCCATGTTAGATCTGCCTAATATCTGCCTAAAATCATTGCAACAAAGCTTCGACTAGGATATAACATTCAACAGGACAAACATTACGCTTGTTCAGTGTGTTGAGTGCAGGATGTTTAGTCATTCTCCCGCCGTTGTCAGTAATAGGTTTATTTGTGATGAATGTATATTAGTTAGCTCTCTGACGGAGATGATTGCAGCATTTAAGGTGTACATCCAGATGCTAGAAATGGTTATTGAGAGTGAGATCATAGTTTTGGTATGAGAGGAAAGTCTGGGTGCCATGGGGGGGATATAGTGAACACTCAGCTCTGGCATTAGAGCCTTCACTGCGGAGCGAATAGATGATGACTCAGCGGCATAATCACAAAGACAAAGCTATCGCTAAGGCTCGCCCACATGATCACCACTTCTCTCTGTTTCATGTGTTAAACAGGGAAGCACCTTATGGTTATGGAACAGCCTTCCAATTAGTGTTTGGCACACATGTTACTCCTGAAATACAGGTGATCCTGACTCCTTCTGCCCTCTGGACCTGCCTGATCCATCCTGATGCCACACATCTGCTTGGAGTCTCTGTCACCTGAAAATCACTTGCTGCTGGTTAGGATGGCCCTGTATGGATAGCCTAAAGATCACCATGGGATTATTGTGGATGGTACCACATGGACTGCAATTGCTAACAGTTTACACTCAAGTCTCAATAATTGAACAGTTTGATATAACAGACTTAAGGTTAAAACTCTAATGATGCTCATACTCAAGTTCCTGTTAACACAGTTAGAACTACTTGACTCTATAGTATACAGTTATTGAAGAGAAATGATTTCTAATTGCAGTGTCACCCAGAAGAGGACAGGCTCCCTTTTGAGTCTCGTTCTTCTCGAGGTTTCTTCCTCTTGTCGGCTTAGGGAGTTTTTTCCTTACCACCATCGCCTCTTATTTAAATTTTATATCCAGATTTCTATAAAGCTGCATTGTGACAATGTCCTTGGTTAAAAGCACTAAATGTGAGCTCTGTATGTGACCCAAGTTGAGTACATGATAGCGTGGGCTTTGGAATTAAAGCAAGCCCAGGTCTATTGATGTGTAACTGGTAATATAATAAGAAATGGCTTTTAACACGTGTGCAGAAGAGGCTTCCTCAGGCTTTTATTAAAGCCAATTTTCACATAGCCAATTTGTTAGCTAAGTCTCCCCTCTCAGAAGGGTGAGGTCTTGTACATAATTCCTCCAAAGCATGTAAAGTTAGCCACCACTCATGCAGCTCATGGAAGTAGCTGCTGATGCAATAACATAGAGCAGCTGAACACTCTTGGGTGAGTGCTAAGTGCCATGTGCATGAGCTCAGAGTTGCCCATGATTGGTTAGTCTTGCTGTGATTGACAAGAAAGACAGAAAAGCCATCCTTTCTGCCCAAAAAGCAATTATGCTCTCACAGACTCCCAGCCCCAGATGGTTATTGCATTGTTGGGATGGGAACTTGCAATCGTACAACAAAAGAGTGAATGCTTTACTGTTGCACCTTGAGGAGCCCAAAAAGGTATTTTTTAGCCACTCCTACTAATATAAATAAATTTCTAATTCATTCCATGTTGATGCTCATAAGGCCAGCTATTTACTCCATTTTCCACCACTTCAGTACTTTTTCTTCAGTTGTTTGGACTATATGACCAGTAACTGACATAGTTAGCCTAATTTTATTTAGCTGTGCCTTAAAGAACAATGACTTCCTACATTTAACTATGTTACAACAGACTGGAGATTAGTGTACGAGGTTGTGTGTATAAGCCCTCGAGGTGAGATCAGCAGATACCCTGTTAGTTTTACTCAACTGATGGACAGAGAAGTATAGGCAAGGTCAGTGCAGTGGTTGTGATGCAGTGGGATTTGAAAAAGGTAGCAAAAAAATGAGATTCAGATCCATCAGATTACAATGATGATGACCTGCTTGCCTCTCTGAGACATGGGGATAAATGAGATGAAAACATTTTTGGTTAGTCTGGATATGTGGAAACAAATCTATCAAGATGCATTATTCAAATTATAAAGCCAATATATTTAAGACACGTGCATGTTTGCAATTCTGTATGTGCATGCATGTAGGGGTATATGTGTGTCTATTCATGCACTGGGCATGCATTTTTCACTTAGTTTGAACCATAAATACACCCTCCACACTGGCCAGGCACAGTAGGTCCTGTGAGAGAAAGGGAAGTGAATGCACAGTCTGAAGGTGGACGTGCTCCACTCAGCTCTCCTAAGTGAGATTATGGTTCAAGAGTTAGTCAAGTTGAAAGGTGAAGTGAGTTGGGTGTGTGTGTGTGTGTGGGTGTGTGTGTCAGTGTGTGGTGGTGGGAGAATTCACTCTCTCTTTTAATGCCCAGAACCTCAACCATTAGTATTCTCTGCCATAGCTGGAGTTCATACAGCTAATGGAGTTGCTACCTAGGGACATTAATTGTGCATGACACCACTCAAGGGGCTTACGTGCACTCACACTAATATCAGTCTAAGCCCCCTGCCCCGCTTCCAACAAAGCGCCCAAAAAGATTACAAACAAAAGCCCAAATAACTGCCATCCTTGCACTACAGCTTGACAGAGAGGGTTCTGAAGTTCACTCCTGACATCAACTGGGTATGTAGCAACAGTGGGTGAGGGGGAAAGTATATTTCCCCCACTTGTAGGCAAATGTCATTTCCCCCAAGGAAATGCAGGAAATGGTGTTGTCATCAAGACAGAAAGGCAGAAGGGATAATGGGAAAGCTTAAATTGCCTATGTGAACTAATGCATACCTTCAAATAGTCAGACAGTATACCGTAACTGCAGATGATTAGGTATATATGTTTGGATGTTCTGGGGAATAGTCATTTTCCCACTGTATTGATATCCTTTACTAAACATATAAATTATAATATTTTTTATAGATAGATTGTGGGTACATACAGGGTTAATTCAAAGCCAGAGTATAAGAGAATCATTGGGAATGCAGGATGATGATAGGTAAAAAGCGGTGATTTAATTTGTTCAGAATAATAAGTGATCTTGCAAAACCCACAGGACATGAAATTAATGTGCTTCAGAATTATCATATTTCTCATTACACTGTCACCCGCCGTGCTTGTGCAGCTACCTGCACTAGAAAAAGGGGAGAGAAGAGGAAAGAAGCTGTTAAATTGGAAAGCATTATTGTATATTATTGTCATACTCTCTTCCCTCATCTTGCAATAACTGCTGTCTTTGGCTATCATCATCTGTTTTTCTGAACATTCGTGTAATAATAAAGTAAGTTCACAATTTGAGAATTTGTGTGTGTGTGTGTGTGTGTATGTGTGTGTGTCAGGCCCAGGCAACTTTATATACTTTGTTCAAGCTTAAATATAATTATTTGCAAAGTTTAGTTGCCTTCAAAACCCTCAGCAATAAGAAATGCCAGTCCCTTCATTTAAAGTTTTAAATCATTATCCTCCTTTGTTGCTGAATGTTCTAGTCATAATAAATCCAGCCTCATGTTAGAAATGTCAAAAGTATTCTTTTAAAATAATGTGAAAATGGCTTCAAAGGAGCCACTTACAGAGATAATATGATAATTAAATTTCCACGATAAAAATCATGTAAAAAGCTTGGGCTTGGCCTTTTTGAGAGGCAAAATCCATTACCTTTTCTTAATTCACCCTGGCATAAATTAAAAGATTCTTGCTGGCTATTAGCTCTTATATTAATACATCTTGGGTCAAGACAATTGAAACCTGAGGTTAAGAAATATGGAGGCATATTTCTCTCAGACATCTCATCTAATGACTGTAGTTAGAGTCCAGGATCTTTTACCATTAATTGTGAAATTATATTTCTTTCCTCTTTTTCATCATATAAACAGGTAAGAGAAGATAAGGCACATGGGATGATAATCCTTTTGCGTGAAATGAACTGATTCATTATTTTTTAGGCAATTTCAGGTAGGCAATACATTGTATCAGTACTGCCTGTGCTATAAGAACAAAGAGGGGATTTTTGTGAAAGACAAGTGTAAAATTAGTTTGTTGCCACAAAAGTATCAAACCTGAAATAATTATAGAGCATGGTATACGGTTTGACTTGTAAAATCAAAATCTCTGAAAGCTGAATACTAATAATATAGTAAGAAAACCTACTATAGCCACGAAAGATGTTTTATTTATTTATCCTCACAACCCCCCTCCCCCCAAACCATGACTACATTTTTTTTCTTTACACAGTTAAGCACAATGAAATGATTAAAATGATCAGGTTTTTATTTATTTATTTATTTATTTATGCACATTCCAACTTCCATATTAAAATAACTTAGAATAATAGAGTACATTGGTGCAACAGAATAAAAAATTTAATTATTTTTAAATGACAATAGCTGCTTGCAATGCATTGTTTTAAAGGGATAAATGGAAATATTTTATCAGAATTTCTTGCATTGTCATGTTCATCTGCAGCTGAGCTCATGTTTTAAACAGGATCTGGTGCCATCAACATAAACATCTCTCCTAGATTCACTTGAAATCTCTCTCTCTCTCTCTCTCTCTCTCTCTCTCTCTCTGTCTCTGACATGGGACCTCTGTTAAGAGGAGATGAAATTAAGTGGAATAAAAATCCTATTAAAAATTATTATTGCCTAACAGCCATTAGTCTAGAGGTTGCTGTCACAAGTTGATGGATTTCTCACTTAGTTCTCACAATGTTCTAATGACATTGATAAAATCATTGCAAACCAAATACTGTTAACCCACTCTTGGAGGGCTGTGAATTTTGTCAACACCAGAAAACAGGAAAATAGACGCATAGAGTAGATGCACAAGTTTTCTTTAAGCAGACATGTACTAAAATTAATTTTCAAAAACATTATGATCGATGATTGTTTTGTTTATTTTTTTATCAGCTACCAGAATCTGCAAATTTATTTTGTTTTCTACACTGAAATTCAATAGCAAGTTACTTCAATAGCAAGCTTGAGTCCTCCATATGTATTCACTGACCACACTGCTGTTTCATCTACTCCCTACTATTTTTCTAGTTTGGAGAAAACATTTTATATCACTGTCAGGTACAGCATGGTTAAAAACTACCTGCTCCTGGCAAAGCTGTCCACTTGTGTCTCAGCATTCTGTGAGCAATAAAACACACTAGCTTAGATCCTATCTATAAAACCTAGCAAGAGAGTCTTAGTTATGGGCATGCTATTCTAGTATTATTAACCCAAGCAAGTCATATTTTCTGCACTATAGTGAGACAATTACAGCATAGTTTGAATGAGAATTATTTTGATTAATCAGTGTGATCAGTGCTTATAATACTGAAATTTCCTTCCAGTTTTCCTTCCAACATAATTAATTTTGAAATTTGTTGTTGGTGTTTCAGATTCATTTTTCCCTTCCTATATCTGAATTTTGAAGCCTTACTGTGTTTTAGCACCACAAACCTCTGTGCAGAAATGAAGGCATACACACCTTTCAATCTGGTTAATTAAGACAGCTAATCTGAGGTACGGGTTTGCCAAGTAATAAAACTAATTAAGGTATTAATTACAGCATTAATTAAATGATATAATTGCCTTTCAAAACAACAACTACACAACTCCAGTAGTGCTGGTAAGCTAAGGGGTTAATTTACTATGGAAGAAAGCATGCATTATTTACACATGCTGATGAATAATACATTTAAGAAGTTGGCTTATGAATTTCGCAACACAAAGCAAAAGTGAAGCAGTGAGCCAACACTGAGGCTGATTTGAATATATGTCTCAGATGAATATTGTTTGAGTTATGGTTGCGCCAGTACCAGAGACCCACATTTCATTTCTGTGTCTGTGTACACAGGCATATTGAAGCATTCCCTCTTAGAAAGAACCTATTAATATTAGCTGGTATTTTTAGGCTATATATATGTGTATATATATATATATATATATATATATATATATATATATATATATATATATATATATATATATAT
>CM040982.1:18102167-18118212 GCA_022985145.1 Pangasius djambal
AAAAAAATTACATCTCAGTCTGACGAGTGACTAATCAAGGAGCTCGAAATGGTGCTGCAATAAATTACTTCACTGTGAAATAAACCACACAAACAGACTGATGATAATAAATGTAAATTATTTCTCAGAAGAAATTTTCTCTGGTACATGAGTAATACTAACCATCAGGAAGGAGTCTTCCTTAACATTAATTACAGAAAATGACAAGTGAGCTGACAAGTAGGAAGGCTCATTATCTGTGAACATATTCACAACTTCGCAATTTGCTGCAAAGATGGACTCCAGCTAAATTAATCTCTTTTCTTTGCATGAGCCCCTTCTAATTTTCATGTTATTAACAGGTTTGCAGTATCAGTCAATGCTTGTCAGCCTAATCAGTTTTTTTTTCCTCTCGTCGCTCATGTTCGCAGAAGACCAGAGTGGTTTTGAGAAGAATCTGGTCCCCATAATGTGTTCTCCATCATGTGTCCCGAGCCCCCCTACACCCCCCATCCCAACCCCAATTCTACAAGCTTGCTTTTAATAAGGTTCTTTAATCATTTCTTTTTGCTCAACTTTTAGCTCAGTTGGTTTTCATTATCACTGGTTTTAGTAACAAGAAGAACCATTAAAGCAAAAGGAGGTTTATCAAAGCGACATAGGGGGTTTAAAAGCAATGCAAATTGGTGAGCCAGGAAAATGTTGTCTAAAGCTCTTTTTGTGTTTGATTAAACTTAATGAGACAGAAAAAGAAATAAATGTAGGTAAAATGACAGTAAATTATATGCAAGTGTAAAATTGATTAGGCTGATTGGTATCACTTTTCACTGCAAGTTGTTTAAATGTCTGCAGAGATTAATAACCATATTTAAGTCTGTAATATGCATGAATTATATTTATATGTGCATGTACAATTATGTGTGAAAGAAGTAATTCTACAAGCATAGCATTTTCATGTTATATAATTGCAATATGAATAGAACAAACGTGTCATAAATTAGCCTGTGTACAGGATTTAATAAAATCAATTGTATGTCATTTCCATATTCAGATCACAACAAAAGAACAACATATAATATGGCCAAAGAGATAGAACTGAGAATTCAGCTATTGGCAATTTTATTCTCATGATGGGAAAAACAAAGATATTCCATGATCACAATATTGTTTGGATACTTGTGGCTCCACCTAAAATATTATGAAAGCTGAGGTTAGGTTTTGATACAAAAAAAAAAAGTAAAAAAAAAATAATAATAAATAAATTAATTAAGATTAGTCTAGTTATAACATTACTGGCTACTACTGATCACTGCAAAAACTGTTCGTTAGGTTAGGTTTTTAAGAGAGAAATATCATTATCAATAACTAAAGTTTAATTATAAATATCCCATGCCACAGATAAAATATTTGTTCCTTTGTTTAAAGCTTATTGTTGTTATGCAGATAACAATTTTCTCAGGAGTGTTCTGCCTATCTGTTATTCAGATATTTTGCATTAGGGGAAACCAACTCAGCTTTCAGAATTTAAGCAGGCATTGAATGCAGAGACACATTGTTTAATTAATATACTCATTCAGCTTTAGGTATCTATCTTCCTAATAATCAATTCTACTTTTCATCCTATATAACTCTTCCATCCTCCATTTACTTGTGTGGGACCCTGAGACAATTGTAATTAGATGCAATGTTGTAAGTTTTGTTTTGCTGGAATTAATAAATCACAACGTGGTATGAGCTATATCCATGTCTGAAATGTAATATTCACATTTGCCTGCGTATCAAAGCCCCCTCAATGCACAGGTAGCCTCATGATAGCTGATGCAGAAACACAATATATCATGCAAAATTAGTTCAGAGAGAATAAGATTCAAGAGGGAATGAACATGGATTTTTTAAAAAAGAAAGGAGGAAAGTGGTGCTGAGAGTGCGATCAGCACGATGGTGGAGACTTTATCAGCTCCCATTTCCCATCCTTTCCTTAATTACACTTCACAAATTGCGAGACAACAATAGTGATGTGTAACCTTTGGAGGAAAGGTCTTTTAATGCAAAGTATACATTTTCATGTATGTCAGATTTTTTTTTCCACTGCTCCCCTATTTATTTATTTACTAGAGAGAGAGAAAAAGAGAGAAAGTGAGTTTCATTTTGTAAACACGTGTTCAAATCATAAATATTTTCAGAAAGTAAGAATTTATATACACCTTAATTGATAACCATCAGCTTGCCACTAATTTTAGCTTTGACCTAGAAAGCCAATTGTTGTTTAAGCTCTTCTTAATCCTGCTCAGAAACATGCCACAAAAGAAAGCAGGGATCTTTTGTAAGACACTGGTGATATCTGGTTATCATTTACCATGAGCCATTAAAGAATGGAGTAAATGTGAACCATTTAAACTGGATTATACTTTTGATGTAGTGAGATGGTCATTAATACCCTGTCAGTGATAACCTTGACAAATGCCATACACATTTTTCCTTTGCCCTTGCAATCTATTTAACTGTGATGAATCAAAAATATTTTCTGTATATATATTTGGCTCTCTATTTGGGATAGCTCTGAAATTGCATGTCTGTGCATTGCATAGCCTTTGCCTCTTGAGATTATGCATAATGGCATTTTTAAAAAGAATTATATGGAATACAAAATAGTGATAAGCGGATGTTCTTCTTCTTTCAGCTGTTCCTGTTAGGGGTCACCACAGTGGATCATTGGGCCACATATTTGATTTGGCACAGTTTTTATGCCTGATGCCCTTCCTGACACAATCCTCCTCAATTTTTTCTGGGCTAGCAACTGGTACTGGAATTCCACTGTCTTGTGCACTGCGCTGGGCTGCTGCGGTGAGAGCGTTGAGGCCTAACCACTAGTCCTCCAGGGACTCCAAAATAGTGATAAGTGGATATTTTTCCAATATTGAGTGGAACATTATTAAGATCATGCCAGAATAGTTTTACATGTAGTACAGCACTTAATACACCACTGACTCTGTGATTGTCAAAGCCATGTAATCAAGCAATATCACACAAGCAATAGTGCTATTATACTGAATGCTGGCCTGGATGTGATTCGACAGTAGACATAAGGCCAAAAGTCCAGGTGCCATAGATAATCACAGCTGTGCCAATATTCAGTATAACTGCATGATTTCAGGTGTGATATTGCTTTATTCAACAATTCTATAGAACAAGACATACAACTGAAATGTGGGATGCAATATGGTCAAATATTTTGTTTATTTTTGCTCCACTAGTAGAAATAGATCCCAAAAAAGCTACACACAGCCCATCGGCTAGCTGGCTAGCTAGCTCACATTGATTTGTACATTCCTGTTAAAAGTACTTCTGGTGAAATTGGCTTTAACTTCATCTGATGAGCTTTCATATTTTACGTGAAAAGTTCATTCATATAAAATGTATCATTTGCCATGTCCAGTGATGGTTTCTACTGTAGTAAAGGTTTAGAACTATTGGGAGTGGAATTTTATGTGGTATTTATTTGTTGAACACAGACACGTGGAGTGATACAAACAGTGAAACATCCCATTGTAGTTATACTAAATATAGGCACTCTTGGAATGTGGTACATCCAATCAAATTAGTAGACTGGAACTAACTGTTGTATAATGATTTTTAGAGCAGTATTCAAGCTTACCAATTATTACAATCAGAATTTTAAACAACAGCATTCAAATAAATACTTGAAGATAAATTAATATAGTCCAGTCTTCTATTAAGTCATATGTAGGTTTTTAAACAGTTACATGGTTCATCAATCATAAAAAAGTTTATATATTATGTATCTCTACACATTCAGTGATTTTTTTTTCTTGCTGCAAATAAAATTCGCAATTGATACAAATCAGCTATGGCAGCTGCTACAACGGTTATTTAATTAAATGAAAATTGTATTAAAGTGTACTTTTCCTTCTGCATTACCAAGTGTGTATGTGTGTGTGTGTGTGTAGTATTTAAGTACATTCACTATATAGTACTGTCCTAGCATTTTGTGGTGTAAATTCTAAATTATGGTGGTGTCCGTTGTAGACCGGTAAGCCATATATCATAAATCTAGTCTTCTAGATTGTGATCAGCTATCAGCTCTTTTTAGAAACCAATGTATTTCCTTCATCTCCCTGTGTCTGTGGCTTTTTGTTAATTAGAATAATAACTGTTCAGATGATTTTAATCAGATAAATAACATCTATGTTAGGATTTTCACTGAGAATCTGGGTTGACTAACGAATTGATGATTAACAATATTTCAATATTATGATTGGACCAATGAAATGTAGCAGAGAACAATTTCATTGTTTCATTGATTTAGGACTTTTTGCTGCATGGACAAAGGGCCTTTTTTCATGGGGTTCCTTTCTCATTTCAATGCCAGTAACATTGGGGCTAATTGTCCATGCCCCATAGTGAGACAGCCTCCCCAGGAGTGACAAACACATCTATCCTGTGCTTCCTTAATTGCCTTCATAGATATCAGTCATGAAGGCGTGAAAGGGTACAAATATAGAGATCAATAGGACACCGTGCAATCTCTGGCTCCATATGTTTTGTGTGGAAAAGCATAGGAACACTATAGCATGCTGAGCTGAATAAGAACGGAGATTAAAAAAAGGAAGGACAAAAGAATGGCACAGTAAAATGAGTGTATGAAGGTTATTAATATACCACATGCCTCCATTACACCTCTCCCCTTCACTAGGCTGCCCATAGCAGTAGTGTAATATGCTTTTCTGTGTGACAAGTGGTTGCATTTTGGGGCATCTGTTGGTTGATTTTGTAATTGGGTATGAGTTTTTATGGGTATGTGAATGGTATGCTGCATGGAGCTGTATATTTCTAGTTCTAATGCAGTGCCCCTGGGTTCAACTTAATAAATCAATAATATATTAAAATTAATTACTTATTACAATTATCGGGGACCATTTTGGGGAATGGAGGAGAGAATATTTATGTTAAAAAACACTTTCTTTGTTTTCAAGCGTTTGCAAACAAGAAAAATAAATTGTACTTTCAAATAGAAATTGTGCAGCACATTTTCAACTCAATTCAATTTTATTTATAAAGCACTTTTAGCAATGGGCATTGTCATAAAGCAGCTTTAAAAAAATATGGATATAAAATTTAAATTTAAATTTTAAATTGAGCAAGCCAGAGGTAAGGAAAAACTCCCTGAGACAAAATGAGAAAGAAACCTTGAGAGGAACCAGATGCAAAAGGGAACCCATCCTCATCTGGGTGATTTGTCTTCAATATACATATATTATATTGTATACAATATACATATACACACACACACACACACACACACACACACACACATATATATATATATATATATATATATATATATATATATATATATATATATATATGAGCAAGCCAGTATACATTCAACAGTGTACACTCAAGTCTCCATCACTGAACAGTTGATAACAGTTTGATACCATAGACTTAAAGTTATAACTCTAATGATGTACATACTCAAGTTCCTGTTAACACAATTAGCACTTTTTGACACTGCTAGTTTAATTGAATAATAAGATATTCTTTGGCCAACTACTGACCACCATGAGTTTCTTCATACAAGATTAGTTGTTCTTCCATTGTTTTTTCCTGCATAATGACGAATATAGGAAAATCTGCATGAATAATGAGTGACCAATGATTAAAATATGTTCCACACTCTGTGGACATATCTTTTATATATATGCATATCATTTTCATAGCAACATATGATAATATAACTGTTTCAGTCTGAGCTAAGAAATATTCCTGCACGTCTAAGGTAATGGATAAAAATCTGTAGATTTATTGCGGCATATTTGAACTGACTGACAGGAATTACTGAGCGTATTTTGGCTTCTGCCCTTCCATGTTTGCCAGATCATGAATATATATTGTATTATCAAGATATGGTGACATTTTGAGCAAACACATTTAACTCACCTACTCTTGGCAATTGCTATCCCTAAACATGGGATACATGGACATAATACAATATGCATTCTCAAGTTTAAAAGGGGAATGTTAACAAAAACAGAAAAATGTCAAAGCAGAGGTCACTGGAATATTTGTCACAGACAGCTTCCTTTAAAGGATCCTGTGTGCTTTCATAGGCTTGACCAGTTGGGTGCTGTCTCCTTGCTCATTACCACATGCAATTGAAAGGGGTATACATGTTTAAAATTTAGTGGCAGCAGAAATGTCAGGCTTGTCACATGATGAAATTAAACAGTGCTGTCAGCACAAGTGAAACTGGAGCTTTCTAAGCTATTTGAGTTCATACTGAGTTCATATTGAGTTACTGTCACAATTTATTTTATAGTGCAGGTTTAGGTTCGCACATAAATGCCATGTGATGTATTTAAGGAAGCAAGCAGAAATGGAATTTGGTCCACAAATAACATATTACAGAAAATATAACATATACATTAACAGTGTATAATTAATACAATGACTTACAGTATTAATAAAGATCATTTACAGTATGATGGTTCTGTCTGGAAATAATTTTATTAAAAAAAGTTATAAACACACGACATAAATGAAAATGAAATACATAAAATTTACATTTTACTTGTGGTATGAAACAGAAGCTTATATACAGTGTTTAAGAAAATTAGCATAATTAGGATGAAACATTCATTATTTTATTATTATTATAAGTCCTTAAACAACAACAACAACAACAACAACAATAATAATAATAATAATAATAATAATAATAATAATAATAATAATAATAATAATATAGTAGAATTTAAATTATTCCAGACCAGTATTGTAACTTAAAGACAGTGCCTTTATCTTTGTTATTTCAGATTTTTTTAAATAAAAAAATTAAGTCTTCCAAACATCTTTAAATGTGATTAGTGTTTTGTGTGTGTGTGTGTATGTGTGTGTGTGTTCAGAATAACTTTTTTTACAGAATAAAATAACATTGTGTGGGGAAAGCCTTTACAAGTTTGCTTATTTTAATCAGCTAGCCAGAAATCTTTAGGGACTTAATTAAAATACAGTTGTGGGTAGAACTGCATTAGTTAAGCAGACACTATCTTCACACCAGAACACATCTCTCCCTGGTATTTTTGATCTAGGGTGTATAGCTGTGTAATATTATAACATTATCTATTCAGATGTGCCTGCATGGTTTGACTCCACAGACTGTATTTTATTGTTTAAAAACATTCAACCTGGCCTATATACCTACTGTATATATATTTTTATTTTAATATATTAACAATTCTTCCCAAATTTATTCATTGTACAAGCTGCAAGTTCTTTCATGGAAATCATGAATTCAGTTGCTCTGAAATATTAGATGAAGTTCACCATTTTATTTTCCAACCACATTCAATTAATTATATGCACATGCACTCCCGTATTACATATTATAAGTGACAAACAGGGGATACATGAAAATAAATAAATCGCTAAATAAAAGAAAAGAAAAAACAAAATAATAACAGCACTGTGAAAATTATTTCTTCCCATCTGACTTAATTAAAACTGCAATGTTGCAAATGTTTGGATAGTGACAGGTTATTTTGAGAATGGTGAAGAAAAAACCTTCAACCACAGGAAGAAAGCACAGGAGAGAGGGTATTTTATTATTCCAAGGTGAGAGGTTTAAAACAGCATTTTAAATGTTACCCCACTGTTCAAGATCACGAAAACCTTTAATTTCATGCAAATGAACAGAACGAAGCATGGAACGTAATGTAAACGAATCCTTCTTTTGTACTTGTGTAGGGGTGGGGAAAGAGGGAGACAGAGCGAGAAGAGCAGGAAGGAAAAAAAAAAGAAAGGCAAGCCAGGAATAAAATTCCCAAGGATTCTATAATTGCTGTCTGAAATTATGTAAATCCCAGCACAAGGCTGAGTGCAATTATTCTGAGCCCGTAGCTGCCACCTCCACTAATGTCTAACAAAATATCCACACTTGACATTTAGATGTGCTAATGCAAATGAGAATTTTTTTTTTTTCCCAAGACAAAAGGTGACCCAAAGATCACATCATTTTGTTACAATATAAAGCCCTAAACTGGCCTTGGTATATAGGATAAAAAAGGCAAGGAAAGATCTTTGTAAGATAGATTACTTTTGAACATATTTCAAAACATTGCATGTGTTTTATAACCAATTTGATATTTAGATTTGCCTCTGATTGTCCAACTACTTTGACTTGTCTTAAGCAATTTTATTTTGCTCTGCCAGCATTTACATTTTTTTGAATTTGAGATTTTTTAATTTATCTGTCTGGCATACAGAGTAGCTAACTGTGCTTCCCTGTGTATAGCACAATACTTATATACCAGTGGTAGAGGTCCCACATATTTTCCAGGCCAAGCAGTAACAGTAAGTATCTGCAAGTAAGAATCGTATATATGAGTAAATGTTAAATTAATGGGACTATTCTTAGACTTTAACATGGGATTTAAAGAGATAACTATTCTTGCGTCAAGCAGCCAAGTTTTAGCTGCAGGCTAATGTGGTTTTGCTTTGCTGTGTATTGCTGACTGTTAAGCAAAAGGTGTGATCTTTAATATAGCTATTGAATAATTGTCACACAGCGTTATGTGATGTAATGTCAAAATAGAACAATGACATCAAGATTTACTTTACAATTATTATGTATATCTTCCAGAGTTTGTCTGAAACCTAACAATGTATTTATTTTCCAGTGTGAAAATATAAAATAAACATGAATAACATATAAAAGAATGCATGGTTTCAGAATGTTCATTTATTTAAACACCATCTACATAGAAGACGCTTCCACAAACAATCTTCCACTCTGAGCGCCCTGTTGGTAAACAATCCAGACACACTGTGTGGTAGTTCAAGTATGAGGCAGAGACACAGAGGGAGAAAAACAGTGAGCATTTAGGAGTAGGGCTATGCAGACCCCATAATAGGGTCATCAGTCATCATTTTTTGGAGGATTGTATAGGAGTGTCCTCTGCTTTTTGTGGTAGCAGACCTCACTGTCCCACACATCATCTAGGTAAATACTTACACCATCATGATAGAACAAAGTAATTCCATAAAGCACACAATAACACCTTGGACTCTCAGAAGTAAGTGAGGGGAAGAACTATGGAGGAAGTAATCTTTATGGGTTTTTGTGCTAGAAGATTTATTCTTAACAAAGCCCTAGCTGAATCCATAGCCTGGCATTCAGCCTCTGCATGCCACACAAAGTCAACAAATGGCTCATGACAGCACATAGGCCATTCAGTCCCTCTGCTCTTTCTCGCCATCTCTTCTTCTCTTTTGCTTTCTCTCTCTCTCTGTCATATACTCTGATTCTGGATAGATTTAAAAGCACTAGGGCCAAAAAAAAAACGGCACATGGCATTACCTGATTGTGATTGTGTAGTATTGTGTCTATCCATGTTTCTATCAAAGTGTGGCATTTTGTCTTTGTGTGCATGGCAGGGCATAGTGTGCTCAGGTGGCAGAAACACAAGAACACAAGACAGTGGTGAGCACAAAGAAGAACAACAGAAGAACACAAGACAGGGGTCTTTATTTGCTGAGCTCCAAATAAGTGTCTCAAGTATGGATTGAATGAAATGAACATTTAAGTGATCACAGTCTGTTGAACTGTAAAGCAGAAACATAATGATTGATATAGTTCAGTTTGTTTATGATTTCTTATTATAACCATATTAACCATATTATTATTATTATTGAGTAGGTATAAATGCGTCTGGTAATTGATTTTTATTCTTATTACAAAAAAAAAAAAAAACTTTTGCTGTGACTGGTGAATTGTATTTGTATATTTATTTGTTTATGGTATGTCATGGTTATAATTAAGGATCAGTAAAATACAACCACAGAAATAGCCATACCAAAAATATTACAAAAATGCTGAATCAATGCTGAATCAATTCTACACTAATCCTGACTTAAATGTCAGCACTGCATACAGATTTTAGTATGCTTATAAAATGGTGTGATCCTTTTCATTTCCCTTTGGCTTCTGTGGAATAATTTATTTTCTCTATGGGTAGAGGCACTCAGAAAACCTGTAGCAACATTCCTCCATCTCCAGAACTGAACTTCACCCTCTCCTCCTCACTCACTTCTTCTTCTCTGGCCATCAAGTCATGGTATCCTCTAAATCGACGTGACACTTCATAATAACAGTAAGAGGCCTCTCCTGTCCCATGTCAGGCCTGCACAGATTAGTTCCTCTCCACTAAACCTAGGTCATTTTCTCATTCCTTACTGAATACGTTTGGAGATCTCTCTTTCACACACACACACACACACACACACACACACACACACACACACACACACACACACACACACACACATAGACACACACTGTCCCTCTGGATAACTATTAAAGATAGGAGAAATTAACTAAACATTTTCTTTATGTTGTTCTGCTGGAGAATTGAGTGTTGAAAGTTGAAAGAAATATTGTAATATGGGGGTCCAAATTTGAAACCATATATACTACATTCAACTAAATTCAATACAGTAATATTTTATCGGATTGCATTGTATGATACAACAAAATATCATTACATTACAGAGTTACACTGGTTGTAATTTGCATACATTAGATTATATATATATATATATATATACCTTTTATACTTTCCTTTTAAAATGACAGTACAAATGTGCCAAGAAGTGGTATCTGTTTTACATGTTGTAATATATTTGTTCATGTCCCATTCTGTGCAGTGTCATTCAGGTTACCTCTAGGGAAAAAACAGAGCAACCCATGACATTTTCCTTCTTAATCTCTTGCTCTCTCAAACACAGCTATAGTTATTCCTCTTGTTAATAATTGATATGGTTAATTATCATAGAGGGAGAATAATTAAACATCAGCTGGCAAAGGCTGCAATCAGAGTTGGCTAACATTCCACTGAGTATTCAGATCTAAGTACATATTCTGCCACTAACAGCCCATCTTCTATTCTGCTGTTATTTTTACAATACAGTCACATACAAACATTCCTTGTCTACAGCTGTGAATCTGTGGCTTCTTAAAGCTGCATCATAATACCAGACCTAATATCACTTTCATTTTTTTTATTTATAAGGAAACAAATGTGTGTTAATGAGGACCTCTGAGTTGTATGATTAGACAGCATGTATCATTTTCTGCTGGTTACATTATCATATTTCATAAACAGTGTATTTGAATTTTTATGTGCAGAGTTTGCCGTATTTGTGATGGACTGAATATGTAAATGTGTAACCTTTATTTATGAGCCTGTGTGCAGTGTTGTTTTTAAGTATTGCATTGGATAGAAAGATAAATTAACATTTAAGTTTATTAGGTGGCTATTTCACTATCCTCCTGACATGACTGATGTTTAAGGAAGTTTAATTTGTGCATTAACAAAGTAGTAAATGTGCCTTGCATTTATGGAACTTTATTTGGCTTTTTGGAGGACCTGTAGAAACTCTGATGTCCTTTGAAAATATGGTTATATGTTTTTTTTTGTTGTTGTTGTTGTTTTTTTTTTTTTTTATAAATCTATGTTCATTTCACAATTTTTGCAGGAAAGTATTTCCTCCATTATAAATAACTCTGTCAAAGCATGATTTAAATTTTGTACTAAATTTAAATTTTGTACTAAACCTTTAATAAAAATATGCATGCTTATATGACTTATCAAGGTCATTACTCACAAAAAGGGAATGTGTCTGACTCTTTTAGCCACCTCTATAAAACTTTATTTGTAATTCTCTAATATCCTCCTAGCATGGACAGAAATTACAAGCCATGCCACTGCCTGCAGCCATTTTGTTGTTGTTTAGAGAAGTGGTGAGCATGCCAAGGATGTGATTCGCTTTTGGAAACCCATTGTTCCTTAAATATTTTCCCATACAAACTGATATATGCTTTTGTATAAGGTTTGAGAACTCAATTACATCACATTTAGTGTGTCCTATTGCATGTCTTTAGACTGAAAACCTCATAGAGCTGTGTCAATGCTACCCCCTTGTGACCAGTCTAAGACAAGAATGGCTCAAAAGTGGATAGAATGGAATAAAGAGATACTCGCACTTAGAGACGATGAATCAAAAGAAAATGACAATTGAATAAACCTCTTTGACTTGTCTGTCAGTTCGATTGTACATTGACTATAAACTGTATGACCATGCATTTACAGAAATCCATTAATAACGCTCATGCATGTTTTCTAGAAGAATTTATGGTATTTATAATTTTAGACATCGTGTAATATAATTCAATGTTATTATGGGAAACTATTTCAGGAATCAAACTCAAAATGGAAAAAAAAGAGTAAGAAAAAAGTGATAACTGCACAGACTGTTAAGGAATAACAGAATGGCAGCATCTTATGGTTCTTGCACAGATCTCTTTCATTAGGCTGCTGGGGACGCCAGGGAATGTGCTATGTTGACACACAGACAGGTATCTGTGTCAGCCGCACACAAGGCTGTACTTTTCAGGGGGCACTTCCACCCGCTGTCCAACTACTGGCAAGTGGAAGGTGCACAGTCTTTCATTGTGAGCCCTCTTGAAAAGACATAATTAGACACAGATATAATTCACCACTACTGTGGAAGACAGCTGGAGAGGCAGGTGGAGCTTCAGAAATGCTGCTTGCCAAAGGCCTCAGTTTTATTCTTGCAGTTTTGTCTACCATTAATGCAGTCCATCATGGATTGCATATTTTCCCCTGAATAATATATGGTTGGAAGTTGGGAAATGTGTAGTGATTGTGCTTAATATTATAATATTCATTAACAGATTGGAACTGCAGATAAAGAAAATTGCAGATGTAGAAATTCTAACACCCATAGTCTGCAAGCAAAGGAAAAATACTCTACAGCAGAAAGCACTCAAATAAACAGAAGTCTACCTCTATACATCTTTGAGATACTCAGGACAGATCTGTGTGGGTAAAGACATGATCAACACCAACCACAGCATCCCACTGACTTTCCTTCAGCTTCACCAACACGCCCCAACCATTTCATTAAGTGCCTGACCCACAAGCACCTCCTGTAATGGACAGCTTGATTTGTGTAGGGCTGGCAGGTCTCAATACACTGTTGACTTTTATCTACTCAGCTATGTATTTGTGTCTGTCATGCCTGCACACTGCCATAGCTATTTTTCTAATGCCAGCCAACTCTACAGTTTAGTATATAACACAATTACAGAGCAAATGATTGAACTGACATTAAAGGTGGTTTAATATGTGTTCCTATCATTGTACCAGATAATAATATTAATAATATTGCATATTGTATATTTAGAGCCTTTTTATGTTTTTATGGAACTGGTGCAATTTATTGCAATTTAAGTGCTAGTGCCATCACCCCTAATAATTTTACAGTATTTTTATATCAAGCAATTTTACAGTAATTTAAATGTTAGTAGTCTAAACAGCAGCAGTCATTCAAACATAACTACTGTTTGATTTACACACAGCTAGTCTGTTCTGAACTGCTCTGTTGTGAAATTTTGGATGTACACTTCTTCAGCCAACTATAAGTGTGGTATGTAATAATATGTTGTATAAGTATGTATGTGTTACGTTTACGAGATAGTAAATAAACATGCTATGTTGCAACCTTTTATCATTCTACTTAATTTTTCCACAAATATTTTCATTGTGTAATCATGATTGTTGTTGATCATGTCAATGACTGTAGACGTAACAGCTATGTTGTGCTATCTTCAGTTCTGAACCAACTCAAAATCACCTGTACACCACTGATTGCAATTACAAGTATCTGTGTATACATTATACCAAACTACAGTTGATTGTTGTCAAAATTCTAGAATTTAGAACATAAATAGAGTGAAATTGGCCTATATTTTATTTCTATATTTAGTTCTTATAGTGCATAATTGTTATAGAATGTAAATCTGATGCATTTGCAGATATATACTGTATCTGGATGAAATCAAAGAGAAATCAAAAAGCTGTAAGTTGAGCATTTTATCTGTATAGTGATTTGTCATAGAAATTATTCAGAAAGTTTCATTACAGTGGTCCAAGCCCTAATGTGTCTAAGACGAGAGGTAGTCAAAACTGATAAATGCTTGCTGTAGAACTGATGCATTATTGGAAGGCTTATTGCAAAAGAACAAAACATTTTATTAAACTTAAAAACATATTACCTATTTCATTACTTATTTCACTGAGAACACCAGAATATCAATGACATCAGTGTATACTGTCATTTTCCTAAATGTCTAAACAAATATATATTCCTAAAAGTTATATTAATTAGGACTCAGTATGAGTTTGCCATAATGCAATATATAACATACATATATAGTTAATTATGTAGATAATATGCAAAAGCACTAGTGCAATTACTGTAAATGTAATATGGGATCTAGTTTTTCCTTTTTCAAGACTGAATTTGTTCATGACCTTATGGTTTTATTTATGTCTGATAATATACTTCTTCTAGCCCCCCAGGACACAACCTGCACACAAACATGACCACAATACATATTTAGATTTATTTGTCAGCAAGAATCCAATAAAACATATCTTTTGCATGGTGCTATCTGGCCTGGTGTCCCCAGAGGGAGAGTCAATGTGAAAAATGGAGTGTTTTCAAGTTTCAGGAAAAAAGAACATGAGCAATGCTCAGTGCCCTAAAATGAATGGTATGCAGCCTAAGTTTATAAGAAAGGCAGAAAGAGAGAGAGAAAGGAGGAAAATGACTTCCCAAAAGCTTTTATCTCTTACTCTCTCCGTTTTAAATGTTTTTATAAAATGCAGCATTTATATCCCAATGGCCCATTTTGACATGTGGATCTACAGAAAGATATAACATGAGATAATTAGCAGACTATGTTTAAAATAATGCATGAAAATGAAAAGGTGAATCTCCTATAAAACTGTATAATGAAACAGTTTCAGCATTCATA
The DNA here is from genome assembly GCA_022985145.1 of Pangasius djambal. Lineage (NCBI taxonomy): Eukaryota > Metazoa > Chordata > Actinopteri > Siluriformes > Pangasiidae > Pangasius > Pangasius djambal. Next base: position 18,117,070 of record CM040982.1, read on the forward strand.
TGATTTCATATCTTTTATTATGTGAAAAAGAGAATTTTCAAAACTAATAAGGATTTATGCCATTGCTTGAAATGAAAATTGTTTTATGTGTGTAATAGTGTTGTATTCCACCCACACGTTCTACTGTGTGTGACGGCGTTCTAGCTTACATAACCATGTGCCAATGATGCCTACAAACATGGTCATGTAAGTAGTGCTGTCGCTGAAGACACAGTATGGTGGTGTGATTTGAAACACAGCTCTACAACAAGCAGTCAAGCCACTCTGCAACACTTTGTTTTTCAATAAGAGAGTGTTGTGGGTGCTGTCACCCACAAATAAATGTCCAGATGGCAAGAGCCAAAAACATGATTAAGTTCCAGCTAAAATTTGCTGTTTTATAGTGGTTGTTTTTGTTGTGTTAGTGGCAATTTGCTGTTTTATAGTGGTTAAGTGAAGTCCTGCTCTTAATGTTTGTATTTTGAGGTACTGAGTATAAGGTAAGCAGTATCAGAGGATTGCTTATATAGCACAACGTGTGCCACCACTTCTAAAGTCCCCTCAAAAGAAACAAATCTTGTTTATTTTTAGCCTTCATCCATTTGTAATTTTACTAATGCTTATAACTGGGGTAAGATGGTAAAATGTTCGAGCTTTATTTTTCATTTACATATCACTTTTGCTTTGACAGTTCAGTTAAAGTAACACATTTATTTTATCTTAAATTTTTTATTATTCCAGGTATATAAAAATCCTCATGGCAGGCTCGGAGCAGATAAAATAAACTCTGAATATAGTGTACACATTTAATTATTTGTGACAGAATGACTTCAAGTGTACCAAAAATCTCAAATCTCTTGAATATTATGTTTTATGTTTCTAATTTTCTGTTAGAACATTATACTCATTTCACTAAGATAACAAGCTAGACACCAAATTTAACCCCAAGTTAATGTTTTTATTTAATCTTCTTCTCCAGAGAGACATAATTTAGGATTTCATTACAGAAGACATTTCTGCTTAGCCTGTCACTTAGTCTGCTTAGACTGATCCAGTCAGAGATTACAATGCACACCACTGCATTGTAGTAAAACAAAAAAAAAACTGCTTCTAGACACACACACAAAAAAAAAAAAAAAAAAAAAAAAAAAAAAAAAAAAAAAA
>CM040982.1:18118312-18131399 GCA_022985145.1 Pangasius djambal
GGCTGAGGAACTGGAGTATGTTGGTCACTCTCACTATACTGTTTGAGAGGAATTATAAATGGGGAGGTTAACAACAAATCCATGATGGATCCTTCTTAGCCTTGGTGAGATGATCACATTCATGCATGATTTAAGGTGACAATGAACAACTCCAAATGTCTCTCATTTAATAATATTGTTATCTTAGCATTTATGCAAGATATGGGAATGTCAAGTGAATAAAGAACATGAAGATTAGTGAAACAGTATAACAAAGCTTAGCCACTACGTACAGCAGCATTGGACCAGCTGCTCAGAATATTAAGTCTATTAGATTTTGGGTTTCAATAAGAAGAAACATTTTTAGAGAGCAATATTCTAATCACCTGAGAGACACAAAGGTTCCATTAGGAATTTATGAAGTTAATAATAAATGTGAACAATTCTATGGTGCAGCATCAAAGTGCTTTACATGCAGATTATTATTATTAAATGTATGGTGTAGTAAAACAGTTGTTCAAAACATCTAAAGTTAACATTAACAGACAAAAAGAGCACAAATAGCCTTGTGTATATGCAAACATTTAAACTGTCTCTAAATAGGAACCCAGTTAAAATATTGAATACAATAATTTATATGTTCTGGCTGAGTGCCATCTTTCAAAGTTCTTTATGTCTCTATCAAAAAGCCTCTACTGAGGGGGAAAAAAACAAAAAGGTTCATTCTTAAATACAATTTTTTTAAAGGCTTATATATTTCACAGTGCACGTTAAAAGGCCTGCGTCTATGCATTATGCCATACACCTTCAAGAGGTTCCACTAGAAGCCAGAAACCAAAACAAAATTACCTTTCTTTCCTAGCTTCCCTCTTTGTAGGTACCTATGTTTCCACTAGCCACTAGTAGATGCCACCACTTCCTGAATAGGAAGAAGGGGCGAGGTGACACCTGAGACCGCCCTGGGATAAAAGCCCCCAAGGGACATTTTCTCAGTCTCTCTTCATCCAGCACCATTAGTAGAAGAAAAGAGACAACCTCTGCAGAAACAACTTAGTGGAACATTCTCCATTTGCATTGACAGAAAGTGGTGCTACATCTGTGCTTCTTTCAAGCACTGCAAGTACAGTCCAAAATATTAGCCTGAAATTGGGGAAGGGTGTACATTCTACATTGGGTAGACAGTGTCAGCTAATATTGGAACATTCAAAACACCTTCACAAATATCATTTGGCTCATCTCCCACTTTTATTATGAAAAAAAGACAGCTCTTTTGGCATATTTTTGAGTACACTTCCACTGTACTCGGATGTAAAAATGCAGAGTTTCTGTGCAAAATGTATAAAGATTGGCAGGTTTCATACTCCCAGTATTCCTTCACAGTTTGATTACCTCTGTATTAGAGCATGATAAGATATTACTTACTTACTTAATTGTATCATGGAGCACACCTCTCTGGATGTGCTTATGTTTCTCTATTCATATATATGAATGAATAAAACCGTTCAACTGACCCAGTTAAGTTCTGAGGCTGACATTTTTGGATTCAATATTGTGTAGAAGTGTTTATGCCTGTCATACAAGGATGTCAGCTTTGACACTGAGTGAATGAGTGCATGGTGCTGACACTGTTGCTTATGATTTTGACAGTGGAGTGACAGAATGTTTGACACATAAAGACATCCACCATGAATAAGGGCTTTGAACAAAAATGTTTTTTTTTCTTTTTTACTAATTTTCATACTTTTATCATTTTCATATAATCATATTGCAATAGGTGTTGTCTAGTATATTTTAGGCTAGTGGAGACAAAATGTTACTCGTGCTGCAGGATGCAATCAGTGTGTCAGAAACATCTTTCTCTCGTCCATTCTCTTTTTCCCTCTTTTGGTAAGATGATAATCCATGCCTGAATCTCTGATAGACTGCTGTATGATTCATTTAGACAGTGACTGACTGCACATCCAATCTGCTTCAGCACAGGAGAAGCGGATTATTATCTCCCCTATATGAGATGCCTGCGGCCTCTAGGAGCGGCTGCGTCAGCTGGTTCCACTGCAAGGCCCGCTGTGAAAGTAATCAATAAGCATTTGTCTCTAGTCCTTTAGGCTATTCCATTATGACAGTGCTGAAAATTAAGCTGGCAGATATTAATAATAATGGAAAATATGACAATGCTGAGGGACAGATGGTGATGGAGTTTCGGAAGGGAAATAGTGTGTGTGTGTGTGTGTGTGTGTGTTAACTACACAATTCCTACACATCCATTAAGGAATAAAACAGAAGTTACTATTTGATTTAATTTGTTTCATTGTTGTTGAAGGGCACCAGAGTCAGAATCAGAAATCAGGACAAATTTTTTTACTACAACTGCAGTTTATGCATAACCAGTTCCTGTTTCTTCACCAGTGATGACAAGTCTCTCTCTATGAAACTATGCACAATCTCACAACATATTTTGATTGTTCATTTGTTAGATGCTCTTGGAGACAGCACTATCATTTTGAGGTAAATTATATATGTCAGCCAACCAGTAATATCACAACAAAAAGTGTTGTGCATCCAGACAAATCCTTTAATTCTGATTTCTGTAACATTTGTTTGTATCGCACTTGATGATCAAATATTGAACCTCTTTGATTTAGTAATGTTTTCCTATTTGGCAGAGGTTGCAGAGCCATTAAAACAAAGTGTCCAAGCCTTGGGGATGATTGCCTAGACTGATTTAATAAAGGTGAGGCTAATCCTTAAGTCTAAATTCAAACATATAGTAAATAAACAACACACCTAATTATTTCTTTGTGGCATTTATTGTAATAAAGACATACCATATACTTACTTTTACAAATTAAATTTTGTCATATAATTCTAAAATGAAATGTGGATTTTGTTAAATTTGTCAGTGCATACTGGTGGAATACATACAGGATTTAGTTTTTCTATTTCTATTTTTCTATTTATCTTCAATCTATCTTTTCTCTATTTATGCCCTATACACCGATCAGCCATAACATTAAAACCACTAAGAGGTGAAGTGAATAACATTGATTATCTCATTACAATGGGACCTGAGAAGGGGTGGGATATATTGGGCAGCAAGTGAACAGTCAATTCTCGAAGTTGATGTGTTGGAAGCAGGAAAAATGTGTAAGCATCAGGATCTGAGCGACTTTGACAAGGGCCAAATTGTGATGGCTAGACAACTGGGTCAGAGCATCTCCAAAACAGCAGGTCTTGTGGGGTGTTCCCGGTATGCAGTGGTTAGTACCTACCAAAAGTGGTCCAAGGAAGGACAACCGGGAGTGTTTGTGGAGCGAAGGCCAGCCTGGTCCAATCCTGCAGAAGAGCTACTATAACACCAATTGCTGTAAAAGTTAATGCTGGCTATGATAGAAAGGTATCAGAACGCACAGTGCATCACAGCTTGCTGCGTATGGGGCTGTCAAGCCGCAGAACGGTCAGAGTGCCCATGCTGACCCCTGTCCACCACCGAAAGTGCCTACAAAACACATGTTAGCATCAGAACTGGACCATGGAGCAATGGAAATAGGTGGCCTAGTCTGATGAATCACGTTTTCTTTTACATCATGTGGATGGCCGGGTGCATGTTTGTCGCTTACCTGGGGAAGAGATGGCACCAGGAGGCACTATGGGAAGAAGATAAGCTGGCAGAGGCAGTGTGATGCTCTATGCAATGTTCTGCTGGGAAACCTTGGGTCCTGGCATTCATGTAGGTACACCCCTTCATGGTAATGGTATTTCCTAATGGCAGTGGCCTCTTTTAGCAGGATAATGCTCTCTGTCACACTGAAAAAATTGTTCAGGAATGGTTTGAGGAACATGACAAAGAGTTCAAGGTGTTGACTTGGCCTCCAAATTCCCCAGATCTCACTCTGATTGAGCATCTGTGAGATGTGCTGGACAAACAAGTCTGATCATTGGAAGCCCCACCTTGCAACTTACAGGAATTAAAAGATCTGCTGCCAACATCTTGGTGTCAGATACCATAGAACACCTTCAGAGGTCTTATGGAGTCCATGCCTCGATGGGTCAGAGCTGTTTTGGCAGCAGAAGGGGGAACTACACAGTATTAGGCAGGTGGTTTTAATGTTATGGCTGATTGGTGTATATGAGATTCTTATTATACTACCATTACACTAAAACTATCAGTTGTCACTTGTTACAGAGGCTTAACCCCTTGAAAACATTTCCATTTTAATAAACTGTAAATAAGACAAACTGCTACTTGACCAAATTTTCAACAGCTGTGAAATTTCAGTTATTTTATCAAATTATTTGGAGAAAAAAATTATCTAGTAAACATCTTCATCCTTTTGTGTAGGCTACCGATTCATTTATCACTCTCATGTTGCGCCAATTTCCACTTTCTACTGACCTTCCAAGAAAAGCAGGTGCATGAAAAAAATGCAATGAGTTGAATATGGAAGTTCACAAAGTCAAGATATCATGCTGTGAACTGCTGACTGTAGTGTCGCTGCATGATGAAATATTATAGATGATAGTGGCAACACTAATACATGAAGGTAAGAAGAAGGGGAAAAACATATGGCTCATCTCTAGCTTGTGGGGAAGTCAGCACTTTTTAGAACTTTTTATAGAACTTTACTCTCCAGCAAAGTCTGTGTCACACTGGTGAGTAAGACCCTCTCCCATAAGTCATAGACTCTAGTCCCCATCATGATATTAATATCCAGCCTTGCAACACAGGGTACTGTGGCACATTATGGGGGATTATGAGGACATTTACATTTTAGATCATTACACTAACAAAAGTGTTCAGCCAACCAGAATGAGCAAAGTAGAACTTGAGCTCAGAATCATGTTTATTAAAATCATGAAGTTCTTGAGTCCATGGATTTAATCTCAACTAATGACTACTTTTAAGGCAATTGTGTATATTGCATAAGTACAGTTGTATTTATATAATTGTTTTGTGCTTGAAAACATTTTGAAATGATAAATATTCTAACATTCTCATGTGTAATGAAATTATGAAAAGTAACTTCATTCATTTCGTTATGCTGGTACGGATTGTGGAGGATCCAGAACCTATTCCAGGAACATTGGATACAAGGTAGGAATATACCATGGAAGGGACCAATCAAATGTAGGCATCAGACATGCTCATTCATCAGACATGCTCATTCCTACCTGTCAGAATTTAAATGTCTACTTTAGTTTACTGTTTTTTATTTAATTTAATTATTTTAGTTACTACATTTTTCAGGTTTAGTAACAGAGGTGGATGCAAGTGCAGAATAGAGTTTATTTTTAAACAAAACATGAACAACACAAGCAATGTAAATCTTATACCCTTAAACATGAACTATGATCTCGAGGCAAACACATAGACCAGAGGATGCACACGACAACAAACGACAAAAGCCAAACAATGTGTGAAGACCAGGGCTTAAATACGGTGCTCATTAAAGATAAACATGAATAAGGTGCAAACAATCATGTGATGTAGTGAGTGTTGTGGTCAGGTGATGTGCAGGGGCTGATGAGTATCGTAGATCTTGTTCGGTGCAACCATGACAGACAAATTCCTTTCAGTTTCCTCTTCAAGAGGTGAATGCATGCTCATATGGGTTAAGAACTGGTGATTGAGTTGACAAATCTAAAACATTCCACCTTTTCCCATGAAGTCCTTGTTGTATTGACAGTGTGTTTTGGGTCACTCTCTTGCTTCATGATGAAGTTCCTCCCAATTAGTTTGGGTGAATTTCACTGTATGTTGACAAACAGAGTGTTTCTATAGACCTCTGACTTCTACTGCTTCCATCATGAGTTACTTCACCAATAAAGGCATGACACAACCTATACCGTGCTTGACTTTGAGATCGTATGTTTTGAATCATGGGAAGATTTGCCCATTCAGTCACCAGAGCATTAGTGAGCTCAGGCACTTATGTCTGGTGAGGAGGCCTAGAGCCTAGTCACCATGCCAGTTTATCCCAATGGTGTTCAGTGTGATTGAGGTCAGGGCTGTGTGCAGGGCAGTGAAGTTCTTCCACACCAAACTTGCCAAACTATGTCTTTATGACCCTCGCTTTGTGCACAGGGGCATTGTCATGCTGGAAGAGGTTTTGACTTGGGCCTCTTAATTCCACTGAAGGTACATCTAAATGCTACTGCATAGAAAGACATTCAAGACAATTGTCTGCTTCAAACTTTGTGGCAACAGTTTGGAAAAGGCCCACATATGGCTGTGATGGTGTCCACACAAGTGTCCACACACTTTTGGCCATATAGAGTATATGGAATAAACATTGATATATATATATCAGATATACAATCAACAAAGTACCTCCATTTTCAGGGGCTCAAAGGTATTTGGACAAAGTGACATAATTGCTAATATAACCATAATTTTAATACTTGGATGAAAATCCTTTGCAGTCAATGACTGCCTGAAGTCTGGAGCCCATGTTCTCAAAACTTTTTTTCTCAAAAAAGTTTCCTCCCCGGAGATGCTTTGCCAGGCCTTCACTGCAGCCACCTTCATTTGCTGCTTGTGGGTCTTTCTGCCTTCAGTACTGTCAGTCTCTTCAGTAAGTGAAAAGCATGGTCTATTGGGTTGAGATCAGGCAACTGACTTGGCCATTGAAGAATATTCCATTTCTTTGCCTTCAAAAAGTCTTGAGTTGTTTTCACAGTATGATTAGGGACATTATCTACCTGCACTATGAAGTGGCATCCTATCAGTTTTGTAGCATTTGATTTGAATGTGAGCAGAGAGTATAGCCCTATACACCTCAGAATTCATCTTGCTACTTCTGTCAGCAGTCACAACATCAATAAACACCAGTGAGCCCATTCCATTGGCAGCCATACATGCCCATGCCATAACCTTCCTCCACCATATTTGACACATCATGTGGTATACTTTGAATCATGAGCTGTTCCTTTCTTTCACCATACTTTTCTCTTCCCATCATTCCGGTACAAGATAATCTTGGTTTCATCAGTCCAAAGAATCTTATTCCGGAACATGGGAGGCTTTTTTAGATGTTTACTGGCAAAGTCTAATGTGGTTTTCCAGTTCTTGAATTTTACCAGTGGTTTGCACCTTGTTGTAAACCCTCTGTATTTACATTCATGAGGGCGTCTCTTGATTGTAGATTTCGACAATGATATGCCTACCTTCTCCAGAGTATTCTTGACTTCTGTTGATGTTGTGAAGGGGTTTTTCTTCACCAAGGAAAGGATTCTGCGATCATCCACTTTAGTTGTCTTCCATGGTCTTCCAGGCCTTCCGATGTTGTCGAGCTCACCAGTGCTTTCTTTCTTTTTAAGAATGTACCCAACTGTTGATTTGGCCACCCCTAAGGTTTTTAATATCTCTCATATAAATCTATGTTGTTTTTTCAGCCTAATGATGGCCTCCTTCACTTGCATTGAGCTATCCTTGGACTTCATATTGGTAGCTCCAGTCGAACAGCTGCCAAATGCCAACTCAATACCTGATATCAATTCCAGACCTTTTATCTGCTTCATTTGTCTTGAAGTAATGAGGGAATGGACCACACCTTGTCAATTAACCTCTTGTCAGTCAATTGTCCAAATACCTTTGAGCCCCTGAAAATGGAAGTACTTTGCTTAAAATGGCTGTAATTCCTAAATGGTAAATACCATATTTTTGTGGAACCTCTTAAAATGAAGCTGAAAGTCTACACTTCAATCACATCTTGATTGTTTTATTTCAAATCCATTATGGTGGTGTATAAAGGCAAAATAAAAAAAACTCTGTCATTGTCCAAATACTTCCAGACCTAACTGTATATACAATACATAAGTACCTAGCCAGTTGTGGTATGCACTGCCACCAAGTCATCAGCTGATCACCTTCTGTCATCAGATATTTTGCCCTCTAGACCAGTACATTCTTAGGATGGTGGGTCCATCACGCCAACCACATTCCTACCATTCACTAATGCTGAGATGTGCTTAGGTGTACATGCAAGGTGAATAAAAAAACAAGAAATTGTGCTAAAAATAAACATGTGCATCACTTGGAAACAGAGAAAATATCTAGTGATGACACAGATTCAAATCTTGCACTGTATAAAGTATCAAAAATAGGAGAAAAGTTAAATTTCATTGTAAAGCCAGAAATTGAAGGAATTCCTAAAGAAATGGAATTAGATACTGGTGCAGCAGTCTCATCAAATGAGACATATGCAATGTTTAGCAACTTACCTCTCCATTCCACCGACGTTGTTCTGAAAACGTACACATGGGAGGCTCTGTATCCACAAGGAGTCATAAATGTACAACTGGTTGCATGAAATCCAGCTGAATTAAAAAAGAAATTAAGTCTATAAGACAACAAACATTGGAATCTGTTGAAGAAGCATGCCTTTTCTAAAGAATTAGTTTTTTCTAAAGTAAGTTGTGTGTCACTGAAGTAAGTGTGTCACTGATATCTGAGCATAAAAAATTATTCTGTCATCCCAGACCTGCCCCTTATGCACTTCGGCAAAAAGTTAAAGATGAACTAAAACGTCTCACAGAGATTGGGGTACTGTCACCTGTAAGGAAATTTAGCTGTTTAGGTTAATTTTATGTATTCTCCACCAATATGTAGACTAATTTAGCTCATTAGATGTTGAAATTATTATGACGTAAGGGTCATTAATATAACAGTAATATTGATTATTTTGGGGAATTTTATCAGAATAAGTTTACACCATTAACCGCTCATTTCGTCCATCGAAATGTTTGGTTAGACGTCTTATCGTCTCTGGTAAGTCATTACTAACGCGGCCGTCGACAGTAATAACCTCCCTTGAGAACAACCTTTTATAAAGCATGGTACGCGATCGGGCACCTTAGGAACTCAGATGGAGAGCAGAGAATCACATCACAATCATCAACTTAAAATAAACTAACTTTATTCTACTACCTAATACAGACACAGGCTAAACTACTACACACATATACTAAAATTACTACACATATATACTAAAATTACTACACATATATACTAGACTACTACACATATATACTGGGCTACTACACACACATACTAACTACTACACATATATACTAGACTACTGCACACATATACTAACTACCACACATATATACTAGACTACTACACACATATACTAACTACTACACATATATACTAGACTACTACACATAACCAACACACACATATACTAACTACTACACATATATACTGGGCTACTACACACGTATACTAACTACTACACATATATACTAGACTACTACACATAACTAACACACACATATACTACCTACTACACATATATACTAGACTACTACACATAACCCACACACACATAGACATACACATTCATACAGGTGGGAATATGAAATGAGAAGAACCAGTGATAATAACCAGAGAGATGAGTTTTGAAACATCAGCATGACAAATTACTAGGCCCTGGCCTGATTGAATCCATCAACATATGTATTGCCATTGGTCAATAAGGAAAGAAAAGGGTTTTAGGTCTACTGCACCAGCTTAATGAAGTTGGGAGGTATCAATACTTGCTTGCCCAGGTGGTGAATGAGAATAGTTGGTGTTGGTCAGCAGGTTCTAGTTGGATCGGTAGTTGGAGGTGCTTGGATCGTTGCCGGAGAGGGAGGATGGAGTCTGGGAGGCTAGGAGAAAGGTCGGTCCGGACGCTGTTCAGTGGTCCTTCTGATGCAAGTTCTCTTCTTGTTTCAGCTCTGTTTGGCTTCCAGCTCTGCTCGGGTTCCAGCTCCATTCTAGCTCGGTTTCAGTTCGGTTTTCTTCTCCTTCTTAGTGGCTTGGGCATGAGATTTTATGCGGGTTTAGATGAACCGGCCTCTTATGGTCTTCGACCAACCGCAGGTCGGCTTGGAGGTGATTGGAGAGCGGCTTGGTGGGCCCTCCAACTAATTTGCAAGTGGCCCCTCTTTCGGGTCGCCTCCTTCTCAATGTCCATTGTAAAGTGGCCTTATTCACCTTTAATACTTATAATTACTGTATGATATAAGATACTGAAAATTGTCAATTATCAACAGATTCAACACATTAAGATAAACACACAGATACTAAACACGACATACATACATGTGATCATTGGCTACTGGGTAAAATGGCACGTTTACAGGAGGTTACAGGTTTAATATTATATACTTTCAATAACAGTGGGGTTGCAATGTAATGCTGTGTTGAATGCGTGATTTTGGAGGTAGGACCGGACTTCTCACCTTGTGAGAAGTCGCCGTAGATGAATTGTAAGTTAATTTCTTGGTTGAAGACTCTTATCCTCTGGTTTTGGCACAACATGTGTGAAGGCATGTTCCCCATGCAAATTAAATATGAAACCCCGTGACTACCTTGAAATCAGATAAGGCAGACACTAAGAAAGAAAAGAACATTCCTAAAGGTGTAGGAGTCTTAGGCATGGAGTCCATTTGCTGATTTAGTGAGGTACAAAGGTCATTTTAACTCAGCAGGGTGGACTGTGATAACCCTCAGCCAGTTCCCTAATCCAAACAAAATGCCTCTGTTAAGGGTGGTCAATTCGAGGTCGGCTCCACCGAGAAGTAATTTACACATTTTTGGGGGGTTTTCTGCGTTCGAAGTTCGTTAGCATCCCTTAATGTTTTATGGCCTGTCATTTAGCCTAGACAGGCTGGAACCATCTTAAGTCCGTTGGAATGTCTTCGTTCTGTGTTGGTTGGAGAAACCGTCAGTTTCTTCAGTTTTATAGTCTCAATTCCTACACACCAGTCCAATATTCTGAATGGGCTACTCCAATAGTTCTGGTGGTTAAGAAAGATTTATCAGTGAGAATCTATGGAGATTTTAAACTGACATTACATCCTGTACTATGTGTTGAACACTATCTGTTACCATGTATTGAAGATATTTTTGCAACATTCGCTGGAGGGCAGCATTTTAGCAAACTGGATCTGTCTCATGCTTATCTGCAGATGAAAGTTGATGAAAAGTTACAAAAACTACTTACCATAAACACACAAAAGGGGTTATTTCCTTACAATCATTATAATCTATTTTTCAGAGGGCAATGGACCAAGTGCTGCAAGAGCTACGTAATATACGTTGTTATATGGATGATATTCTATTGACAGGCCAAACAGATGCTGAACATCTGGAGCATCTAGATTCAGTCTTGGGACGATTGAAAGATTTTGGATTATGAGGAGGAAAAATGTGATTTTTCTAAAAGCTCACTAGAGTATCTTGGACACATTATTCTGCTGGGTTGCACAAGTCACCAGAGAAAGTGAGGGCCATAGTTGAGGCATCGACTCCAACTAACCTCACTGAAATGAGATAATTTCTTGGCTTGATTAATTATTATGGAGGATTTATACCTAATTTATCAACTATTTTGGCTCCCTTGAATGGCTTGCTGGGCAAAGGAAAACCATGGTTTTGGTCAGCAGAATGTGAACTAGCCTTTAGGGAGGCAAAAGAGGAACCAGTGTCTCATAAGGTATTGACCCATTTTGACCCTCAACACCGCATTCACTTGGCATGTGATGCATCACCTTATGGAGTGGGTGCTGTTATTTTGCATGTTCTACCCAATGGTGAAGAAAGGCCCATAGCTTTTGTGTCATGAACACTCAATAAAGCTGAACAGATTTATGCCCAAATAGAGCATGAAGCGATTGTGTTTGAACGATGTTGATCAAGTCGTTGTTGATTGTTTTCCACTCTCAGAAATGACTGACTTCACAAGAAGTCGTGGTCAAATCAAGACCCCTGTCTTTCCCCTCTCAAGCACTTTTTTCTCCCTTGGTGGATCTTCAATCCCATTTCAGATGTTACTGTCTTCCACTCACAGTTGAAGCTTGTGTCCTCCTGCTGCTGCTGGGGTTTTGGTGGTCTCTTGTACTGTACCCTCCATAATCATAGTCATTTTCATTCCTCGTTCTTTAGACATGTTGTCAGTTATTGAGCCTTTTTTGTCCCCTGCTCTAATTGGCTGCCAGGGTAGCGAGGCTATGATAGCGCCAAAGGGGTCATTCCCTCCTGCCAGCTGTCCTTTCACAGTGGTCACTGGACGAGATGTTCAGAATATGAATACACAGGTTAACTTGTTATTCCCGGGCCACTGTGCCAGTGGGTGAAGAATATGCACCTGAGACTACCATGATGTTTGAGAGTGACTAAGGTTTACGATGTTTCATTGACTTCATTGACTAGATTCATATGTATTGAATGAACACTGATATATACTGTATATATATATATATATATATATATATAGATATATATATAGATATATATATAGGAATGATGGCAAGAGAAAAGTATGGTGAAAGAAAGGAACAGCTCATGATCCAAAGTATACCACATCATGTGTCAAACATGGTGGAGGGAGTGTTATGGCATTGGCAAGTATGGCTGCCAATGGAACGGGCCCACTGGTGTTTATTGATGATGTGACTGCTGACAGAAATAGCAAGATGAATTCTGAGGTGTATAGGGCTATACTCTCTGCTCACATTCAGCCAAATACTACAAAACTGATAGGACGCCGCTTCACAGTGCAGGTGGATAATGACTCTAAACATAATGAAAAAGCAACTCAAGACTTTTTGAAGGCAAAGAAATGGAATATTCTTCAATGGCCAAGTCAGTCGCCTGATCTCAACCCAGTAGAGCACGACAAGACAGAAGGCAGAAAGACCCACAAACAAGCAGCAACTGAAGGTGGCTGCAGTGAAGGCATGGCAAAGCATCTCCAGGGAGGAACTCAGAATTTGAGTTTTGAGAACATGGGCTCCAGTCTTCAGGCAGTCAAAAAAGTCAAGTCAGGCAGGCAGCAAAGGATTTTCATCCAAGTATTAAAATTATGGTTATATTTACAATTATGTCACATTGTCCAAATACCTTGAGCCCCTGAAAATGGAGGTACTTTGCTGAAAATGGCTGTAATTCCTAAATGGTAAATGCCATATTTTTGTGGAACCTCTTAAAATAAAGCTGAAAGTCTACACTTCGATCACATGTTGATTGTTCTATTTCAAATCCATTGTGGTGGTGTATAAAGGCAAAATCACAAAAACTCTGTTATTGTCCAAATACTTCTGGACCTAACTGTATGTA
>CM040982.1:18137930-18154394 GCA_022985145.1 Pangasius djambal
GCCCCCCCCCCCCCCCCCCCCCACGCGTTCACTCAGGTTTGTTGACAGTGGAGTGGCTGGCCGCTTTATGTCCCAGGGTACCCTCATATCAGTCTTACCGTCTGGCTCGCCGTTTTAGTTATGCTGTCATAGCTAGTCTTTCTAGAATCCATCCTTGCACTCTGCATGCAAAGTACATTGTCCTTAACCATTACATGACCATTACATACTCCCTCTCTCTGTCGAGCTACACATGCTTCTCCTGAGATACCAGTGATCCTGACCCCTTCTGCTCTCCGGACCTGCCTAACCCATCCTGCTGCCCTACTTCTGGTTGGAGTTCTCATCGGTTGAGATCACTCGCTGCTGCTGGGGGTGGCCCCACATGGACGGCCTGAAGATCATTAGAATTGCTGGGGATGGTGCCACTTGGGGGTCGTGGAGATGGCTTGGAGATATAATATGGGGAGTTATACTGTGATGGTTTGGGACTGCAATTGCTGTGGTGGCTTTGGGGCTGTGGTTGCCATGAGTAGCTTTGTACTCAGGAATCCATTAGTGGACAGTGGATAGGTTTAACAAACCAGACTTCTTGTGAAAACTGTGATGAATTTACTGGTTGCATAATTGCACTATTTGTCCATATAATATACAGTTATAGAAGGGATTTATTCATAATTCCACTATCTTTTAGCACCTAGATGAGGATGGGTTCCCTTTTGAGTCTGGTTCCTCTCAAGTTTTCTTCCTCATATCATTTTAGAGAGTTTTTCCTTGTCGCCGATGGCTTGCTCATTAGGGATAAATTCACATATTTACAATTTATTTTGGTTTAACTTAATTTGAATCTATGTATTTCTGTAAAGCTGCTTTGTGACAATGTCCATTTTTAAAAGAGCTATACAAATAAAATTGAATTGAATTGAATAATGCCCAAGGCGAACATAGGAGAAAAACATGAGCAAGGACAGAACATCGTGACACAAGGAACAGACGTGTACATCATGAGTGAACAAAGACACTTACAGAAATCACATTAAGTTGAAACGATCTTGAAATGAATAAATCATGTATCCATTAACAAATAATCATGGAAAAATAGGAAATATCCCACATTTACTAATGACTGCAGTGATAATGGGTTATTCTTCAGTAGTTAATGATGATGTGGAACAGTATTGTAAAGTGAAACACACAGAAACTCATTACTAATGACTGAAGTGTTGCTGTGTTGTTCTTTAGTAGTTAATGATGTGAAACAGTATTACACATGGTAATTCATTACTAATTTTTGCTATTAAAAAGAAAGCTGTTTACTTTTTGCTTTTATTGTTGTCCATTTCTTTCTAGACCTTGACTGGCTAAATAAAAACAACAGTCCAACCCTGTGGTTTCTGAGCAGACCTATAATGCCTCATATAGACATTTACATTTTTGACACTGAGGTATTGAAATAGGTTGAAGTATGTTATGGTAGTAGATGTCCAGGAGGAAGGTAAGCCTTTGCTATTGGGAATCAATGCCAGCGTGATCAGTAATTATTCAGGGGTTATTATAAAAGAGCCATAGTTAGTTAGTATTTCTGCAGGAGAAATAGAACATTCAGTAATTACTGTTTAAGACTGAGTAATTACTGCATAGTTAATAGTGAACTCCTACTGACACACTGTACTTACTGAGTAATTAACTAGTATTTCTTAGCAGCTAACAGGAATAAGATATATGTAAATGAAGAACTACTCATTCATTCCTGCATAGTTCCTACAAAGTTACTTATGATCTTGATGAACAGTATTATAAAATGTTACTGAAAACAGATGGACTAAAAAGCACATGCAATGATATATAGCTAAGACATTCTGTGTAAGAAGGGGCAGAGAATGCACATTCAGGACTTGTCTTAACAGACTACTTTGGGCACCATGCATCAACAGATGGGGGTGCCCTTTTACTGAAGTAGTTTTACAGCAATCAGAAGACATAACATGAGTAAACTTCACCCCCGCAAACTAACAAAAGGGATCCGCCAGCCTATGTTCAGTCTCTCTGTTGGTTCAACCATTATCCATGATGGATCGTGAAAGGGAGAAACTTTCATCTCTCTGTCACCACGTGGGATGTGGCTCCAAAGAGGAGGCCCACTTTTCTCTCCAGAAAATGAAAGCCAAAAATATATGCAATGCCACTTTTCTCTCCAGAGAAAAGTGGCATTGCACATATTTTTGTGTTTAATTTTTTTGTGCAAGTTTACTTTCACTTTTAACAGTATGCAAAACAGCTGCTTTTACATTCATTGGACAGCCAGACCGCCACCAGTTATGAAGCTGACTGAACTGCATCAGGAAATGAATCCATTGACGTGTTAAGTAGGGCAAGCATTTTTATTTAACTTTTTTTCATTGAATAATTTATTTGAAGGCACTATTTTGAAAATTAACTTTGTGATTTTGTGAACTTGCATTTGTGTGTGTATTATTTCCTATTTCTTTTGCTGTGTGTTGCAGTTTATGTGGAGTTTTGTTTCCTTTTTGTGTAATTGCAATGCTGTAAAAAATAAACCTAATTACTACTGAACTGATTGTTTTACCTGTAGGAATGGACTTTGATCCAACTTTGAGCGAATCAGTGCAAGAGGTTGGAGAGGTCTTTCGTTTTTAAACAGGACTTATTTTGAGATGATATGGAAACCAGCAGCGATGGGAAGCAGGTAAAGCTATGATTGAACCAACCAGCACAGCACAGGCGCTGGAAGCAAAGAATGGTGCATTTGTGGATGACAAAGTTGTAGACATGTGCCCTTGCCATACTGATGTTATATCCATTAAATTCTCTTTTCTTTTAGTATTGATTCTGGCTGCTATAGAGATATTTTAACAAATTCTTACTATTGGTTTTTAGTAGTGGGATACTACCAGCTTATTTTTATTTCTCTTTGTTCAGACCCTGTCACTCGGAGGAGGTCGAATCATTGAACATCTGTTTTTCTCCACAAACAAATCTGTGTGGAGGGTGGTTTTAGAATACATTTTTTCTTAAACATTTTAGGATTAACTAGCAAATAATCTTTAATCTCAATTATAGTGTATAGTTCTACGTATTGATTAGTATGCCCTGTGACAGACAGATCAACCTGCAGATTGCATGGATGCATGAAGACAGAGTAAAACATGCTGCACCGCTATTACACAGCAGAATCACCACCAATCAAACTGAGACGGCACAAGGACAAACTTTAAAAGCTGCATCGGCGCTCATTCAGAGAATACAAACACACCTTAAAGGCTCAAACCACATTCATCTCACATTTGCAACAAACTGAGCAACTCCAAGTAAGACATCTGGGCAGGAAAGATAGTGTTTACTTTTTTTTCAATGTTTTACTGTGTTGAGTAATTTGAATCTGCAAACTGTTTTGTTGTTGAAATTTCTCTTCTTCTTTGATCTCTGTGTCTCTTATCCTTGCATGTTGTCTCACCTTGTGCTTACTAGCATGGTTCAGTGATCTCCACTTACGTTGAGGAAAAATAAGATCTAAAATCGGTAACGTTATTCCCAATAATGTTACTTCACTTTAGAACTTGTTTTGTCATTAGGAATAATTTTATAGCTTCTGTTGGTGGCTATCCAACTGTGGAGCTGTTGAAATTCCCGCCATATTGCTTTCACCATTGTTCTCCTTTTTTTCACATACCAGAATGCCCAGTTCATTTATCTCACATGGTTCGTGATTATTCATTTTAATAAGCTGAGTGCAAAGGTGCACACGGACCCACAAGCTTTAGAGCACACAGATGCCCTCGCACGCACGCATACACACACACACACACACACACACATGCATTTCCTCTCCCTCTCTCTCACACACATGCAACTCTTTGTCCCTATGTAGAATTAGGTTCATAGTTAGGTAGCTGATTTGGGAGTTGTGATATTTCTTCTATTCTATGTGTTTCAATAAATACAATGTTATTGAACATTTTATTGTCTTGCTGTGGTTATTACTTTGCATGAACCAAACTATTCAGAATGAAGCCTTCAGAAACCAAGTCATTTATTATTAGTGTAAATAAAATTCTAACTAAAACTGAGTTATGTTACTATTAACTGTAATTTAAATTTCTAATTAAAAATTCTAAACTACAAAAGGGGATCTTCTATTTGATTGATTACCTAATGAGACTGATTTGATCAGACAGATTAATTTATTAGAATGATTCATCCAATTTTTAATGAAGCACCTATATAGCTGGTATGTACTTTGCATTTCTAGTGCTTCCTGTGTAAACAGACCCATTTCCCCTACACAGCTGTATGTACCCAAAGTGACCTTTAATTACAAACAGAAAATGGATATTACATCCAGCCTCTGCCTCCAGCAAATGAGGCAGAGGAAGACTTCTTAAACCATGTTATTACAAGATATTCACAAGAGACATGGTCTTTCTTAAATTGGTAGTGGGAAGGAGATTCTGTTTAAAAGTGTGGTTTCCCTCACTTCTGCCTTGAATGGGTTGGATGTAGATATGGAGCTCACTGGGGCACAGTAGATTTCCCAGGCCAAGATGAGGATATTAGTACACCTGCCTGGTAACAAAGAAATCTCCATTTCCTCTGGTCCCAAGACAAGTGTCGGTAAATTAGACAACACAGGCAATGACCTTTCCTTCTGGTTTGTGGAGAGCCAATGCACTTTCCACTCTTTAATAAAAAAGAAAGAAATAGGCATATTCCTGGGTCAATGCTTTCAAACGTCACTCTGTGTGCTGTACACATGCTGTATAGGATGATAAAACAGAGACAGAGTAGAAATATTGGGCTGATTTTGGATTCTGCTGTGTTCTTTGCTTGGTATAACCTGTTTTCATGACTTGTCAATATAGATGGCACATATATTTAACTCTAAAACACCAGTGCTATTGAGCTGTTATATTTCTATTATGGTATGATCTATTTCACATATTATACAAGATTCCCAGTAAAAGAATTACTGTAAGAAAGTGGCAGTTTATTGGAATGTATGAAGCACTGCCAACAAAGAAGCCTCATATATAATCTAACGACCCCCACCACACACCCATGTACCATCTGTATCACTCAACACACACACACATGCACACTTCCATGGTGTGTGAACACTGAGCGCTGACTTTTTCACACTGAGTAATTCACCAGCTTTTCCATAATTAGAGCATTTACTTTAACAAGTCTGCCTTTTTCTTGCTTTCTACATCACTCTCTCGAACACTTCAATAACAGCCTTCTTTTTGTTATATCTGCTCCAGGCTGCTTGTGAAATCTAGCTGAGCTGTTGGGGGCAGGACTGCAATCAATTGCTTTCCTTGTCAGGACTGTTAAGTGTGCCACAAGAAGTGACACTGCTTTAAGTGACAACAGCTGACACTTTCTTACAGTTGGGAAAAATGCAAGGCAGTGTGGAGGTCCGCAACTCTACTTGAACTACCTGCTTGCTGTTTTTAAATGAATATGTAGAGAAAATAGTTAAGTAAACAAATAATATTAAAGCATTCACTGTTATACAAAAAGTAAGGTTTTTCATGTTAATACTACAGTGGCTGAAAGATATTTGTGGCATATCACTACATAATTGCCACAAAACAATAAGCACACAAACACAAATCCAAAACAAAACAATTGTTCATTTAAAGGACACATTGATTAACAGCAGCATTCAGTGTGCTTCATACCTTGTTTTGTTTTTCTTCATACCTTTTGTTTTTCTTCATACCTTGATTTAGTTACACAATGTAGAGGATCTCAAACTTTTGTAGTCAGATGCAGATTTAAGTTCAGTGCAGATTTAAATAATATACTATATTTAAATGTTGTCTATTTATTAGAGACACAAAGCTTTCTATTCCTGATTTTCCATTTACAGAACACATTAGGTCCGTTATTTAATGAGCCTTCTTGTTTTAAATTTAAATTCCAAGAGTGCACACACACCCGGAGCAGTGGGCAGCCTTTTTTGCTACGGCACCCGGGGAGCAGTTGGGGGTTCAGTGCCTTGCTCAAGGGTTTCACCTCAGTCATGGGATTGAAGGTGGAAGAGAGCGCTGGTTATTCACTCCCCCCACCTACAATCCTTGCTAGACCTGAGACGCGAACCTACAACCTTCAGGTTACAAGTCCGACTCTCTAACCATTAGGCCTTGCTTCGCTAACTCCTAGGGTCCTCATTTTAAGAAACAATGGTGTAAGAAATAAAATATGATGTGGTGTACTGTTATAGGGAAATAGTCAATGATAGAGTGGTAGAGTGATGTGGCCTGATGCAAAACAGAGGAGTGTTGCCAGGGCCGTGTCTAGGCGTGGGCCAGGGGTGGCACCAATTTATTTTCAATTGTCAATCACCCATGTACTCCATCACACTAGGTGGCACTGTGCACCTTAAATTGATATTGTAATCTGCCAAAAAAGAAGAGTAAGACTCACAAAAAATATATTAGCATACTGGTCAGATGATCATGTTCTTTTGTGGCAAGACTGTACCATTACAAAAATGAGAATCATCTGCACTTGTGAAGCGAGCAATGGCCCAGTGTCTCTGAATCCCAATAACCAACACGAACCACCTTTAAAAAGAGCTCTTCAGTAGCTTTCAAATGATACCAGCCCTGTGCATCTGCAGTGGCTGAGAAAGAGGCCACAGAATTCTGGCATTTTAACTGACTTTGGAGCTCTATTTATGGCGAAAATTTCTGTGGCCAACCTCAGAGAACTCTCCAGGGCTTGTCCTCTCACTTCACCTCATCGTAAACAAATGTTCGTGGACCAGTACTCAGAAGCAGTTACCGCTACTAGTGCTAGTTTGCAGCTGTTATAACATACAAAAAATGTGCATACAATTTTTACATAGTGTGTTCACTGCCAGCTGTCTACTCTAAACATACTGGCATAGGTTATTGCTTCCTGATTTGGATGCTGTATTGGTAACTCTGTGACAGCACAGACTGAATAATAGACAACTGTGGAAAAATGCTCTCTCTATATTTTAACACTACCATCACAGCTCATAACATTCTGACCAAAACACAGTTTCTTTGAATTCCTGAAAAGAAAAGCTGCCCTGCTGATGGTGATTCTACAAAGCTTGCACAGAACCATCACAGAAGGAAAAAAGAGGATAATATATGATCATCCAGTGAACACATATTGACTCATTGGCACATACTGACATTAACATATATAGTCTGTTAGACCTAGTCCTAGACTAAACATGCTGCCACCTATGTAGCTAAAACTATTAAGTGGAGGTGTAAGTTAGTTAGCTAGCAAACATAGCACCACACCAGATTTCATTAAATGAGTTACATTTACTTAGCTCACGTACATTAACTGAAAGCAAAGACAGGGAAATCATGAAATGATTTGCCAACAACCATAAAAACAGAAGAATGCCTCTGTTTTAACTAATGGACTCTGTATGTCTGATTCTGATTTACTTTATATATCTGATTTTGTGTGAATTAGACTGAAGGATCATTGCTTAGTTTTACACTATAAAGGTTTTAACCATTACACTCTTTGATTATTTGTCTGATTTTGTGTGCATTTGATTGAATAAGCAATTCACGTTTGCACTTTTTGTTCTGTTATAAATTAAATGTCATATCAGGAACTTCTTATATGTTATGTGTGTAGCCTCTCATCTGTCAGATGAGACTTTTTTTTTGTCAACAATGACCATTAAAATAATGTTAATAGAAATTTCTGCATTACCATATACAGAAACAGTGACTGATCTTTATTTATCGATGCCCCCCGGTTTCCCTCTGTGCCCCTACTGGGCCCTCACTCTAAAGTTGGTCTAGACATGCCACTGTCCGTTGCCATCCTGAATTTGATTATTTTCTAATAAGAGCACATCCTGAAGTGTTTATTGCTGTAGTTACTATAGTTTCTATGTTTACTGTAGTTATTGCTATAGAAACAGTAACATATTAGAATGAGCACATTACTGTTACTATATTGCCAAAAGTATGTGGATATCTGACCATCATATACATATGTGGGTCTTCCCCGAAGTGTTGCCACAAAATTGGAAGCACACATATTGAGAATGTCTCTGTATGCTATAGCATTAAGATTTCTCTGCACTGGAACTAAGCTGCCTAGCCCAAACTTGTTCAAAATGATAATACCCCTGTGCAACTGAGGTCCATAAAGACATGGTTTTCCAAGGATGGTGTAGTCGAGTGGCCAGCACAGAGCCCTTATCTCGAGCCCATTGAACACATTTGGAATGAATTGGAACACTGACTACACACTAGGTTCTTTCACCAGATGTCAGTGTCTGACCTCAGCTCTTATGGCTGACTGGGCAAAAATCACTACAAGGCAAATTACCATATGGTAAGTGGAGGCTGTTATAGCAGTAAATGTAGGGCCATCCATTTTAATGCCAACGGTTTGTTATAGGATGTTCAACAAGCACATACTATGGGTGTGATGGTCAGGCGTCCACATATTTTTGGCCATATACTGTACTATATATCTGTGATTTGCCTTACAACCTGAACTACTGTCAAACCTGCTGTTATAGAAAATCAACACCTCCTGACTGACCAAATTCACGAATTCACTCTGGTGTAAGTAATACAGTAATACATACGGTATATACATGCCAAAATACCATTTGCTTATAAATGACTAGTAAATAAGCATGGACAATTTTTAAGAGTTTATTTGTTTATTCAGTCTTCATTTGATTAACTAAACAAACCCTGGTTTTACAGTGACATACTGTTGTAATGTATTGTAATGGTGTTCTCAGGATTCTGGGTGGTTTGGTTGTGAGCCAAACTAACAGATCAACTCTCAGCTGAGTGAAATGGCCTCTATTAGTCACTCCTTGAAGTGTGTGCAAAGAACAGTAACATTGGCTGACTGTTCCTTGCCATGTGCATTGATTCATTATCAGTTTGTCATGAATGTTGATGAGTGCTCATTAGCCTGTTACCTTCATTAAATCTTGTTCAGCTGCTTTACACTTAATCTCATTCTGTGCTATTAACTCCAATAGGTCATTTCTGTGCCATGTAGAACTGGGAATAATCTGTGTGTGTGTGTGTGTCTGTCTGTCTGTATATAGGTTTTTTGTAGGTATTGTTATTTTACTATGTTTGTATTCTGAACACTTTTTCAGAGAAATGTCCTGACATGGCTGCCTTTAGCAGAGCAGCACATCGAGATTAATGAATGATGCAAAAGTACTCTGGGTTTTGCATTTTGTAACAGGGTTTAAACTGATATATCTTTTGCTTTTAGTATCCTTTGTTTTTAGTGCTTTTGTTTTAAGTTCTCTGTTGTAGCATGGCACACATTGTGTCATTCTGTTTCTCCAGCTGCCTCAGCTCTGCCGCATTGATACACATGTCTTTAGTAGATGTGTTAGGTTTCATTCACCTATTTATAGAATAAAACAGAATAAAGTAGATTGCTTGTTTGCTCCCGGCATGTTTGTTATTGTAGGTTTTCTCAAAGTAAAATATTAAGTTCATCAAATTCATACAGACCACAGTGTCTGAAGTGGTAGTCTGCAACACCGGGGATCCCCAGGGCACGGTGCTCTCCCCTTTCCTTTTCACACTGTACACCTCAGACTTCAGTTATAACACCAACACCTGCCACCTACAAAAGTTCTCAGATGATACAGCCATTGTTGGATGTGTATCTGATGGGAATGAACAGGAATACAGGGACGTCATCAAGGACTTTGTTGACTGGTGTGAGTGTAACCACTTGCACTTGAACACCAGTAAGACGAAGCAGATGGTGATTGACTTCCGGAGAAGGAGAACACCGCACCACATACCAGTGACCATCCAGGGCTTGGACATTGAGTTGGTGGATAGGTTCAAGTACCTAGGTGTCCACCTAAACAATAGACTGGACTGGCTGGATAACACTGATGCTTTGTACAAGAAGGGCCAGAGTCGCCTCCACCTGCTGAGGAGACTAGGGTCCTTTGGAGTGTGCAGGACATTATTAAGGACATTTTACGATACTGTGGTGGCCTCCGCAATTCTCTACGCTGTAGTCTGCTGGGTGGGAGGCAGTACAGAGCAGGACAGGAATAGACTGAACAAGCTGGTTAGGAGAGCCAGCTCTGTCCTGGGCTGCCCACTGGACTCTGTGGAGGTGGTGGGTGAGAGGAGGAAAGTTAGCCAAGCTGACATCTATTATGACTGTCTGTATGGGTCTGTGGAGAACCTGTGTAGCTCTTTCAGCAGCAGACTGCTACACCCCCGGTGTAGGAAGGGGCGCTACCGCAAGTCATTCATACCAGTGGCTGTCAGACTTTACAACACCGCATTACAGTGATGTTCAGATGTGCAATATTTTATAATTTTATTTCTTACAACACTGCATTACTGTGATGCTCAAATGTGCAATATTTTATAAATTTTATTTTATATAATTTTATTTCTTTTATTATTTCTAAGGTGTGTATATATAGTTATAGTTTTAACTTTTCTTTCTTCCTTCTTTTTCTTTCTTCCTGCACTCTAACTGTCTGTGAGCTGCTGTGACAAGTGAATTTCCACACTGTGGGATCAATAAAATGTATCTTATCTTAAATAGAATATTACTGGTCAGCTACAGTTCTAACATTAGCTGAGTCAATCTCTTGATGGCAGGAAAATGCAAAATATATTGATTAATCATTTAGTTGTGGTGTGATACACCTACAAATGGGTGACAAATTTAATCAAAATTCATCCAATTATCTTCTGTAACCACTTCATTCTGGTCATGGTCATGGCGGATCTGCAGCCTATGGAAAAAAAATTCATTTGTATTCATATTTTTTGTAGCTTTTTTTTTTTTTTTTTGTATAGCATCATTTTTCTTCTAGTTTCCATTAGCGTACTCTACATAAAACACATGGAACAATAAAAATGCATCATTACAAGGTCTCCAACATGGTCTTTGGCTGTTCTAGCCCAAGCCCACTGAAGACAAAGATACATGTAGTTTTCTAATATATCCCTCAGCCTTGTGTCAAATACCATGCAATGTTCAAAGACATTAAGTTTTTATTTTTGCCACTTCAAAGATAATTCAGAAATGCTAGACTACCTGATTTAGACCACATACCACAGTAACAGAAAAGCTATACATACCTGATTATTAGTGGGAATATGTTCTACACTAATTAGCCTATGAAAATAAATAAAAAGCTAAAAAAGAAAAATAAAAAATAAAAGTAATTGTATACTTATGGATGGCTGCCATATTTCTTGGTTCTGCAGCCTTGCATTAGGAAAAAGGAAAGAATATTGAAATATTGCTAAAACTACACCTTTATCACAAATTATTATTAAGGAAATCATTCCATACTTTTAAATGTTTTTTTTAGAAGGCAAAATAAACATTATACAAATTATACAATGTTTATACTAAGATACTAAAACAGATGTAGTAAAATTAATTAATGTCATAAAATATTAAAGCTAAACCACAAAATTTAAGCCATTAAGCAATTCTGTGATGTCCTCAGGTGATTTGGGAGACAGATGAGGTACTGTGTAACAGAAGGCAGCACTTAAAATTTGACTCAAATGAAAAGTGCAGTATAAATAAATATATTATTATTTGTTATTATAAATATAAAATGCTTCCTGTAAAATGAACAGTAATGGTTTCTGATATCTGTGTTTCCCTATGTTATCTCTGTAATTAAATCATATATTGGTTAAAAATATCATAAAATAATAATAGCATTATCATTAATAATAGCAGTCAGCACAACTTCAATACTGTAACTTTACTCATGTAAAAGTGCATATTATAGCAAAATATTTAAATTTATAGTCCAGAAACAAATTACAATGTGTAAGATAAAAAAAATTAAATAAGTGAATGAATAGATAAAATGAACAAAAGTCCTGAATAGATAGGTAAACAACAAATTGACATAATGATCCTTGGGTAGTTTGATCAGTTTAGCATTCCTAAGTTGTGTGTGTGCTATTATGAACTTGCTAAGCCATTCCCAGTCCAGAGAGCCAGGCTTTCAATCTTAAATTAAAGTTGCTTTGCAATCAGAAGACATCCTGGTTTGAGGAAGGCCCATTGATTAGTGCACAAATTAATGCAAGGAAGAAATCATTCTTTATTTCACTCTGAAAAGTCCTTTCCTTCTGCCTTTAAACATGGACTCCAGTAAATCCTACAAATTCAATAAGCATAATTACTATTAAAATCAGTAACAATTTAGACTGAGTGCAGCAACTATATCATTTACTCCAGTGGGTTGCTTTCAAATTAATTTAATAAAATAGAAACAGTCTCTGTAAATAGCCACTAATCCTTGGGTGACCCATGTATACACATTAAGAAAAGGAACAGGGACCACTGATACAGAAATAGACATGCATTTATCTACATGCATTGATCTTGAAAACAAGTGACTGCCACATTGCAGCCTAATGGCATTTATGTAGCTATAGTCTGCTTGGTGGATGGGATAAATGATTTCTGTTACAGTATGTATATTTTTATTCTTTCATATTCTCTTCCATTTTACTACAATTTCTTAATCTAAAGTGTTGTGCAGAAGGTTCCCTAAAATACCATCTTAAAACAAGGAAGCTGAGAGTGAGGCTTTGCAAAGAGAGAAAGCAGAAACCTCATTTATTTGCTCTCAGTCTTTAATGAAAAAAATTAAACTAAAAAACTATTTGCATTCTATACACTAGCAGCACTTAAAGCAGTTTGCTGAAACAGACATTAAACACACCTCCAGCTCTGTCCATATTTCTGGAGCTCATTAAAGAAGGAAAAAGGTTTGCAGTAATTAATTTCCCTGATAATTGGGACCAAAGTAGTAATATTGTCTGTGTTGACCTCACTAATGCTCTTGTAGCTGAATGGGCACAAATCCCCATGGCCACATTCCAAAATCTAGTGGAAAACCTTTCTAGAAGAATGGTGGTTATTATAACAGCAAAGGGGCACTAAATCTGAAAAGGTATTTTCAACATGCACATATGGATGTGATTGGTCAGGTGTACACATACTTTTTGGCCATATAGTGTACATATGTAATATATTTTAGATGAATTATGCCTTAGATTGTATGCCGTCTGCATTAGAGTGTCAGTAGAAAAGAATACAAAAAGAATCTGACAGTAATTATAAAAATATGGTCCACAGTTTTATTAAGTGGACCATATTAAGTACTAGATCACATTTCTGATAAAAATTTCAACAAGGCTGTCAATTATTTTATCTTCAGGGACAGAAGACCTGTTGCAATCACTCACTGCAATCTTTGTGTACTATACTGAACATGTATACCTCTATATACCTCCATTATTACTGAAGTGCACTGCAGTTATTTCCTGGATATATATATATATATATATATATATATATATATATATATATATATATATATATATATACACACATATACATATATACACACATATACATATATATATACACTATATATACACTATATATATATATATATATATATATATATATATATATTTACATACATATACATACACACACACACACACACATATATATATATATATATATATATATATATATACACACACACATATACACACAGTTATGTCCAGAAGTATTTGGACAATGACAGAGTTTTTTGATTTTGCCTTTATACACCACCACAATGGATTTAAAATAAAACAATCAAGATGTGATCAAAGTGTAGACTTTCAGCTTTATTTTAAGAGGTTCCACAAAAATATGGCATTTACCATTTAGGAATTATAGCCATTTTCAACAAAGTACCTCCATTTTCAGGGGCTCAAAGGTATTTGGACAAAGTGACATAATTGTAAATACGACCATAATTTTAATACTTGGATGAAAATCCTTTGCAGTCAATGACTGCCTGAAGTCTGCAGCCCATGTTCTCAAAACTCAGATTCTGAATTTCCTCCCTGGAGATGCTTTGCCAGGCCTTCACTGCAGCCACCTTCAGTTGCTGCTTGTTTGTGGGTCTTTCTGCCTTCAGTCTTGTCTTTGCCCAAATTGACTGGTATTTAGAGCTATTCATTACTATTCATTACTCCCTCCAACCAGATTAAAGCCCCAGTTCCAGCTGAAGAAAAGCAGCCCCAAAGAATGATGCTGCTGCCTCCATGCTTCTTTTGGTGATGTGCTGTGTTTTTTGCACCAAACATATCGTACACAAACGTATTGTGAACAAAAAATTAAAATTTGGTCTTATTAGACCATAACGCAATATTCCACATGGTTTTGGGAGATTGGATGCATTTTTTGCTAATTTTAGCCAGGTTTGGATGTTTTTTTGTTGTTGTTGTTAAATAGGGCTTCCGTCTTGCCAAGCTACCTTGTAGCCCAGCCATATGAAGATTGATGTCACATGTAGGGAGCAACCAGTACTTGCCACAAATTGCTGCAATTCTTTTAGTGCTGCTGTAGGCCTCTTGGCAGCCTCCCTGACCAGTTTTCTCCTGGTCTTCTCATCAATTTTAGAGGGACATCCTGTTCTTAGTAATGTCACTATTGTACCATATTTTCTCCACTTGTTGATTATTGTCTTTACAGTGTTCCATGGTATATCCAATGCCTTGGAAGTTTTTTTTTTTTTTTTAACCGTCTCCTGATTGATATTTTTTCAACTTTGAGATCCGGTACCTGCTTCGTAAGCTCTTTGCAGCCCATGGCTTTTCCAGTTGGACGGGAAGGAACAGCTATACTTTATTTTGAGTTGATCAATCACTTTCATTGATGGCAGGTGTATACTAACTGGTATTTATGATGAAAATTGAAAATATCAGGCAAGAAATTCAGACTATTAATTTAAAACCGGGCAGTTTTATAACTAACCCTGTAGACGATAATATAATAATATTAGGTCAACAATTACAATGTTTTACTCCCCTTGAAGAGACCGAACTAATTTCACTAATTTCATCATCAAAATCATCAACCTGTTTACTAGATCCCTTACCTACTTGTTTTCTCAAACCTCTTTTAAAGATAATAAATTCTTCCCTTAGCATTGGCTATGTTCCTAAATCTTTTAAATTAGCAGTTATCAAGCCCTTGATTAAAAAACCTGACCTTGACCCCTGTCAGCTGTCTAACTATAGACCAATATCTAACCTCCCCTTTATCTCCAAAGTCCTAGAAAAGGTTGTAGCACAGCAGCTATGCTCATACTTACATAGGAATAACATTCATGAAATGTATCAATCAGGGTTTAGGCCCCATCATAGCACAGAGACAGCACTGGTTAAAGTGGTAAATGACTTACTACTGGCCTCTGATCAGGGTTGTGTCTCCTTGCTTGTGCTGTTTGACCTTAGTGCAGCTTTTGATACTATTGATCATGCTATTCTCCTCGATAGACTAGAAAATGTAGTAGGCATTAAGGGGACGGCCCTCTCCTGGCTCAGGTCTTATTTGATGGATCGTTATCAGTTTGTAAACGTAAATGACTTCTCTTCTCTTACTAAGGTAAAGTTTGGTGTCCCGCAAGGCTCTGTTTTAGGCCCACTGCTCTTTTCTCTATATATGCTACCTCTGGGCAAAATTATCTGTAAACATGGTGTTAGCTTCCACTGTTACACTGATGACACACAGTTGTATATTTCAGCAAAGCCAGATGATAGAGACCAGCTTAATAAAGTTGAGGAATGTGTAAAAGGCATTAGAAACTGGATGCTTATTAACTTTCTCTTACTTAAAAGACAGAAGTACTTGTACTAGGACCACATGCAGTTAGAAGTAAGCTTTCTGATTACATAATAACTGGATGGCCTTTCTGTTTCATCATCTACAGCAGTAAAAGACCTTGGCGTGATTATCGACTCTAGTCTTTCTTTTGAAGCTCATGTAGATATCACTAGGATTGCTTTCTTTCATCTCAGAAATACTGCTAAAATAAGAAATATATATAGATGCAGAAAAATTAGTTCATGCTTTTGTTACCTCTAGGTTGGATTATTGTAATGGCTTACTGTCTGGATGTTCCAGTAGATGCATAAACAAGCTCCAGTTAGTCCAGAATGCAGCAGCAAGAATCCTTACTAGAACCAGAAGATAGGACCACATCACCCCTATTTTATCCACACTGCATTGGCTCCCAATCAAATTTCGTATTGATTATAAAATACTACTATTGACCTATAAAGCACTAAATGGTCTCACGCCACATTACCTGAGCGAACTTTTGGTCTTTTATGATCCACCACGCCTACTTAGATCAAAAGGTGCAGGCTATTTATTGGTACTTCGAATAGTGCGTGCTACAGCTGGGGGTAGAGCTTTCTCTTGCAAAGCCCAACAGTTATGGAACAGCCTTCCACTTAGTGTTCGGGACTCAGACACAGTCTCAGTGTTTAAGTCTAGGCTGAAAATGTAACTTACCTCTTCATTAAGTACTTAAGTTAGCACTTGCACGCACGCACGCACACAAAAAAAAAAAAAAAAAAAAAAAAAAAAAAA
>CM040982.1:18160292-18183929 GCA_022985145.1 Pangasius djambal
CTTCTATGTAGAGGTTTAAAGGACAGTGTGGGGGAGGGTTGGCAAGCTGTAGTTCCCACGCCAAATACAAATCAATACTGCACAAAAATACATAAAACTAACCCAGTATTGTTGGGCATACAAAAAGGTGGATGCATTTTCCTTCTTTTTCTCAGTTGTTTTCAGAGAACAAGTTAACAGCAGTGCACATTTCTGATTTGCATTATATATCTGAAATAATAATAATAAGAAAAATAATAATTAATAAATAAATAAATAAATAAATAACAATAATAATAATAATTACTTAGATGGCTTCTAGTTATTAGAAAAAGCAGTTGGTATGGTATTCTAGGTGGTCGCTAGGCAGTTGCTCTGATATACCAGTTGTTTGCTAGGGTGTTGCTTAGTGGTTGCTATCATATTCCATTTGGAATCTGGAATACAATTCCAAATGGAGTCTCAGCTGGTTGCTAGTGTGTTAACAGGTTGCTATAATGTTCCAGCTTGTTGCAAGGGGTTTAGTAGGTGGAGCAATGCAGTTTTAACTGTCTTCAGGTGGTTGAAATGATATTCCAGGCGGTTTCTAGGGTGTTGCCAGGTGTTTCTGTGTGTAATGGACTGTAAATTAATTGGAGTTAAAAACAGTAACAGTTTATGATGAATAAAATCAGACACTCCTCTTTTTTTGGTTTTATTTTCTAATAATCGTGTATATCAAACAGTCTCTAAAACAGAATAATACCCATTTCAATGAGATTCAAGCTTATCATATGCTATTTAACACTAATCCTGTAGATGGCGCAGAGCCAGCAGTGATGGGAAAGCGTCTCTAGGTTACGTATGTAACCACGGTTCCCCGAGGGAACAAGACGCTGGGTGGAAACGCTATGGGAACGCCATCAGCGTGACCGCGCCCTGAATCAGGTGTGTAATCAGTTCAAAGGATGGGCGGGACATCACAGGCGGGGTGACGTAACGACCCGGAAGCTTTTTTAAGGCACAAGCGGCGGGCGCCGCGCCAGGTTCTGAGAAAAGAAGCAAGCGCTGCAGAGATGTCGGAAGTCTGGCACTGAGACACAGCATCTCGTTCCCTCGGGGAACTATGGTTACATACGTAACCTAGAGACGTTCCCCTTCAGGAACTCGAGCTGCGTCGAAACGCTATGGGAACGAGTATGCCCACGCCGCCAGACTTACAAATCCCTACCTAGTGTGGAAAGGCACAGCTAGGGCAATAGAACAGAAGAGCCGGGAGTGGCTCGCATATCCAGGCCATAAAACCTGGCGAATGTCAGGGGCGTGGACCAACCCGCAGCGTTGCAGAGGTCCTGCATGGGCACACCTGCCAGAAAGGCCTTAGAGGCCGCCACACTTCTGGTGGAATGAGCTTTGACCCCCAAGGGCGAGGGGAGACCAGAGGACTCATAGGCCAAACAGATGGCATCCACGATCCACCGACTGAGGGTCTGCTTAGTAGCAGGAAAACCCCTCCTAGGGGG
Source organism: Pangasius djambal (assembly GCA_022985145.1). Lineage (NCBI taxonomy): Eukaryota > Metazoa > Chordata > Actinopteri > Siluriformes > Pangasiidae > Pangasius > Pangasius djambal. The sequence goes on from CM040982.1 coordinate 18,161,774, forward strand.
ACCAAAGCACACAAACAATTGGTCCGCCCTTCTCCACAGGGCAGCTCTGTGGACGTACGTGTCCAGTGCTCGCATTAGGCACATACAATTAAGCCTCCGATGGTCGGACTCCCAAAAGGGAGGAGGACAAAAGGCCTGCAGTACGACCAGCCGTGGTGTCGAGGAGGGAACTTTTGGTACATAACCCGCTCGAGGGTATAGAAATGCTTTGGCCAGACCGGGCGCAAAGTCTAAATAAGAAGGGGCCACTGAGAGGGCCTGGAGATCCCCAACTCTCTTAAGAGAGGAAATAAAGAAAGGCGGTCTTTAAGGTTAAAAGATGGTCAGAAATCTCCTCTATAGGCTCGAAGGGGGGGTTACAGAGAGCCTAACACCACGGCCAGGTCCCAAGGAGGGACACGGGATCACACCGGAGGCCTGAGCCTCAGTGCACCGCGGAGGAAACGTGTAACCAGGGTGTGTCTGCCCAAGGACTGACCACCGAGAGGGGCGTGGTAGGCCGCAATGGCCGCCACGTAAACCTGCAGGGTGGAGTGGGTCAACCCTGCGGAGAGACGGGCCTGCAGGAACTCCATCACTGTACCAACTGGGCAGTTAACTGGGTCGAGCCGGCGGTCTCCGCACCAGGAAGTGAAAAGTTTCCACTTCAAGGCGTACAGTTTCCTCGTTGAGGGAGCTCTGGATTGGAGAATGGTCTCAACAACATCGGCTGAGAGACCGGAAGCTATGAGTTGTGCCCCCTCAGAGGCCACACCCACAGCTTCCACAACTCGGGGCGGGGGTGAAAGATGGTGCACCCCGCCTGTGAGAGAAGATCCCTCCTGACGGGAATCTCCCATGGAGAGCCGTCGAGAAGGGAAATGAGGTCCGAGAACCATACTCGGCCCGGCCAGAACGGGGCTACTAGCAACAGATGGACCCCGTCGCGGCGCACCTCCAGAGCAGAGCGACCGGGGGAAAGGCGTACAGACGCTGCCTCGGCCACGTCTGTACCATAGCATCCAGGCCAAGAGGAGCTGGATGAGTCAGAGAGAACCAGAGGGGACAGTGTGATGTCTCCTGAGTCGCAAACAGATCCACCTGAGCCCGGCCGAACACTCTCCATATCTGCTCCACCACCTTGGGGTGGAGCATCCATTCCGCGGGCATCGGCCCCTGCCTCGACGGGGCGTCTGCTCCCATATTGAGACGGCCAGGGATGTAAACTGCTCTCAGAGAGAGGAGTTTCCCCTGGGACCACACAAGGATCTGGAGCGCTAGCCTGTATGGTGGTTGATATAAGAGACCACTGCTGCGTTGTCGGTGCGCACCAACACGTGGCGACCTCTTAGGTCCAGGAGAAAGTGTTTCAATACTAGAAACACAGCCAGCATCTCCAGACAGTTGATGTGCCAAGTGAGATGGCAGCCGCTCCACAGACCGCGGGCTGAGCGGCCACTCATGACCGCTCCCCATCCGGTGAGGGATGCATCCGTCGCTAGCGTTACGCGGCGACAAGGAGCTCCCAACACCGGGCCCTGGGACAAGAACCAAGGTTTCCTCCACATGTCTAAGGCATGTAGGCATCGCCGTGTGACCTTGATCATGTGGAGTGGGTTTCCCCTCAGGGAGAACCCCCTGGTCTTGAGCCACCACTGTAGGGGTCTCATGTACAGCAGGCCAAAAGGTATCACGTTGGATGCAGCTGCCATCAGACCCAGCAGTTTCTGGAACTGCTTCACAGTGAGTGACCGGCCTTCTCTCACTCTCGCGACTGCTGTGAGGATCGACTCGATCCGAGCAGGAGACAGACGTACCTGCATCGTGGTCGAATCCCACACCACGCCCAGATAGGTGATTCTCTGTACTGGAGAAAGCACACTTTTCTCAGCGTTCAGTCTTAACCCCAGCTCTTTCATGTGGGCGAGAACGCATCTCGATGCCGAACCGCCACCTGCTCCGATCGAGCTAATATCAACCAATCGTCGATATAATTCAGTATGCGGATGCCCTGGAGTCGCATAGGAGCCAGAGCAGCATCCACACACTTTGTGAAAGTGCGGGGTGAGAGTGCCAGGCCGAACGGAAGAACCCGATATTGGTAAGCTTCGCCCCCAAAAGCAAACCTCAGGAACTTCCTGTGTTGGGGAAGGATGGAGATATGGAAATACACGTCTTTTAGATCGATCATGACAAACCAGTCCTCGGAGCTGATCTGAGATACGACCTGTTTGATCGTAAGAATCTTGAACTTTAGTCACACGACTGAGCGGTTCAAATGACGCGGATCCAAAATGAGACGCAGCCCTCCACCCTTCTTCAGAACGATGAAGTACCGGCTGTAGAACCCGGACTCTCTGTCATGAGGAGGGACCACCTCGATGGCCTCCTTCCTCAGGAAGGTGTGCACTTCCTGTTCCATTACCAGAGCCTGCTCGGGGCCCACCAGAGTGGGAAGAACCCCGGAAAAACGAGGCACTGGAGAACCAAATTGGATTCGGTAGCCTCTTTCTACAGTATGCAAGACCCATTGAGACACAATCGGCAGAAGTTCCACGCTGCCAAATAGTCTACTAAGGGAATCAGTCTCTCAAGACTGACCTCTGATGTAATGAGAGCGGCTAGCTGCTCTGGAGACCTCCAAAGAGGTAGCGAGCCTCTAAGTACCACTACGTTCCCGGGCGGAAACTGAGAGAAGCGCTCGCCGGAGATCGCTGCGCCCTGAAACACCATAGGTGGCAGGGTTGGCAGATTGATCTCCTGAGGGCACTGAGGAGAGACGGGCACCGTATGATGAGGTGTACACCGCTCATCCCCAGAGGGGCCTGCCCTCAGAAGTCCTGGGCCACCAGCAGTATGAGGCACTGGTACGCAGAGGTGGCTGCTCCCGCCCGGCAGCCCCAAGAGCTAGAGAGCAGCGGGGGAGGAACTGCCGGCTCGTCTGAGCTCGGAACGATGAAGTACCGGCTGTAGAACTTGGATTGTCTATCGTGAAGAGGGACCACCTCAATGGCCTCCTTCCTCAGGAGAGCGTTTACTTCTTGTTCCATTACCAGAGCCTGCTCAGGCCCACCAAAGTAGGAAGAACCCCGCAAAAATGAGGCGCGAGAGAACCGAATGGATTCGGTAGCCTCTCTCTACGGTATGCAGGACCCATTGAGACACATTCGGCAGAAGTTCCACACTGCCAAACGGTCTACTAAGGGAATCAGTCTCTCAAGACTGACCACTGGTGTAATGAGAGCAGCTAGCTCGGTGCCCTGAAGCGGCGGACCGGCAGGGGACGGCCGAACTATCTGCTCTGGAAACCTCCAAAGAGGTAGCAAGCCTCCCAGTACCGCTACGTTCCCGGGCGGAAACTGAGAGAAGCGCTCGCCAGAGACCACTGCGCCCTGAAGCACCATGGGTGGCAGGGTTGGCAAAACGATCTCCTGAGTCTAGAAAGGCCTCCCCCACGACCTCGAAACCTCAGTGTGGAGGTCGGGGAAAAAAGGTAGGCTCCTGTTTTCGCCTCATGTTTCGTCTTTTCGCGAGCTTCAGGCATGCCGAAAGAGAAACCACATAAAAGGATCAGTGGATCTGGCGGATGAGGAAGAAGAAAGGGACTCGCCCGTCTCCATTCCCTCCACCAAATCCATATGAGGAGACGTATTATCATCGGCGCCATCCACGTCAACCTCCTCGGAGAAAGACAGGCGGAGCGCCGAGCCCACTCCCCGGGGGGAAGAAACCGCAAAGCGGGCTTCCGATCCCAGAGAGCGATCTGGATCTGGTGGGTGAGGAAGGAGAAAGGGACTCGCCCGTCTCCATTCCCGCCACCAAATCCATCTGCGAACCCCACGAGTGTAACCGCCGCTCTGCCTCGGCAGGGTCAAGGGTCAAAAGCAGTGTTGCCAACTTAGCGACTTTGTCGCTAAATTTAGCGACTTTTCAGACCCCTTTAGCGACTTTTTTCCAAAAAAGCGACTAGCAACAAATCTAGTGACTTTTTGGACAAACCTTAGCAACTTTCCAAATGTCACCAGTACTGTCCTGCGCGAGCATGAGGTCTTGCTTCCCCGCTGCAGTCAGACCCCTCTGGGCATCTGCTCTGTTCAGTGAGGGGCTGAGAGATGAGCAGCGCATTCCGTTGACCGCACAGCAGCTGACATAGATGTGAATGAACTGCGCATGTGCACGCTGTGATACCACAGACTAATCACTTACCAGCTTCTCCTTTGTATTAAATTTGAAAAATTATTGTGACCGTTTATTCTTGTCATACGGATTAGGGGAGAAAACAGTTATGAAGTGCTGACATTATGCAGAATGCAAATACGAAGTGATTACATCATTAATATGCTAATGACGCATTACGTCATTTAGCGACATTTAGCTACTTTTCAAGCAGGGTTTAGCTACTTTCCATTGAAAATAGTTGGCAACACTGGTCAAAAGGCAAAGCAATTAAAGAAAATGCCAGAACATTTAACACAATGATCTGGGTCCGGGTTTCTATCACTATGTCAGGTAGTTAAAACTGTTAAAATCATGAAATATAAAACAAAATATATCTTGGGTAACTCTTAACTTTAAGGAGTATGTAGAGACTGTTCTAGGGAAGTATTACGTTTGATAAAATCATCATAAAATTTGGTTGTTGTTGCAAGGCTGGTTTGCCGATGTTGCTAATGAATCTGTAAAACTAGATGAAGCTAACTTGTGGAAAAAATATACTAGTGTCTTTCTAAGTTACTACAGCAACATGAAAGTACAACTGATGTGCTTTTGTAAGCAAAATGAGTTTATGTGAATGTCAAATGTGTATTTAATGTTCACTTTATGTATGTATTGTAAATCGCTTAACCATACGGAGGGTGCATTATTTTTCTATTATGGCTGCCTCCGTGGCATACAACGTAGTTTGAAACGGTCTTTGGTAGATAACTTATGTATTTTTACTTGAATGCTTGGCATTTACTGTTCATTTATCACTTACTATTTTGTCAGTGATTAGGTGTGTAATGTTTCATAACTGGCAAAGAATACTCAAATGTGATAACATTATTTGTGTAATTTGGAAGTGAACTTGGTGAACTTAAAAGGCACTGAACCATTAGTACACACTGAATACCAGTTGTTATCCATGTGTAACGGGGGGTTTTAACCCGTTGTGTAGGGGAAATGGATTACGGCTGCCTTGGAAGTTTGGACAACGAAAGGATCTTGGTCCCCGCTCCCCAAGCTTTTTAGTCTCTTTACACACTAACGTGTGTATGTGGTTTCTTACCTTATTGTGTTGGGACACTACTGATTGACAATGGTAGGCTTCAGGTATGGTAATATTACACGGTGGCTTCCTGAAGTGAAATCGCATATGTGAGAGTACAGTCTGATATGCTCCTCCCTCCCCAGATCTAATAAAATAAGTGAGACTCCCCTACTCCCTAACAGCTGAACAAAAAGGTACACTATAGATGAGTGCAAAAGGAATTAAACAGAATTTATTCTTTTAAATTCCTTTTTTTAATGATTAATTATTTTTTTCTGTTTGAGTAATCAATTAAATGAAAGAAAATGAAAGAATCTAGTCTTTGTGTTGTCTTTTGAATTCACATAACCACCTTCAACACAGTAAAAAAAAAACCTTTCACTTGCAGTATGACAAATCCCTTATGTGACTTAAAAAAAAAATGAAAACACTTGCAATTTGTCAATTTGTAAACCCACTTTGGAAAAATTCTCACCGTTTCAAATGATCACCTTCAATCACATCTGAAAACAACAACAAAAAAAAACAAAGCATACACAAAGAAATCTCACCTCAGAACGAGCACTTACATGAAACGTCCCTTTCAAATGTTTACTCACAGTTCACGTCAAGTTCGGTAGTCCGCTTAAATTACCACAGTTCACTGTTTATCAGTTCAGTCATCCAAAAAAAAAGGGGAAAAAACGAGAAAAATACTACTTACCAGAACGATGAATTGGAGTGCGTTGTCTTGACGTGGCGTTGAAATAAACTGAAGATCACATAGTTGGAATGTGCAAGTTCAACAATTCACTCAACTTTGTAAAAAAAAAAAAAAAAAGAAAAAAAAAAAACAGATAAACTGTCTCAAAAAGGATCAAACTGAAGATGAATCAAACTGAGATGTCACTTGGATGGCAGGGTAGCAACACAATCTTCAAAGTTACGTCTCTGTATTAACTGCACTACACAGCGGTCTCGATCTCACGTGCTCTGACACGTGCGGGGAAACTCAACCACACGTGAACAGTCCCGTTGAAATGTTAGCTCTTGGCACTGCCTTTAAATCAAAACACGGGAAGTGCACAATGCAGCCAAAAGACACGTAACAAGTCTCTCGATGACAAAAATCAAGTGGGGTTTGCACTTTGAGCGTACTCACAGCTTCCGTGGCCTTCACAATATGTTACTGCGTCATTCTAACAGTTAACACATAGCACCAGAACAAAAGTAAAAAAAAACTCTATGAAAGGCGGGTCACTGTCCACACTTTCACTTGGTGCTGTCATCCTTTATTCGACTTAAGCCTCGATAATCTTCCGTGGAAGCATTTTTATCGAACGAGCTTCTCGATCACGGCACTGCACTCACTTCTGTGTGCGACACACTCATACACCGCGCTCTTAATCTCTCTGTGCTGCACTTCCGGTACGCGCCAAAAGCCGATCACTCGCCAAAATAATAGTATCCCGAAAATAATCTCCTTTCAAAACACTCTACACGTTACACATGGAAATGAATATGTTCACCTTGATCTGTGGGCATGAACATGAGTTCAGTTTAAAAAAAAAACCGCAAAGCAATAGTTGCTACGCTATCCCAGCTGGTTGCTAGGATGTGTGTAGGTGGTTGGTATTATATTCCAGTTTGTTGCTAGGTGGTTGCAGTGGTATTCTAGAGGGTTGAGTGGGTATTGCTAGCTGGTTGCCATGGCATTCCAGGTAGTTGCTGGGGTGTTTCTAGAAGGATTCTAAGTGATCTCAAGTGGTTGCTAGGTTGTACCTAGGTGATTACAAAAGGTATCTCAGCTGAGTGATAGTGTTAATTGGTTGCTATGCTAACTCAGTTGGTTGCTGGGTGGTTGCTATTCTATTCCAGCCGATAGCTAGGGTGTTGTGAGGTGGTTGCTATGCCATCCCCCTGGGTTATAGGTAATCGATTACTAAGGAATCTCAGCTGGTTGTTAGCCAATTAATTGGTTGCTCCCATATTCTAGGGAGTGGCTAAAGTGACAGAGCAATGTACTTTTAATTTACTGCAGTATATCTGTTTTACCATGGCCTGAATTCATGTGAGGGCTGGACCAACAACCCATTCCCCTACATAATACTACATAGTACATAATATGTACTATATAATAATCAAGTTTCATTATGTAGCACCACGGTTTGGGCTGCACAACCTTCCAACCAAAAATAAAAACACCCCCATGTTTTCCTAAAGGGAAAAAAAGCATACTTTGGAACACTGCAACCATAATTCCGATCTCTCCCAAAAACTCAAGCATACTATTCTCATATAGGATCTATTATTCTGCCAACTTTTGTGGCTTTACATCAAAGTTTGTGACCTGTGAAACCTGAAAAAATTGGGAGAGAATAATAATAATCATGGATGAACTTTGATGTTGACCTGAGCCCAATGAACACACTAAAATGATTTTAAATGATTTTAAGCACATTCCTTGTGTTGCTAGGAAAAGTCCGGCAGTTGCTGTGGTATCGCAGTTGTTTGCCAGGGAGTTTCAGCAAGATCAATCTTACAGCTCCTGAGATACATGTATTTGAACTTAACCACTCCCAAGGGTGCCCACACCCCAGTCTTAGCAAATAGCCTCAGAATCTAGTCCTCATTTCGAGTTTTGTTCAAGCTATCAGAGTAAATTAAGCTCTGCCTTGAAATGATTGATTGGCAGGCAGCATCCATGGTCTTTTTTTTTTTTTATTATTAACCAACAGATTATTATCCTGTATATGCTTTGTAAGCTCTTTGCAGACCATGGCTTCAGCAGACCGATAAAACCAAGATGATGTCAGGAAAATCTTACATAAACAGCTGATCAATATTTGGGCTTAATTGGACTCACTTAATTGATGACAAGTCTATGAGAATTACTTTTGAACATGAGTTTGAATGTGACTGCTAAATCTGAGTACAGTCACATGCACACTTATGCAACCAGGATATTGTAAGTTTTTTCTTTTTCCCTTTAAAACTTTCTATTTATTTTCACTTGAGATTCTGACATGATTTATCTTGGTTTATTTTTATTTTTTAATCACAAAAACCTGCAGTTTTAACAGGGGTGTGTACACCATTCCTATATCCTTTTGAACAACTGGACAGTGCAGGATCCCAGTAAAACATTGCTAATTCATAATGTTTACTCTGATGATGATGATGACCTTTCCTCCCACAGAGTCCTTCAGCCTTTCTTCAGGAGGCAGATTAACTGGCCTCTCTGAAGACATGTCCTGCCAAGCTTGACACTGAAGATATGTGTTTGTTTAACACTCAGTTGGCACAGACAAAGGGGTGGCTGGAATTCTGGCACTTCAGCAACACCAAGCAATCCCACAGCACAGAAATGGGGAAGCTAATACAGCCATACTGTGCAGTCCCTGGGAACAGAGCACCACTCAAAATGTTTAACACAAATGGCTTATAGGCAGACTGCGGTCTAACTCCATCTTCTTTTCTGGCTCTCATTTTCTTTTCAGTCTTTCTCTACCCTCCCCACACTGCCAACCCCAGCTCTTGTTGTCCCTGTCAGGCCTGTGTGAAAGTTTGAACAGCTTTCACACAGGTTTTGGCGCATATTTATTCTACATCACTTACAATAGAGTGATATTGCCTGGATTTGTTTGTGTAAACCATTACAGTTAAGCATGCAACACATAAACATACAACACTTGCACACATGTCAGAACCATAACATGAATCTCAATTCATAATTGTTTGATTTCATTTTGATATTCCTGGTTTTAAATATATAAACACTTTGCTTGCACAGCTGATGAAGGACATTTGGTGAAGGAGATGAAGGACATGTCTTTTGTCAAAAAGACAATGTTTTTCCAATTTTCAACTGCCCAGTTTCGGTGAGCCAGTGAGCCTGTGCCCACTGTAGCCTCAAATTCCTGTTCTTCATTGACAGGAGTGTAACCTAGTGTGGTCTTCTGCTGTCATAGACCATCCGCCTCAAGGTTCAGCATCTGAGATACTTTTTTGCCTTCTTGTCAGCTCAATCTAGTCTAACCATTCTCCTCTGACCTCTCTTATCAGCAAAGCCTTTCTGGCCACTGACCTGCTGTTCACTGTTACTTGCTTTTCACACCATTCTGTGTAAACTCTATGGACTGTTGTGTGTGTGAAAATCCCAGGAGATCAGCAGTTTCTGAAATACTCAAACCAGTGTGTCTGGCACCAACAACCATCCACTGTTACTGAAATCACATATTTTCCCCTTTCTGATTTTTATTCATTTTATTTGAAGCTCTTGACCTGTATCCACACGATTTTATGCAATGCATTACACTGCTGCCACATGATTGGCTGATTGTTTGTATTGATATTCATTCAGTGTGGTTCCAATGTTCAGAGACTAAGTTCTTTTTCTGCTAAGTTTTCTCACTTTTATTACTCCCATAACAACAACTAGCAATCCAAATAATTATGTCATTAATATTATGTTGATTGCCATTGTGGTTCTCTGCAATGGACTGACATCCCATCTGTGGTATATTCCTTCCTCATACATAGTGTTCCTGGAATAGTCACTGGATACACTACAATCCTGACCAGGATAATTGTCTCACCATTGGAGAAGAGAAATTCTCTATTTTTAATTTATAATGCTTGTTAAAACCAGTCATCCAGTCTCCTCTTGGTTTCTCCAATATACAGCTGATTGCAAGAAGGCCCTGCGATTTTAGTGGCTGTGTTAATAAATTTGTATGTTGAATATCTAGAACATTTGTATGCAATTGTCTCACAGATTCTATTGGACAAACCATTTCATTTACTGCTGACAAGCATGTTTCTGATGTTTTGATGTTCCCATATATAATAAGTGAGTAGACGTTACTTAAAGAGGGGAGCATTCCTGGCATCGTGCTGGAGGATTGTGAAAAATTTAAGTATAATTTCAGTGACTGTTTTAGTAGTGGCATGATAAGTGAGCACCAAAGGAATTCTCCACAGGAATTCAACAACAGATTGTTTGTTTAATAGTTCATTGCATCCATTCTCTAAATAGTGTTAATAGAGGCCATGGCATCAACTATGCCATTAATAGCAAATAGCAACTAAATAGCAACTATCACTATTTTCTTAGCAAGTGAAGATATTTTGAATAAAGAAAAAGTTATCTAATATTTCTCATTATGGGATTATTATATAACAAATATAAGATTAGTAAGCCTATTTCTAAACTTATTTACTAATTCCAATAATAATCTTAAATATGTTCAAAAACAAAACAAATCTGATAATACAATTATTAGATTAGAGGAGTACTGTAAGTAGGAGTGAGAGTCTGAAGGCTTATAATGGATGGTAGTTTTCAAAGTAGAATCTTCTAACTTCAAGGATATGTCTAAAAAAATTAGACTTACACCAGAACGGCCAATCTCCCCATACATTCCAGGGCTGGGTGTAATGTGGAGGAAAAAAAAGAAATAAATGCTGGAGCACTATTTGCTGCGCAGGTATCAGTGCCAAAAATCTAAGAAAGTGTGTGGGTACATATCGAGGAAATTGCTAAAAAATTCTCAGAAAATCCAGCAAAGAAGTTTGCATAGGAAGGGTCCATTTTAGTGCCTCATTGATGCATTTATCTGAGAATAAAGCTTGAAACTGAAGATAAAGCAGTTTAGTCTTAGCATACATTCTGATTCTCTTAAAAGAATATAAATATTTTAGAATTTTCAATCCATCTATACTTTTGATGTCCATAGAAAAAAGTAGGTGACTGTCATGCAGGGACTGTTCTTAGAAGCGTTTAAGGGTTTGTAGAAATTGTGAAGAGTCGTAAACAAATATAAATAGAGACTGAACAATAGTTTGGTAAATGTCATCTAGAAACTGGGATATATTTTCTAGGGGACAAGAACAAGCAGATACACTGGGACACCTAGGATTATTCTCCATGTGTATATTGAATAGAAGGTAGAAAAGACTACAACACAATTCCATGCAGACTAAGGGAGAGGTTCTGCTGAAATGGTATTAGTAATTGTTGACTGGATTGAAGTGCAACTAGAAAATGTGGCCTTTCAATTTGCCTATAGAAGCTGGTATTTGTCTCATCTTCCTTGATGTAAAGGTAGTTTCTTCAAACAACTGCACCATCTTTATCCACAGTTTGATCACAATGTAATTTCTTTTTCTGAGACCTTTAAACACATTACTGCTCATGTAGAGAAAGAATGAAGCTCATGAGGCTTTTTTTTTTTTAATGTTGCCAATTACTCTTTTGGAAGCATTGATAATTCTGCTGAAGGCAGAAAATTCTGAAGAACTACAAGTCTGCAAGACAATGATTTGATGCACAAGAGTAGTCTACATCTGAATGGCTCAAAAGAAAAAAAAAATAAGGTTGAACCCCATTGAGATGCTCTGGCAGGACCTTAAACAGACAGTTCATGCTCGAAATCCCTCTAATGTAGCTGAGCCAAAGTACATACTTCACTCCGCAGGCTTCCAAGAGTTGATTACATTAAATTCAAATCTTTGATGCTTGCTTATAGTGTAACCAATGGTACTTCAGCTTTTTCATCATTTCAGTTTATGGTACTTCTTCATTTCAGTTTATTAGCATCCAATTAAGTTCATCAGTGTAGAAAAAAAATGATCAAGAATCAAGCCAATTTGTCATCTGCAGTGACCTTCTCATACAACATAATGTAGTTGATGGTATAGCTATCCATGTGCATCTGAATATAAATAAGCCACAAGACTTCAGTGTGAAACTTGAGTATGAGCACACTGGGCCTTCCTCAGTAAAACGTTTCAATATGCTGCAGCAAAGCTTCTTATAAAATGGGTTATCATCTTTGTCTCTCTAGAAGTTAAGCACTCCATCTAATTTGAAAAAGCATGTTGAGGTAGGTTCTGCTAATTTGCTAACATTAACTAAGTTGGCCTGTTTGCTAATGCCAGGTTAGAATAGCATTGCTTTCAGTAGTTCACACTATTGGCTAAGCATAATTAGCAACCTTTTCATTTTCACTTTTAATTGAATAAGACAAATTATCTATACTTTAACTTAAGTATAATTTCTCACTACTTTTTCCACCCCTGCTCCTCACGCAAGTTTTCTAACTCATGGTTTCCTGATGGTGTAATGGACTTTATTCACTATGAAGATTCCTGAAGATGAAGCTCCCAAACACGGATGCAAACATTAATGTAAAAACAAAGTGAGCTTTTTCCTCCTGTGTGTTATGCATGTACAGGTTTTTCTGATATAAATCATGTCAGATCTTTTTCCACCTTTAATATGATATAGCAAACAAAATTAGAACTAGAAAGGTAGAAATGTTTTAGGGAAAAATAAGAAAAAGAAAAAACTTACAATAACTTGGTTGCACAAGTGTGCATACCACTTAACTAATAAAGCAGCTTTTGCTTGTAATTATAGCACTCAGTTTAGCTATAAACTTAACACATCTTGATTTGGCAATTTTATTCCACCCTTCCATGCTTCAGATCTATCAAATTGCACAGCACTCTTCAAATCATACCACAGGTTTTCAGTAGGATTTAGATCTGGGCTGTGACTGGTCCATTCCAAAATGCTGATCATTTTCTTCTGAAGTTGACTTGGATTTGTGCTTTAGGTTGTTGTTCTGGAAGTTGATTTTTTTTCCCCCCAAGAGACACCTGCAGGTTGTATGGCAAAACAGATTGGTATTTGGGCTTTCATGATTCCCTCTATCTTGACTAGAGCCCCAGTCCCAGTTGAAGAGAAGCATCATCATCCTATCCATTGCTTCAGCATAGGTATGGTGTTCTTTGGGTGATAAACTGCCTTCTGTGCCTTCTTTTGTGCCAAGCATCTTTTAGAATTATGCCCAAAATATTCAATCTTGGTCCTCATGTTTTAGGTGGACTTGGTTGTGGTTTTTTTTTTTTTTCATGAAGAAAGGGTTCCGTCTAGCCACCCTACCCCATAGCCCAGACGAGAAGAATGCAAGAGATTGTTGTCACATGCAGGGAGAGACCAGTACTTGCCAGATATTCCTGCAGCTCCTTTAATGTTGACATAGATCTCTTGCAAACCTGATAAGTTCTCCTTCAGGAACTCGAGCTGCATCGAAACGCTATGGGAACGCCTTCAGCGTGACCACGCTCTGAATCACATGTGTAATCAGTCCAATGGATGGGCGAGACGTCACGGGTGGGGTGACGTAACGACCAAGAAGCTTAAAAGCACGCGCGGTGGATACAGAGGCAGTTTTCTGTCATTCAGCAAGCGCTCTGTGTGTGTCAGTCTGATTTTGTATTGTTTGTCTCTCAAAGCATTATGCCAGAAAGACGAAACATGAGGGCGAGAGCGGGCAGCATTTTAGGCAGTGTGTTTCTCCCTGCCCACGCTATATTACAGCTGGGGATACACACGGTCTGTGCGTTGTCTGCTGCGTGTGCTTTGCTCCCGGAAGGCTCTCTTTGAGGAGCCGCCACCTCCACGCCGGAGCCTACCTTTCTTCCCCGACCTCCACACCGAGGTGTCGAGGTCGTGGGGGAGGCCTTTCTAGACTCAGGAGATCGTTCTGCCAACCCTGCCACCCATGGTGCTTCAGGGCACAGCGGTCTCCGGCAAGCGCTTCTCTCAGTTTCCGCCCAGGAACGTAGTGGTACTGGAAGGCTACCTCTTCAGAGGTCTCCAGAGCAGCTAGTTCGTCCGTCCCCTGCCGATCTGCCGCTTCAGGGCACCGAGCTAGCTGCTCTCATTACACCAGAGGTCAGTCTTGAGAGACTGATTCCCTTAGTAGACTATTTGGCAGCGTGGAAACTTCTTCCCACTCTGTGGGCCCCAAGCAGGCTCTGGTAATGGAACAAGAAGTAAACACTCTCTTGAAGAAGGAGGCCATCGAGGTGGTCCCTCCTCATGAAAGAGAGTCCAGGTTCTACAGCTGGTACTTCATCGTTCCAACGAAGGATGGAGGGTTGCGTCCCAGTTTAGATCTGCGTCAATTGAACCGCTCGGCCATGCGACTGAAGTTCAGGATGCTCACAATCAAACAAGTCGTGTCTCAGATCAGCCCCGAGGACTGGTTTGTCATGATCGATCAAAAGACGCATATTTCCATATCTCCGTCCTTCCCCAACACAGAAAGTTTCTGAGGTTTGCTTTCGGGGGCGAAGCTTACCAATATCGGGTTCTTCTTTTCAGCCTGGCACTCTCACTCTGCACTTTCACGAAAGGTGTGGATGCTGCTCTGGCTCCTCTGCGACTCCATGACATCCGCATACTGAATTTTATCGACAATTGGTTGATATTAGCTCAATCGGAGCAGGCGGCGGTTCGGCATCAAGATGTCGTTCTCGCCCACATGAAGAGCTGGGGTTAAGACTAAACGCCAAGAAAAGTGTGCTTTCACCAGTACAGAGAACCACTTATCTGGGCATGGTGTGAGATTCGACCATGATGCAGGCACGTCTGTCTCCTGCTCGGATTGGTCGATCCTCACAGCAGTCACGAGAGTGAGAGAAGACCAGTCACTCACTGTAAAGCAGTTCCAGAAACTGCTGGGTTTGATGGCAGCTGCGTCCAATGTGATACTTTTTGGCCTGCTGTACATGAGACCCCTACAGTCGTGGCTCAAGACCAAGGGGTTCTCCCCGAGGGGAAACCCGCTTTGCATGATCAAGGTTACGCGACGATGCCTACGTGCCTTAGACATGTGGAGGAAACCTTGGTTCTTGTCTCAGGGTCCGGTGCTGGAGCTCCTTGTCGCCGTGTAATGCTAGCGATGGACGCATCTCTCACCGGTTGGGGAGCGGTCATGAGTGGCCGCTCAGCCCGCGGTCCGTGGAGCAGCCGCCATCTCACGTGGCACATTAACTGCCTGGGGATGATGGCCGTGTTTCTAACTTTGAAACACTTTCTCCCGGACCTAAGAGTTCACCATGTGTTTGTGACTCAGGAGATATCGCACTGTCCCCTCTGGTTCTCTCTGACTCATCCAGCTGCTCTCGGACTGGATACCATGTACAGACCTGGCAGAGGCTTCGTCTGTACGCCTTTCCCCCAATTGCTCTGCTCCCGGGAGCTCTGGAGAGAGCTCAGGACGGGGTCCTTCTGTTGTTAGTAGCCCCATTCTGGCCAGGCCGAGTATGGTTCTCGGACCCGATTTCCCTCCTCGACGGCCCTTCATGGGAGATCCCCATCTGGAGGGACCTCCTCTCACAGGTGCCCGGAGTTGTGGAGGCTGTGGGTGTGACCTCTGGGGGGCACAACTCATAGCTTCCAGTCTCTCAACTGAGGTTATTGAGACCATTCTCCAATCCAGAGCTCCCTCAATGAGGAAACTGTACGCCCTGAGTGGAAATTTTTCACTTCTTGGTGCGGAGACCGCCAGCTCGACCCAGTTAACTGCCCAGTTGGTACCGTGCTGGAGTTCCTGCAGGTCTGATTCCCCGCAGGCTTGACCCTCTCCACCTTGAAGGTCTACGTGGCGGCCTTTGCGGCCTATCACGCCCCTCACGGTGGTCAGTCTATGGGCAGACACCCACTAGTTACATGTTTCCTCCGTGGTGCGCTGAGGCTGAGGCCTCCGGTACGATCTTGCGTCCCTCCATGGGACCTGGCTATGGTGCTGGAGGCTTTCTGTTAACCTCCTTCTCTCGAGAGAGTTGGGGATCTACAGGCCCTCTCAGTGGCCCTCTTTTTTTAGACTTTGCACCCGGTCTGGCCAAAGCATTTCTCTACCCTTGAGCGGGGTATATTCCTAAAAGTTCCTCTACACCAAGGCCTGTCGTACTCCAGGTCTTCTGTCCTCCTCCCTTTTGGGAGCCCGACCAGCAGAGGCTTAACTGTATGTGTCCAGTGTGAGCACTGGACGCATACGTCCTCAGAGCTGCCCAGTGGGTTGTGGATGCCATCTGTCTGGCCTATAAGTCCTCTTAAAACCCCCCTCGCCCTTGGGAGTCAAGGCTCACTCCACTAGAAGTGTGGCGGCCTCCAAGGCCTTTCTGGCAGGTCCTCATTCCCTCGGGGAACCATGGTTACATACGTAACCTGGAGACGTTTTCATCTTGTCCTTTTGTGACTTTGGGAGGGATGTCCTGATCTTAGTAATTTTCCTGTGGTGCCCCATTTTCTTTTCCTGTTGATGACAGCCTTAATGGTTTTCCATGGTATATTTAATGGTTTGGACATTCTTTTGTACCCTTCTCCTGATTCATACCTTTCCACATTGAGATCCCATACATGCTTTGTAAGCTCTTTGGCTTCAGCAGTCAGATAAAACCAACAAGATGTCAAGAAAATCCTACAGAAACAGCTGATCTTTATTTGGCCTTAATCAGAATCACTTCATTGATGACAGGTGTATGATAGTTATTTTTGAACATGAGTTTGAAAGTGATTGATTAATTCTGAGCACAGACACATGCTCCATTATAAACGGGTGTGCACACTTGTATAACCAGGTTATTGTAAGTGATTTTTTTTGTTTTCCCCAATAAAACATTTATATTTCTTTTTCACTTGAATTTTGTTGGTTGCTATTTCACATTAAAAGTGGAAAAAGATCTGACATTATTTGTCTTGTTTTTTTTGTTGTTTTTTTTTAGATTACAAAAACCTGTGTATAGTATCTAATATTAGGCATCATTATGTCATTTATAGCTTGTCTAATTGTTTTGTAAGCACTGTAGAACTTTTTACAATAGCATTACTCAGTCATTTTTTTAAACACCCCATCCCACCCCATAATGCCCTGGCTTATTATTTAGCTATTAGTAGTTACCAATGTAGTGTAGTAACAGATCCTGAGACTTTAAGGGGTTAATTACCTTCTGTGTTTATAAAACCTTATCCAAATTAGTAATACTTTGGTGTCTGCATACCAGCATGTCAGCTTACTTTCTTTTTTAAACTAAGGAATTAAGCTACATTTTTCCCATCTCATTTCCTGTCCTGTTCTTTCTTCTGTTCAGTGGTGCTGTGCCAAAGAACTGGTGTTCTTGCGCCATTGTGCTTGCCCAACCAGGCTTACTCCTATTCTTCTTTCCCTGCTTGACTTTTTCATCAGTCCTTTGTTTATGCTGACAGCAGGCACAAGTTACTAGCCTGAAAAGAGTGACCATGATGGCTTGTCTTGTAAGGAGAGGAAAAGAAGGTGGGGGGTATTGCGGGGAGGCTGTGGTGAGGGTCAGGGTCTGGGGCGATTGATGTATAGCTTTATGGGAGCATTCACCTCTGCCTAGGCATGGATGTCGAGCCCTCTAACACTGTCTTGTCTGTCCTTCTCTTTGTCTATCAGTCCATCTGTTGTTCTTCCTGTCTTTCTCACAGAGTGTCTAACTAGAAAGTTTCTTTTATTGACTTTCTTTTAAACTCAACTGAATGTTCTTATTTTATCCATTGAATCTCCATTCCTGTCTCATCAGGACTAGGTAAAGTTTCATTAGGCTTCTTAGAGGTTTGTCTATCTTAGGCCATGTCTAAACCCATCTCCCATGGGATTACTTCTATTTTTAGTTCTTATGAAGGCTCAGCAGCTTTTTCTACTTGTACAGGGCTCTAATGAGATGAAGCAAGAATTCGAGAGCAAGCGAGCGTTAATTAAGTATGCAAGGAGCAAGGCAGTGTTAAAAAGAAAAAAGAACACAGCACCATGCACAAGATGCCCATACATTAACTTGATCCCACCTCAATGTATTCTTACATTCTTTTCATCTGTTTTTTTCCCTCTCCTCATTTTTACATACATTGCATAAACAACAGATGGCTTCTATGTCAACCAGTGGAAGGACAGCATATTCAAATCCAAGGTTACACGTTATCTCTGTTTCACCCGAGCCTCCTCTGCTGAAAATGTATGTGAAATATGTACCTTCAACACACTCACCCACAGTGTCAGCAGTTGTTGCTCTGAACTTCCCTTCCTCATTAAAACTCTGATTGGTCATTTACCAAATCCAAATATACTGTAAAAATTGATGCACTGAATTTACTTAATTCAAATGTGTACATATTTTTCATGTTAATAAAATATAGTGAATACACATTTCCAAATGGAGTTAAACTAAACAGCATAAGCAAAATTATACAGATTTTATGTATTTTATTCATGTGGAATTGATATACTTATGGGTTAATTAAACTATTTTATTGCTTAGCTCTGAATTTGGATGTCTCACCATACACAATGAATTTAGTCTATGATTATTCATAAGTGATCTCTGCTGTTGTTTGTATTTTCTATATTTGGAATCAGCACAATTGGATTCTTTTGAAAATCAAAATGTGTGAACATCTAAAAACATCCATATTTTTAATAGGGAAAAACTATTGTGCACTTGCCTGCACATCTCCACATGCATGTCAGGACATCATGCATGGACATTCACGGAGGGTGAAGTATTCATACTTGGAGGCGTCTGTATTCAGCAGTATGAGCAGCTTTTGTATCAAAGCACTTCAACTGAACCAGTGTTTATATCTACAATTTTATCAGTTTTTTTTAATACAATTCCATAGTTTTTATTTTTATTGAGTTGCTGTGGATTACATCACCTACACTGTGTCTTTATTAGGAGTCTGTTAGAGAAAAAAGAAAGTAAATGGTGTAATCTCGCAGGTTTAAACTGACTGTTATAATGAACCACAGCCGGTATATAGCCTCACACTTTATATAATATATTTATATCATAGTTGTAGTTTCCCAAAATAAATCCATTATACAATAATGTGGTCATATATCCACGTGTGAAGCAAACATGAAATGCAGGGGGAAAACTTGTGTTCATTTACTATATACTTACTGTTTAGAGTTGTATCATAGAGGAGAACTAGAGGAGATCTTTTTTATTATTAAAGACACTGGTCTGAGAAATCAACAAAGTGAATATGTTTAAACTGAGATATCTATTTTTCATCCATTTCAGTTGTTATAGATTTATAAATTGTGGCACTATGATGCCAGTCAGATTAAAATGATCAGGAATGTGGGTCGGAGATACCATGTGAGCTAAGTCTGATCATCTAAACTATGTTGAACTAAAATATTCCTCAGAGCATGTTTGGTATCAATTTTGGTATCAATCAGTGGTGACATCAAACATATACAAGTTTACAAAATAACTAACACTATATGGTTTTATATTTTCCAATGTGTGCTATATAGTTTTATATTTTGCAATGTGTGCATGGCAGGCTGGACCCCTACCTGACTGGGGGTCCATCCTATCATAAAATACACCTACTATAAAATATACTATCCCATTTGGTACTCTGGTCATTCTACACTTCAGAGAGGTGTATGGGGTTTAAGTAGGGTGTGATAGTTAGATCTAAGAAGAGGAAGCTCTTGGGGACAGACTGTGCCATCTAGTCTATAGGGATAGTCTTAGTTCTTACCTCTTTCTCCAATGCAATTAACGTCTGTATCCTATGCTGGCAGACACAGGTCCATTCATTTCATTGATTCTGTAAGGTTTCACATTTTACCTGTTAAATGCTTTTAGTTAATAAACCTTTGTAACTGTATTATCTTTAAAGTACTCACCAGTTTTTTATTGAAAGGTAGTGTGTTACATGAATGTTTAGAGATTAATGGATAATGTTGATTAGAGTTGTGGTATGTTAGCCGTGTTTAAAACAGTCCTCAGACAAGTAAATAGGAAAGGCTTTTGCTTGCAAGTCAAACCCCTGTGCTAACAGAACAATTAATAAATGTATATACGTCTCTGACATGGTAAAGTCACATTCTAGTAAAAACTTATAGAGCTTTTTAAATAAAATGTATAATTAAATGCTGAGATTACACTAAATTACAGTAATTTAATCTAGCAAATTGGAGTCAGATAATTAAGTTAACACTAATTATAAATTAGTAAAAATTATATAAATTATTATAAATTATAAAGTAAGATATTTAAGTCATAAAGTTAAAACATGCATTTAACCTTGGTCACAGGAAAGCAGTGGACTAAGATAATATAATTTAATTCTTAGTCCTACACTGATGTGAACTGTTTTAAGCATTTTAATGGACTACACTTTTAGAAAGGAGTATTGGAGCACGAGCTCATCTATAGAAGATGGACAGTACTGGATGCGATGATGGAAAATTTAACTGGTTACACTTTATTCTTTAGCGTTTTATTGTTTACACTTCAGATGCATTTTGAACAGTATTAATCTGAATTTGATTCAACCTGTGGAAGAAATGTCACAATCAGCATTTGCATAACACCCAGCACCAAAGATAAGCACACGTACTTAACTTGTGGGAGGAATGCATGCTAGCATGCTGTGTTTACCCATGACCTCCTTCTCTGCATCCAAAGACACAAATAAGTGTTATTGCAGAAATACACTATTTTGCACTGTCCTGTACTGTTCCAGAATCCACTGCAGTATAAACCATACTGCTTATGTGTGTGATCGGATGAGCATTTTCAAATAATTTTTGTATGGATGGAGATGGTAGAAAATAGCTTTATCCATGTATGTGTGGACAAGGCCTGACTGACAAATGGATGGTGGAATTATAAATCATTTGTATACTGGTATAGAAAATGCAAACAGTAATACATGTGTTGAGGCTGTTCAGTATTAGCATATTGTAGTCCTGGGATAAGCACAGGGCAGATTTTATGATTACAGCAAGGGTTAGTAATCATATCTACAGTATCCAGCTGAGATTATCCACTGAAGCAAGGGTCAGATTTAAACAGTTTTTGGGAAGTGCAGATCTTTACAGTATCTATGTGGGACCATCCACAATAGTTCAGAAAGCTCCAGGCAGAGGTAGAACCTCCGGATGAATCAGATAGGGCCAGAGTGTGAGAGATGCCACAGCAGTAGAAGGGTGTCAAGATCAGGCCCCAACATCACATCAGGAAACAGGAGTACATGCAGGGCTCAACAGAGAGAGAACCATTTCCAAGTCATTCTAACAAAAACACCTACATACCAACACTGATGTCACAATCTGTCAGAGCTTAGATACTTCCAGAATGTCTTTTGTCAATAACCATTTTGTGAATAGATCAATTTCAAATCAAGTATTAGTTCATGGTATGGTTTTAAAAAGTGTCAGCAAAACGAGATAACTTAAACCTATTTTACACTTAATTGGCACAACACAATGATTTTGAGTACTATGAACTATGGTGGCATCAAATGAATGCTCTATAGGTTTAAAGCGGATAGACTGGGGGAAATAAGTATTCAGACAGTATTGTTTTTGTTGTTTAACATACTTCAAATTTTTTTCCACTTCTAATTTTCACAGATAATGTCTGTTGACTTTATACTTATAAATATGAACAAAAGATTTTGTATTCAGTAGCATAAACAAAAATACAGTATGTTTAAAAAACGAAAGTGATAGCAGAAAAAGTATTCAGACACTATGGCAAAACTATATATATGTAAAGGTTACATAAAAAAGTTCTAGATATAAATACTGCATAAAAAGTTCTCATGCAAATTGTACCTGTTGTCATTATAAAATACATTGCTACTGGTAATACATTGCTACTGCTACTTATGTTTCACACAACAAATGCACTATATTACCAAAAGTATTCGGTCACCTGCCTTGACTCACATATGAACTTAAGTGCCATCCCATTCCTAACCCATAGGGTTTAATATGATGTCGGTCCACCTTTTGCAGCTATTACAGCTTCAACTCTTCTGGGAAGGCTGTACACAAGGTTGAGGAGTGTGTTTATAGGAATTTTTGACCATTCTTCCAAAAGCGCATTGGTGAGGTCACAAATGATGTTGGTCGAGAAGGCCTGGCTCTCAGTCTCTGCTCTAATTCATCCCAAAGGTGTTCTATCGGGTTCAGGTCAGGACTCTGTGCAGGCCAGTCAAGTTCATCCACACCAGACTCTGTCATCCATGTCTTTATGGACCTTGCTTTGTGCACTGGTGCACAGTCATGTTGGAAGAGGAAGGGGCCCGCTCCAAACTGT
>CM040982.1:18184029-18224029 GCA_022985145.1 Pangasius djambal
CGAGGAAATTTCATGACTGGATTTGTTGCACAGGTGGCATCCTATGACAGTTCCACGCTGGAATTCACTGAGCTCCTGAGAGCGGCCCATTCTTTCACAAATGTTTGTAAAAACAGTCTGCATGCCTAAGTGCTTGATTTTATACACCTGTGGCCAGGCCAAGTGATTAGGACACCTGATTCTGATCATTTGGATGGGTAACTGAATACTTTTGGTAATATAGTGTAGCAATCATGGTGAAGGTGAAAGAGCTTCTTAAATTCTACAGAGCCACAGCAAAGATCAAAAACTTTATCACATCCCTTATTACCTGAAAGCAGCGGGAACAACAGATACTGAATGAACTGCACTGCAATCATCTCTGTACCTACACCCCACAAAACCCATCTGCTAAAAAAGAGGCAGAGAAGTGTGTCTAAAAGCATTTAGACAAATCAGAACTCTTTTGAAACAATATACTCTGATCAGATGAATCAAAAATAGAACTCTTTGGCAATAATTCAGCTCATGTTTGGAGAAAGAAAGGGTGGGAGCATCATGATATGGGGCTGTTTCTTTGCTAACACTACTGGGGAATTGCACATCACGACAGAATTGTGAAGCGATATACCAGGGAATTTCATCTCATCGGCCAAGAAACTGAATCTGGGGAGAGGATGGAGGTTTCAACAAGACCTCAAATATACAGCCAAAATAAATCAAGAAGGCTTTGCTAGCCTTCTGAATTGAATCACATTGAAAATTTATGGAGGATTTTGAAATTGTGAGTCAATCAGAGGGACCCTCATAACTTTGGGGAAATGAAAACTATTTGCCAAGAGAAATGGACAGAAATTAAACTGCAATTCTACAAAAACGTAATTACCTTTCACTGTAGTCACAAACCTGTAATAATCAACAGTGGCTTTACAACAAATTGTGGTGTCTGCATTTTGTTTTTTAAAATATATCTTTCTTTATAGTTATAAATACAAACTTTTTGTTCATGTTTATAAATGTGAAATGGATATATGCCCTGGAAGTATATTAAATAACAAAACCAAAAGTGTCCAAATACTTATTCCCCCTCACTGTATGTAGTGAAAAACATGCAGTAGATTTTTACACCATATGGCCAAAAGTTTATGGGCACCTGACTATCACACCCATATGTGGAATTTCCCCAAATTGTTGCCACAAAGTGAATAGGATGTCTTTGTATGCTGTAGCATTAAGATTTCCCTTCCCTTCCCTTTATGATGAATTGGAACAGTGATGTGCCCCAGGCCTTCTAGCCTGACATCGCCGCCTGACCTCATTAATGCTCTTGCAGTTGGGCACAAATCCATACACTCCAAAATCTAGTGGAAAGCCTTCCCAGAAGACTGGGGGTTATTATAACAGCAATGGGGGGACTAAATATTGAAAGAGATGTTTAAAATGCACACGAGTGTGATTGTCAGGTGTCCACAAACTTTTGGCCATATAGTGTATCTAATTTGTATATTTGATATTGACACAGTGGCTCTCATCACTGCAGCCCTGCGAGCATATGAAAATGTTCAGAAGTGACAATTACCAACTGTGGCTGGCCTGCCCTACGCAATCCCTTGATGCTTGTCTGCTGATGAAGTTCAATCAGAGCTCTAGCTTTAGTATGTATCACAACATATCACCAATCTAAAATTTGAAGCTCCAGCCTAGCATCTTAAAACATGTGTCTGCATTGTTTTAAAGTCCTTGACACTAAGAAAACATGACAGCACCATCAACAAAGGCTATTTTGTCTGTCAATCAAAATGGCTCCCACCGTAATTGTGTACGACAAAAGCCGATTCTGAAAAATTAGCCATTGAATTATGTGGTGGGAAATAAACCATTTGCGATTTATCTGAGCTGAAGTTAGATGGCCCTGATGGGAAATGTCTCTCCTGCACCTTAAAAAAAGTATGAAGGCATAAAAGACATAAAAAAGCGAGAATAAAACTATGAATAAAAAATATGGTACTGGTAATGACTGGTAGTAACTGAGCAGTAGCAGTGACAGTATTCAGTACATCTGCCTTAACGTTAATGTCAAGCTATGCTGGCTGCAATCTTGCAGGGATTCTGCTGGATTATTACAATTTATTATCACAGAAAATAGAAGCATAATGAACCGGGAGCCTGAGGGAGAAAGTCATGCTTGAAAATGTCAACTAAACAGCTCCTGATTGTTTTCAACCGCAACCTGTTCTGAAATGCAGACAATTTAGCCTGCTTCAGACTACCCAGAGTACTAGATTGTCATGTTGGGAGATGATGGCCAACAGAAGAGTACATGGGTACTCTTTTAGCAATTGTGCATTTAGTTGCTGATGGTGCATGGTGTGTTTGTCTGTGAATATGTGTGCTAATGTGTTATGGTAGTATGTATTATGGTAGTATATGAATGTGCATCTGTCACAGAATACAAAAAAAAACCTACATTAAGCTTTCAGTGAATGTTTTTTCAGTAACCCAAAGTACATATGAATGGCCAGTCAAGGACTCCTATGGGCAATTTCTCTGATGGCACCAGCTGCACATCACTTTCAAAGCAGAAGTCATCACAGTACATGTCATAGTAGAAAACCTTAGCAGGCAAATTTACCCTGAGGGCCTGTTTTTGTAGCTATGATTTGAACACTCTCTCCCCTGCTGCAGACACATTTAGGAAATTTTCTAGTGGTTACAAAATTGCTTGACCTGAAGGACACACTGCTGGTGGGACTCAGTCCCATCCAGGAAATTATAGACGCTCCTCAGGCTTCCACACAACCACACATTTCAGCCTAATATATATATATATATATATATATATATATATATATATATATATATATATATATATATATATATATATATATATGCATATAGCGTATACCCATGTACAGAGACACAGTGTAGCAGCTGTTGTCCTGGGAAATATTTTCTCTCGGGACTCAGAATGTGAGTGTTTCATGAATGCAGTTTTAACATAATTTATGACAGTACAAAAGAATAAAATAAACATTTTGCCCTGGAGGTAGAAGGAGAGGAGAACTATGAGTCATTGTTTATCTCTGCTGGAGCCTAGCTTTTCTTTAAGATGCACTTATTTATTTATGTATTTATTTGGGAAGAGTGGGAGTGAATGTTGGTTATCTAATATTAATGAAATGCATTCCCTTGATGCTTTAGTGCTGTTTAAGTGCTATGTATTTCTCCTCTCCTGTCCTCTGCTCTCTTCTCATTGTGCCTTTGAGAATGCATTATTATTTTGCCGTCAAGAGTGAGGACAGCATGTTTGTTATTTTCATTATTATTGCATTTATATAGCACTTGCCGTGTGCTCCACTGAAATGATGGTATGGGCTCAAAAGTAATATGTGCAAGGCTGCAGGTTCCAGTGGAATGAATAAAAAGATGTATAAAAAGAATAAAATACCCTCTGGGGTTTGCTTTAATGGATTTTATTTTTTGCAAAACCATGTTTAATTGTTAAATCAGGTACTATGTAGCCCTTTTACAATCAGTCAAAACATTGTTTTTTTACTACTTGAACATCATGTGATCAAGTTGCCAAATGCCCCTACCAACTGCGTACTTTATGTAATTATGTGCTTTTGTTTATTAATGATATGTGTCAAGTGTATTTGTTGTGTGTTCTAATATTATCTCAAATATCTTCTCAAATATCAAATATTTTCTCCCCATTTATTTTATCCCAGGGAATAGTTCTTTTTAAAAGCATTCTTTTTTATTTTGCTGAATTTTATATAAGGGTTTACCAGAGGCTTATTTTTATTTTTTTATTTTTTATTTAGAAAAAATAAGGGGGGAAAAAAACAAGAAAAAAATCTTTATGAAGGTATCTGATGAATAATGAATAATAAATGTTATATAGTAACAGAACACACATATACAGTCTCATCTGAAAGTATTTGAACAGTAAAGCCAACACTAATGACATTTGGATTTGATATCAAAAGATGAATATGAGAAGATAGATCAACATTTAAGCTTTCATTTTCTATATTTATATCTAGATGTGTTAAACAACTTAGAACATGGCACCTTTGGTGGCAGACTATGGAGTTCAATTTTGGGCCAAAAGTTTCAAATAAAATAATAAAATCCACAAGAAAAATATTAATGATCAAAATATATAAAATATATTTCAAAGTCAGATCAAAATTAATTTTTCAAAAAGATGCTTCTCAATCACACTCTCATTTTGCTTTAATTTTTACTATTTGCTGATTTTTCACTAAGAGATCTCACATTATTACATATCAATTCAGAAATATATTCAAGAGCTTCTCCTTATAATACTTGGTATGTGAGCATTTATAATTAATCCTAAAATTCACTCATAAACAGTGAAGGGAGTCTGAGGATCAGAGTGATGTGCTCCCTACTTTTGGTCTTCATAAGATAATGAGCTGCTGCATTCTGGACTAACTGGAGACCAGCCAGATATCCTTGACTAAGGCAAGTAAACAAACAAACAACTCCCTGGACAACTCTCACATCTCACCATCTGTCACTGCACTCAACCTTGAGATAGTAGTCCTAAGCAACCAACTGTCCTTTTCACCTCATATCAGAAACCTGATTTGGTCATGCAGGTTTCTGGAAGCTCATCAATAAGATCTGGCCATTTCTATCCACAGAGGCCAATCAGGTGCTTGTTCAGTTCCTCATCATTTTGAGACTGGACTACTGCAGCTCACTCCTGGGAGGTCTGCCCCTGTATGCCATCTTACACCTGCAACTAATCTCAAATGCAGCTGCATGACATGTTTTCAACCACTCCAAGTTCTCCCACATCAGCCCATTGCTATGCTTCCTCCACTGGCTTCCTATAGCTGCCTGCATCAGATATATAACACTGATGCTTGCCTACAAGGCCAAAAATGGACCAGTGTCCACCTACTTTAAAGAAATTATCACATCCATTATATAGGTAACACAAAAAAATGTGTGAAGTTATGTTTTGCTTATTTTTGGAAACCTGAGAGATGTTGGTTCCAATCAAGCCAGGCTAAAGGCTTGGAGGGAGTGTGGACATGCATCAAGTCTCTCTATCCTGGCACACAGGTGGTAGAATGAATTTACCCTGGCTGTCCAAACAGTTGAGTCACTGGCTGTCTTCAAACAAAGACTAAACTACTCACTTGAATTAGCACTGTCTATCTCTTTAAAAAACTGTGTTTTCCTTTCATACTGTGTTATCCTCCACAAGCAGCTTTTAAGATTGTTAGGTAGTCTTAGTCCCTGACCTAGTGAACTAGCATGAGGAGATGTTTTTGATAGAGACTACAAAGCAATTCTGTAAGTCACTCTGGATAAGGACATCTGCTAATTGCCATAAGTGCAAATATAAAAGTAAGAAAGTGTCAGGTCAACTCCACCTTGAGCTCCTCTTCCCAGAACACCCCACAGGTTACCAACATGGCTGCCACAGACTACAATCCCCAGCTTAACACACCACCAGCAAGTTCACAGTCTCCTGACTTCTAATCATGCACATCTGTTGCAAATTACACACACATACACACCTTAAAAAGAGACATTCGTTCTCACGGACTTTGTGAAGTAAAAGCTCAGCAGTGCCTACTCTGACTTTACCTTGCCTTTTGCTTGTACATCGTGATTCTGGTTTTTGCTACGATATTCTGTTGTATGTTCTGTCTGTATATTTTGCTGATTGCATGACCCTCTTGCCTGTCTTTGACTTTGAACTTGCCTTAAGTTTTGGAACTATTTGCTGATTATCATTAAACTGTCTCAACATGCATCTGTCTCAGTCTCTTCATGGTGACAGATTACTTTGCCATCTAAATGGATGCAGTAGGAGAGTCGGGTTTGTGTTTTTTTTTTTGTGTGTGTGTGTGTGTGTGTGCATAGTATCCACATCTATTTTCAACCTTCTTGGAGTTTTTTCATATTTGGTCATTGCCTCCAATTCTCATTATCTAATTAGACCATCTTATAATTAAACTTACCTTCACATTTGACTTCTTGCTTCTCCTTGCTCCTAGTTTTGCATCTTTTTTTCATCACAAAGGTGAAAGACACCAGTGCTTGATGACAAAAGCATTGCAGGTATAATGTAGCTCATCTGTTAATTACCAAAGCATCCATGGGCTGAATGGGGTATGTTAAACACGGGAAACACAAATCATGTGAGCACATATATAATAATAATTATTACATTAATAATAATTATTATTGTTATTAGGAGTAGCAGTAGTAGTGCTAGTAGTTTTTTAAAAATGTAATAATAAGCTAAAGAACTAATATATAAAAACAAAAGGTTGGTTAATGACTTTTTTAAGTCTCTAAGGAACTTTAAAATACAATAATGTTATTGTGTTTACCTTAAAGAGGTGCAACTGAGTAGAGGCAGGCAAGTTTCCAACAAAATCTATGTTCTTCAACACAAACATTGAATGCCTGAAGGGAAGACGGGAAGAGTGTGACTTTGTACTCCATCCAAATTCAACAATTTAATTATTTAAGAGAAGGAAGAGGTTGGGATTTCCTCTGTAAGGAGTAGATAAACAACTGAGGATGCTGCTTTGTTGGAGTGAAGGTGTAGTAAGGGCATTCAGGATTCTAGCTATGGCACTTGAACATGCCAGATGTTCCAAATGAGACACTTTTGTGATGTGTGAACATATTGGCCTATTCCATATTCCTATCAACATTTTTTTTCTGGTTACATTTGCTGGAATTAGAGGGTTTTTTCAGGTTTTTTCAAATTTATTTCAGAGTGGTTTATTTTTAGCTTTTCTCTACAATACACCACACACTAATATGAATAGTAATGGAGAAATGAATGGTGGTAGAAGTCAAGTCTTGTTTTGGTGCTTGGTCTTTGAACTTTGTACAACAGACATTTAATTTGCACTTGTGCTTCACAATAAAAATAAATATCTTGGTAGAAGCATTTCCTGAGCAGCCAATAAATGTTGCCATGTTTGTTGTCTCTGAACCATCGTGGAGGGGCTTCAATTTTCCCACCACACCATCCCATTCTTTTAATCCATCGCTTTTTTGGAAGCCTCAATTAAGCATGAGACAGACAAAGATATGAATAAATTACACCTCCAAGTGAGGGCCCAAGACACTCTTCCAATTTCTGTTGTGATCACAAGATGGATATTTTTCAATAATATTAAAGTCTTACTTCTGTGTAAGAATTCATAATATCCTAGATACATTCGTACTTTTGTAATAGCTTCAAATGGTATGAATTGAATGTGGATTTGCAAGTGCAGTACTGGGCAAAAGTCTTAGGCTCCCTAAATGTTTATATATAATGCTGGTAATGTAATTTTAAATGGTAATCATACCAAATATTCATTTGCTTTAATTTTTTCTGTTTACTGTTCTGGAGTGGGTTTCCTGATAACAATGAATCTTAGTAAATAGTGTTTCCCAAAAGCCTTCATTATCAGAGATTTAACGAAGGAGTTATAAGTAGTTCTTTATTGACTCTGCCCAGCCTGAGCCTGCTTACACTAAATTTAATTTAAACAAAAAATCTAATCTACTAGCTTGAATTATATGGAGCGAGTGCGAGCCATTGGTCTATTCAGTCATGTTATCAAATCTCACGAAATTACATTGTAGTGCAGTGGGTAACCTTGCAGCCTCACAGCCCCAGTGTCCTGGGTTTGATCCTGCTCTTCGGTTACTGTGCTTTTATTCCAGCACTTTGAATATGTATGATCAAATCATGTTGGCTGTGCAAGCACAAACTATGTTAATTCAAACTTTATTCACTTTATTCAGGTGAAACCAATGTACACATTTGAATCAAGTAAATTCTGTGAACATTTTTTTCATTGTACAGAGTAACAACCAAAGGGAGCAGAACAAAAGCTAAAAAAGTCCACTGAATTTACTTGAACCATGCTGAAGACAGGTTAATTAATCCAGTTAACACCAAAAGGCAAGGGATCACACTAACTCTATGTAACTGTCAGGAGTTTTGTATAAAAATTCTAATTCTAAAGCATTCGACTATGATAAGAAGGGGAAGAGATCAGAGAGCAGCTCCTTTCCATCTCCCAAGGTCAATTAAGTGCCTCGGACTATTCAGTACCCTTGCAGTAAGGAGTGCATGGAATGAGCCAGCACTCAAGGCAGCATATTGCAAAGGTTTGAACCCAGAAGTGATCAATGAACTCGGTGGCATCTCTGGACTCATTGATTGATCTCTCTATCCACCTAGAGAATCTCCTGCGCAACTGCCTGAGACCCAAATTGGAGTGGAACTCCCAACCCGAGGCTCACAGCCCTGAACCAATGCAACTAGGCCCAGCCAAGCTGAGCGACAAGGAACGTGAGCTCAGTAGAAAGGAGAGACTGTGTTACTACTGTGGTGACCCAGCTCACCACATAACACACTGTCCTCTCTGCTCAGCCTCCCCTGAGCCACGCCCACCATCCGAGTGAGCCACCACCCCAGCTTGCTTCTCAATGTCCCTTTAAGTTTTTATCATATCAGCCATTCATGCTAAGTTTCCAGATAAAGCACTTGGAAAGTGTGTTTTTTTTTTCTTTCAGTGCGGGGAATTTCATTGACGAAGCCCTCATTAAGGAGCTTAATATCCCTACACAACCAGTCCAGCATCCACTGTACATTCAGGCCTTGGCTAGTGGACCTATAGGAAATGGAACTGTCACTCTATGCACAAAACCCCTTTTGCTACAAATCAGCACCTTCCATCAGGAAAACATCACGTTTCTCATCACAGTTACCACGTAACATCCCATAGTCCTTTGATTCCTGTAGAAGCACCTCCATAACCCTCGGATTTCACGGGCAGGCAAGGAAATCACCCACTTCATACACTGTCTACATTTCTCCAGGCTCCTTGCTGCCTATACCTCCATTCTATCTGAATACTCACAGTTCAAAGAAGTGTTCAGCAAGACCAAAGCCAGTGGTCTGCCACAGCACCGCACCTACGACTGTGCAATCGAGTTTATTGCTGGGACCATGTCCCCTTAAAACCACATATACCCACTCTCCATGACCAAAAACAAAGCTATAAAAGAGTATATCGAGGAGGCACTTCAGCAAGGGTACATCCAGCCCTCCATGTCACCCACTTCTGCTGGCTTCTTTGCGGAAAAAAAGGGGGTGGACTCTGACCAAGTATAAACTACAGTGGTCTAAACCAAATCACAGTAAAGTACCACTACCCCATTCCCCTAGTCCCATCAGCCCTGGGACAACTCTGCACTGCACAGATATTCACTAAACTCAACCACTGCAGTGTCTTTAATCTAGTATGAATCTGTGAAGGTGATGAGTGGAAGACAGCCTTTAGCACAACAATGTTCTACAAGACATGCTCGGGAAGTTTGTCATACCTTATGCTGATGACATGTTGATTTATAAACACATTTATACCAAGGAATCCCACATTGACCATATCAAGCAAGTTCTTGCCTGCCTTCTCCAACTCCAGCTGTATGTCAAAGTGGAGAAGTGCAAATTCCATGTGTCTAAGATCTCCTTCTTAGAATAGATCCCCAGCCCCGAGGGGGTTACCATGTACCAAAGTAAAGTCTTTTTTCACTGACTGGCCAGTGCCAAACAGTCAAAGACCTACAGAGGTTTATTGGCTTCACAAATTTTCATAGAAGGTTCATTCTAGGCTTTAGCTGTATAGCAGCACCCCTCATGTCCCTTTTAAAGAAGGGACCAAAGCGACTCAAATGGAACCCAGCCACAGAGGAGGCTTTTGAAAGCTTGGAAAAGGCCTTTAACACTGTCCCCATCCTAAAGCAGCCATATCCCACTAAAACTTTGTGTGACTGGCCACATCAGAGACAGGGCCATGTTGTCTCAGCATTTCAAAGAAAAACCCAAGCTCCACCCGGAAGACTTTTTCTATAAAATAATCTCACCTGCCGAGCGGAAATATGAGAGCTGCTGACAGTTAAACTGGAGCTAGAGGAGTGGCATCACTGGATGGAGGGGGCAGCACAGCCATTAATCATCTTTACTGATCACAAGGATTACCTGACCCACGAGTAGTACCTCAAGACAGCCAAGTGACTGAATTCTGACCAAGACAGGTGGGCTCTGTTCTTCATTCGCTTCCAGATCACACTGTAATAACAACCTTGATCAGCAAACACCAAGGACGACACTTTGTCACAAATCTAACCCACAAGCCCCAAAGCACCCAGTGATGAGCTCATTCTTCCACCATTGTGCTTTGTGGTCACTATCACATGGGACATTGACAGGAGATTGTGTGCTCTCCTGCACACCAAGTGCCAGCAACCTGCCCAGTGGGAAAAAAAGTTTGTGCTTCCTGCGCTGAGGAACAGACTGATCACCTGGGCACACAAGACCCCTGCAACCGGCCACCCAGTTACCCAAAGAATGTACAAACTCCTGCAGAACGAGTACCTGTGGCCTAGCATGCTCACCAATATCTCATCATGCTCAACATGTGCCCACGCCAAAGTTCCAAGAGCCCTTCCTGCATGGAAACTTGTTCCCTTACCTACACCACATTGACCAGGGTCCCATCTTGCAGCTGACTTTATCACCGACCTCCCTGAATCTCTGACCAAAAAAGAATTATGTATCTTGATTGACATAATTCTTTTTTCTACTGATTCTTTGGATAATTCTGAGCCAATTTGCAGTTTGGACCACTTAACTCTGCTTACTTAGATTTCTTGCTAATTTCCATAATATGCAAAACCTACTTTTGGGAACTAGTCCTAGAATTTTTGTCCCATCTTCACAAAGTTGGTGTCAAATGGCTCAGGAGAGTATCTGCCTCCATACTACTCAAAAACATGTCGAGATTTCTGAACATTGTGCCCACCACATGTCAATCAATTCTGGAGTCAATTCACTCAAACAGCTGTACCTTATGATTCTTTGGATGCACTTGAACAAAAGCTGACAGGCCACTTCAGGACAAAGTCCTGAGTAAGTGTGGCAAGTTTTGGGTGCGGTCATGAATAGAGGGTGGAGCTAAGTTCAGAAAACTGTTTCTCAGGAACCATAAGTCTGATTGAGCTGAAACTTGGTATTCTGTATGTTTATCCTAATTGGTAGTTATATTATTAATAATGACCTGGCCATTGGCCAATAATTTTTCAGGAGGCATTTGTAGGTGTTAAAAATGAGCAATCGTGATGGCCCCAATTGGCCATTGGGGCTGCTGTTCATTTTTTCTCACTTATAAACAAATATATCTCATGTATAATAAGGTGGAGAGGGAATATAATATATACTACTTATTCAGATGTTTATGCAACAAAAGAGTTGCTTTTTGGAACATTTAGCCCCTCTCAATCAAATTTTCTATAATTTGGTTAATTTTTGAACCCATCTTTTGCAAACTATTTCATGGATTTTTGCCAGATCTTCCAAACTGTAGTGTCAAATTTCTTAGCATCTGTCCATCAACATTTTTTTTAAATTTGTGGATGTTTATAAAGAATGTGACCGCTGGCTGCCTATCAATCAATCCAAGACGGGGCTTAAGTTACTCAAACAGCTATAACACATGATATGTTAGATGGATATGTATGAAGCCGTGTGCTAAAGTTGGGGTGTGGTCACCCATATATCTGATCAAACTGAAGTGCTCTTACAATCACCTAATAACAAGCTAGGACTGTGCAATCCCTCTGCATTTTCTTCAGGAAATGCACTTTTCTAATTATTCTGATTTTTCTGCCAAAAACTTGTCTGCTATCTAGTCCTACAGTTTTTAAGATATCAAAATGGGACCGGTGCCAGATTGTTCAGTCTCATCGGGAAAGGTGTGCTTGTATACAGCTTTTTGATCGGTCATGCAGTTCTTGTGTAGCGGCCATTTGAGATCCGTTTTTCCAATAGGAATAAATGGAAAAAGGACATACAGACCAAATTGTACATGGCAGACATGAAACTTGGCCAGTATGTAGTAATCATTCCCTCTACTCAGGCAAGAGAGATGAGCATGATTGGCCTAATAGTGCTCCATTTTATTTTTTGGCCTCCATTTTTTTCTAATTTGCATAATACGCAAAACCTACTTTTTGGAACTAGTCCTAAAATTTTTGTCCCATCTTCACAAAATAGCTGTAACTCATGATTCTTTGTCTCTTTCCTGAGGAGGACTGCTATGTTTTAGGTGTGGTCATCAATAGGGGTGAAGCTAAGTTCAGAAACTTTTTCAATAAGTCCAATTGAGCTGAAACTGGGTATTCTGCATCTTTTTTGAAATTTGTAAGTGTATTGCCAAAACCATGGCTTCCATCGGCCAATCAGATTTTAGATCAATCAGATTTCGCATGGGTATTGGCCATGGGTTTGGGGAGCTATTCATATTTTCACTTATAAACAAATCATATTTCCTCTGATTCAGTCACTTATACATCCAATCTTTTTTATTATTATTTGATTAATATATGAACCGATGTTTTGCACACTATTCCTAGGATTTTTGCCAGATCTTCCAAATTACTGTGTCAATTTACTCAGCAGAGTCTGTCCATCAACAATTATTAAAAATCTCAGGACATTTGAAAAGATTGTGGTAGATACTTACCAATAAATAATTCCAAGGTGGGGCTTAATACACTAAAACAACTATAACACATGATATATGAGATGGATATGCACAAAACCAGAACAGTCTACTCAGGGCAAGATTCTGAGGCTGTGTGCTTGGGTTGTGGTCACCCTCAGGGGGCATGGTAAAGTTCAAGTGCCTTTTTCACACATAACATATGTCTGATCAAGCTGAAATGGACTTACAAGCACCAAAGAACAAGCTAGGAATCATGTGCCGTACCACAGGCAATGCCTGACAATGCCCTATCAACCCCTTAGCAACACCAGGGAGCTGTGTTGGCTGCAGAATTCCTCTGCATTTTCTTAAGGAAATGCACTCTTCTAATTATTATCATTATTGTTACTACAATAAATTAATTTCATAAATGTACCTATTTCTATTTAAAAAATTTTAACATAAAACTAACATTATTTACCTATTTACTTTGTTTGAACTTACATATTTTGCTTAAGTGGAAATATTTCCTTTGATTTATAACATTTATCCATGAATATTTTTTTCAGTATAGTTATTCTATTGTTTTTTTGAACAGGTGTTGTGCCCTATTTTACTTCCCCTGCCATGAAAGCACTCACAAGCTGCATCCTCAAAGCCTATCTCTAAATCTAAAGAAGGAAATTTAAGCATAGTTATATTTGGCAACAATTCATAAATAATGAATGCAATATTGTAATTAATTATATGACATTTTTAAGAAAAACATAGGTAACTAGAAATGAACTAGAAACTAGAACTAGTAACTAGAAATGAAATGCAAAGAAATGTTCAGCTAAACTGTTATTTTTGCTTGTTTTTAACTTGTAAGTTGATGAATGTTATGAAGTCTTTATAGACTGATCAACAGTTATGCTAAGATAGAAGTGTAGCAACAGATCATCCACAGATAGGTTAATATTGTGTGTATTAAATAAAAGTGTTTTTTTTCCCACTGTGCCAGCTGCAGATTTAGGTGCTATACCCTTGGCTGGCCAGTAATTGCAGCAAAATATAGATAAGTAAAATGAAAATATGAGAGGGTTAAGTTACTTACTATAACATTTATCCAAGTGCAAATTATCAGTGTTATCCATCGCCTTGGGAAAAAACAAACTTTCAAAACAAAATAAAACAAGTCACGTAATTGTTGTTCCTTTTTTGAATGTTCCCATTAGGGGTCGCCACAGCAGATCATTGTTCCACATATTTGATTTGGCACAGTTTTTACACCGGATGCCCTGCCTGACCAACCCTCCACAATTTTATCCAGGGTTGAGACCGGTGCTGGGAGTGCACTGTCATGTGCAATGCCAGTGGCTGACTGTGGTTCGCTGGCTGGGAATTTAACCAGGGCCACTTCAGTGAGAGCAGAGGCTTAACCACTAGTCGTTCAGGGACCGCACAAGTTGGGTAATTGATCATTTAAAAATATATATCAATAAGCGTAATCAGAGCCATAATATACTACACACACATGCATATTTTAATTAAGTGTTAGATCATTAACCTATGTGAAAAAACTTTCTAATTTATTATTGGTTTGAATTATATTTGCATATAAATTGTGCGATTGTTCATTTAAACCTATCAATTTCTTAATCAGTGCCTATGTGTTAGTTACCTAGGCTATATACTAGCAGTTGCAATCTTTTTAACTGATCCTTTTAGCTGGTTATCAAATTTGTTGACAGTTCTATTAATCAAAGCCCTTATCATAGATTTGGTAGTTGTTGTAAAGAGCAAGGTCTTTAAAGTGCATTATAGACTCTCCTCTGTACTCAAGATGCCATTTTTTCTCCTGATAAAACTGTCATCTCTGCCATGATTCCTGACCTCCAAACCAACAGCTAGCATAAATTTTCGTTGCACTAATATTTCGGTTTCATTTTTGGTCCAAAGAATCAAGGTTTTTGATCTTTCTCTTGTAATGATGCACCTCATAAGGGGGAACTTTTTAAATCAAAATACACGAGAATAGAAATGTAGAAGACAATCATTTTCCTATTGTAATCCTGTCTGATATGTGGAGGTCAATGAATATAGTCTGTAAAATAACAGTGGTGCCTCTTCCATCTTGACCAACAATCCTTTTTTTTGTAGCTTAAGTTTCTCAAACATATCACCAGACCCTCCAGAATGACAAATTGACAAAAACTTCTCTGAATTGTTTTAAGATTGCAAGTTTTGTTCCTGGCAAGTTCAATTCTCAGTTTGGGCATCCAAGAGAGCTGTGGGTAGGATAGATGGCATTCTTCTTTCCCATGTCAATCAGAGTCACACTAGCCAATTGTGGTCATCAATGAGCACATGCATGGAAAAGGCAGGTAAAACTCTCCTCCAAGCACAGGTTTATCAGGTGCTAACCCATCATAAATCTAATCAAACTAGCCTAACATTAAACACAGTTAAAAAAGAGTAAACAATATGTAAAAATAAGTTAACAATTTGCTTGATATTCTTTGAGAGAAATTGAAGAATATTAGCAATGGCTCTTTTTTCTGTCACAGATTGGACATTACATTCATGTTGATCATCAGCTGTGGAAGGAAAGGATAAGAGCTACAGGGAATGTGGACAGGACTGAGGAGCGCAGCACACAGTACTGTAAATACAAGATGACGATCTATTCTCCTCTACAGATAAAGATGAAGTGAGTGGAGCCAATAAAGGAAATTACATCATGCAGTCTCCTCTACAGGTAAAGGAGAAGTGAGTAGAGCCAATAAAGGAAATTACATCATGTAGTGTTTTATAGTTTATATAGCCATTTTTTTTAGTTATAGTTGTGATTTCTTTTCAATGAAACAATTTTATCACTCTTTGTTTTATAGATTATATTTCCAAAGGTTTGTGGACACCTGAAAATCACACCCATATGGGGGCCATCTCTAAACTGTTGCAACAAACTTGGTAACAAACAATTTCCATTCATTGAAAGTAAGAGCCCCAACCCTGTTCCAGCATGACAATGCACAAAGCAAAGTCCATAAAGAAAGGGTAAAGGTTTACTAAGGTTGGTATAGAAGAACCCGAGTGGCCTGCACAGAGCCCTGACCTCAACCCCACTAAACACCTTTGCATTCGATGAACTAGAATGATGACTCTGTGCCAGTCGTCCTCATCTGACGACTCGTCTGAGATCAGTGCCTGACGCTTTTGTGGCTGAATGGGCAAATCCCCACATCCAAAATATAGTGGAAAGCTTTCCTAGAAGAGTGAAGGTTATTATAACAGCAAAGACAGGACTAAATCTGGAATGGGATGATCAACAAGAACATGGGTGTGATAGTCACATGTCCACAAACTTTTATATATAGTTTATTATGTAGAGTTGTTTCTTTGTTTGCCTATAAATATTATACATTTGGCAGTAGAGGTAACCTTCTAATTAGCCAATCAGGATTCAGATGCTGATAGTGACTTTGTATTCCTTTTTAACCAAGAATATTAAGTTGGCTTAACTTAACTTCATTAACTTAAAATCATTGTGTTCATATATAATTTAATTATGCTAGTTTGACAATAGCACAATTAATTTGGGGTCACTTAAAAGTCACTTAAGTCAACAGCTGGGCAGGGAGGCAGAGCAACGTTCTCAGCCAGGCAGGGTGGGAGGGCAACAATGAGATCCCTGATCTGAGCCTGTGCCTTCTCCTCCCATCATCTTATCCACGTATCACATATGTTATACGAATGACTGTTCAGTTTCTCAAGCTGCCGTATGCTCTGCTTGAGGAGAAGAGCCTTCTCTGCCAAATCCTGCCCTAGCACCTCCAATTCTGCTGGTGAAGCATTCTCTCATGGAGTCCAGAGAATCGGATGCAAGTGCAGAATTTTTTAATAACAAAACAACAGCAAAGACTGGAAAAGGACCCAAAAACTGGACTAAGGCTAAGGCTAGGCAATGCAAAGAAAAGAAAACACAACATGAAAAAAAAAACCTCACGGTGCAAATATAATACAAAATACTGGCATTTATACCAACTATGTACAAACATACAATGCTCCACAATTAAGCAGGGAAAACACAGAACTTAAATAGGGAAATCATTGGGGAAACACAAAACAATTGAGCAAGGAAGGAAATGGAGCAGACAACAAAAGAAGAAATTCAAAAAATGAAGGAGAGTGATGGACCTAACAGTACATTGTCTTTAACCGTTACATGACAATGAGCATATCTAATAATCTGTGTTTCTCTCTCTCTTTCTCTTCTCTCTGTTTATGTGTTGCTCTCTGTGTCAAGCTACACGAGTACCAGTATTCCTGACCACTTCTGCTCTCCAGCCCTGAAGGATCCATCCTGATGCACTAGTTCTGGTTGGAGTTCTCATCACCTGAAAACCACTCGCTGCTGCTGAGGATGGCCCCGCATCGACAGCCTAAAGATTACTGTGGATGATATCATTTAGAAACCATGAAGATGCCTTAGAACTGCATTTGCTAAGAACAGTATCGCTACTATGGCATAGGACTGCAACTGTTACAATAGCCTTAGGACTGCAATTGCTGTGAATAGTTTTGCACTCAAGTCTCCATCATTAAACAAATGATTACTTCAACAAAACAGATTTCATGTTCAAACTACAATGAATTCAGAAATAACTCTGATGCTTATATTCATAAGTTGCTCATAAGCACATTAGCTCCTGGTTACACAGTTGCAACTTTTGAGGATAGTATACAATAGTACATAGTATACAGTATATACTGTATATATAGTATACAGTCATAGAAGGGAAATTATTTATAAACACGCTTTCCAGTGTCACCCAGATTAGGATGGGTTCCCTTTTGAGTTTGGTTCCTCTCAAGGTTTCTTCCTCATATCACCTCCGGGAGTCTTTTATTGCCATCATCACCTCTGGCTTGCTCATTAGGCATAAATTTATAAATTCTAAATTTATATATGAAATTTATATATTTCTGTAAAGCTGCTTTTGTGACAGTGTCCATTGTTAAAAGCTCTATACAAATGAAATTGAATTGAATTGAATAATTACTCAACGTTTAATGGACAGAATCTCAGTCTGTAATTTCACTTTTACTACAGAAACCAGGGAAAATTGAGTAAGTTTCTTTTGAGGGCCAAACATTCCAAGGACTCCTCAGTTAATTCCATTCCATGCAATTCTATTGCTTTTTCCTGTTTCTAACCTTGTATTTTTCATTAGGTTGCTGAGGAGAGGAGATTCCATGAGTGGATGACAGGTCCAGGTCAATGGTGACCATAAGGGGACACCAGAATTTAGGCCTGGTGACACAGTGTGAAAAATGTGAAACTCAGCTCCTTGCTTCATGTGACCTTTTAATGGATTAAATTGCATCAATGGGGTAATATATTGGAACTTCTGACTCAGTTTTGCATTTCCCTAACTTGGCATGTATTGACAGCCCTGCAGTGTCTCTTTCAAGACACTGAAACCCTAGAAACACCACCTCCCACCTTTATAGTAGATATGCTGCTGCTTTCACCATGAGGGTCCTCCAACACCACACCACATAGCCAGCCACTGGTCACAGCTCCAGTACCTGGGAGTGACATCTCTGCCACCATATAACCAGTGCTTGGCCTTTAAGACCTGTGGCTCAGTTCCCCAAATCATAAAGTGACTATTAAATTCATACTGATGGTGTATCATTTCACTTGTTGTGCTTTACCTTGACCTTGTCTGTGAATCCTAGGATTAAACTATGACTCATAGCTTAGTTTAACATTATACTCATTATATGCTCTTGTTTCATTTGCATAGCTTCTTGTGTTTACATTATTAGTCCTAGTTTATCTTGTCTCATTATATGCTATGTTTTGTTGTGTTTGAGCTGCCTTTGTTTGTGTTTAGTGGTTTAATAAACCTCATGTTAGTGTGTAAGAATTCTCGGAATACATGTGTAAGGATTCTAGTCCCACCTGAATTCTTACACATGGATTCCTCTTCCTGTTTGATGGAACGGGTTGCATCTACTATAAAGCATGAACTCTTTTTACAAAAGCTGAGATCCCAGTCCTCTAATGGAGCACACGTTGCACAGTATGTGAACTGTTTTGGCAGCAGCATCTCCCATCACCTACTTTTTCAACTGATTTCACCTCACTGCCAAATCTCCCCATATCACCCCTCCATCCACACCCCCCACACCCCCCAAACCAAACAAACAAACAAAAAGTTAGAAATTTTGCTCACACATCAAGTAAATGCAAACTGAGCAATGCCATCCATGATAGCATTATCAGGCAAGATCTGTTGTTGTCTCCGGGTTTCTGCTGTCACATTCTCTGAGATTCCTCCTGTTCTTTTTTTGACACACAACTTAAAGGAGCCTAATGAAACGCGCATAAGGTGCAACTGCAGAAAGGAACTGTCTACACACTGTGGGCCACCAGCTCTGAGTTGTATGTTGAGGTGTTGTCATGGAGGAACTCAGATGAGTGTCAAAACACCAGCCTCCACAGTCCTCTATCTCAGCCCACATGCTTCTTCCCTGATATTTTTATCCTTGTCTTCCCTTTCTAAAGGATTTCGCCTATCTGTCCAAACCATGACAGATGTTCTATACAAAGTCATACTTTTGCCTCTCTGCTGTAGTGTGGTTGTATTTTTCATCAGCCACCAGTAAAAGGTGTGTGTAATGGAGGGATTTGACAATGTGATTTACACATTAATTGAACTTGATTTGACTGGTATTTAAAGATATTCATAAATATAACTACTCTGAATTGTGTGTAGGAAGTACAAATTACATTCTTATAATACACTGTTCCAGCTAACATTGAACAGCACTGGCGTATAAAATGTGATTCACAGTAGATTATTTGAATTGAAGATCATTCTCTCCATTGGTTGAAGTGTTCATTCATCTTGTAACATATGCAGAAATACTTTATCTTGGTCTGCAATTAGACATCTGCTGTATTGGCTTTTAACAATGTCATCTCTCCTTCAACCTTCTTCTTTTTTAAATTAAATCTGAATGCAATTAGAGTGTATATTTTTTAATTTTAAAATAAAATTGCACCAAAAACACAAGATGCAATGTGAAGTATAAAATCCTCCCTCCCATTATATACCTATATGTAATTAATTTTTAAGTCACCCAGACTATATTTCAAATTTTGCAGTCCTATACCATAAAGAACACCTGCATAAATAGATATTTAAATGAACAATGTCAGTATGATGTGATTGATGATTAATTGTGCACGAAGACATCAGTGGATAACATAATCTGAGGATAAAGGTATTTAAGTAGCAATACAATTGCCATTTTTTGGTTTAGGAAAGAGACATGTAATTGATTTGCCATAAGATAATTGCAGAATTTGTTTTGAGTTGGATACATAGCTTGACAAATTTGAAGATGCTTACAATTAACTTCACCCACACTTTTTTAGTTCAGGTTTTCTGTTGCTTTCATCGCAACAGCTATGAAATATTTTGGGGGTGCTTTGGAAAGGGATTGCTCATGTCTACTTGACTCTTTGCTCAAACCTAAGTCTGGTAGTCCTTCAGGGACACAAAGTAAATATTCATTTAATCTCTTTATAGATCCTTTATCTGCCATTTTTCCATTTTGACTTGATCAAATTGCTGATATGTTGTGTCCAAATAGATTAATAGTTTATACAGGACGTTCACTAAGTATATTTCATTTTCAGTTTGCCACTTCTTTGACAGCCAAGATAGTTGAGGCCCACTTCAGAAGAGAGAGTGTAGAAACATCTCCCTTCAGTTTATCGCTGTTTGTGAAATGTCTTGACTCAATAAAAGTCATGTCCCCTTGCTTTTTTCCTCTGCATCTGAGTCAACCTTTGCAAATGAAGGGAAGTCTTCATTAAATGTGACAATTGGTTTCACATGATTGATGCCAACCTTTTAAAAATTCACTATTTGGCCAGACCAAACACAGGCAAATGCTGATGTAAACAAACATTCCTAAAGTCAGTCCCATCGAGAGAAATAAATCTGAGTTGCAGGCTTCAGTTCATAAATACCACAGCCTGTCAATGAGCATGTTTTATTGACCCTGATAGAAATTACTGCATGTATTTATCTGATCACGTGAAAAGAGTGTGCAAGTGAAAGAAGTGCAAGGAAGCCACAGTGGACTATTAAGTGTCTTCCAAAAAATTAAGTATTAGGGGTTATATCTGTTTCTAATATTCAAACACATAATAACAGCTGACAGAAAAATAAAGCAGTAAGGTGTTGGGCCACCAGAAACCAACAGAACAGCTTCATTGCACCTTGGCATAGATTCCACAAGTCTCTGAAACAGTAATGGAGGGATGAAAACAATTCTTCCGAAAAATTCCTTCACTTGTTGTTTTGATGATGGTGGTGGAGAGCACTGTCTAACAAGCCAGTCCAAAATCTTTTGAAATGTGTGATCAATTGGGTCGAGATCTGGTGACTGAGAAGGCCTTAGCATAGGATTTAGATCATTTTCATACTTATTAGACCATTCAGTGAGCCCTCATGTTCTGTGAATGGGGACATTGTCATCTGGGTAGAAACCACTCCCATCAGGATAGAAATGTTTTATCACAGGATACAGGTTATCAGCCAGAATAAGTTTGTATTGATTTCCAGTTTTTCCTTCCCTCTAAGGAGTCAAACGTACCTAAATCATGCCAGCAAGAACCTGTTGGAGATGCATATTGGGTTTTTAAAGTATGCATAACACAGAATTATGTAGCCCTCCTGATGCTATGGAGACCCTGCATCCTGGCAGTGGATTTATTGAACCCCACGAGTGAGTCAGAGAGTGTAATTCACCAGGACCTGATTGATGAAAATGGAGTATGCTCAGGGTGCCCAAGAAATGCATTGCAAGCTATTTTCAAACTATAAAAATAGCTTGGAAATTGCTCAAAATGGTAAAGCAGTTTGATTTGCAATGATCTTGAGATGCAAGAATTTTTGACCCATTTCCCTGTGTTTGTTTTGATAGTTGCATTTTTATTAAATAACATGCTCATGTGTTAATGAGGCAGATAAAGTAAACATAAACAGCAAAGTAAACATAGCTTAATATTTAATCTAAATTGTTATAACAAATTATTTCAAATGGCTTCTTGACTGTGCTCCAGTGAGACAGGGCAAACCATGACTACCAGATGATCTGTCCATAGGGTATTGAAACTGATAGCCTGGCTATAGCAACCTTCTCAAGGTTGATGAGGTGATAATGTGAGTTTGGAATTTGTGTCTGTCTGCATGTGAATGTGTGTGTGTGTGTGTGTGTGTGTGTGTGTGTCCATGCACATATGACAGAAAGGTTTCTGGCCTGCTGCTGGTTAAGTGTGAGTGTGTGGCACCACACTGGGCTGAGAAAGCACTCTTATTGTCATCGACTCCATGACAACCTCTCCTAGGCACTCAGAAGCTGGATGGGGGAGGCGGAGCGAGGGGGGGTGAAGGGTTTTTTGGGGGGCTGGGGCATATGCGGAAGTTACAAACAGATGGTATTACCACAGAACAAATCAGACTAAGTTCCTTCATTTCACTGTAATGGCCTGAATGAAAGATTGCATAGACCTATCATCACTGCATATTCTTTATCATATTTACTAATATTTTTTATATTGTTTATAATTATTTACTATATACTGTATGTACCAGTCTTTTTTGTTAACTACTGGGTTTTCTGTAGGTTACATATGCTCTTTTGAAGATGTAATATAACTTTGTAATCGTTTAAAATTTAATCTGAACCTTGCAAACTAGACCTTCTATTACCCTTGACTTTATTCTTGTGCTTTGTAATTTTCCTCCAACCTCTCACATAGACCAGAACTACAACAGTTGAGTTTTGTAGTGTACATGAATTGAAGTCATATCCACTTCATTTTGATATACAGAAGTAAGTAATATCTCATATTTCCTCTTTTTGTGCAAGACTTTCAGTTCAATTCTGCACTTGCTTGTAAATTTACAAAAGTAACAAAAGTACTGTGAGTTA
The DNA here is from genome assembly GCA_022985145.1 of Pangasius djambal. Classification (NCBI taxonomy): domain Eukaryota; kingdom Metazoa; phylum Chordata; class Actinopteri; order Siluriformes; family Pangasiidae; genus Pangasius; species Pangasius djambal. The sequence goes on from CM040982.1 coordinate 18,206,568, forward strand.
TTGCTGTTATTTGTAATGATGATGTTATTATTATTATTATTATTATTATTATTATTATTATTATTATTATTATTATCTTTTTTAAGGAGACGTGTGGGAGGAAGACATGGACAGCAATCTCAGGAAGTCACTCAGATTTCCTTAATAGAAATGGTTAATTTACTGCAATAACTCACATTTATAGTACTTTAACTTTCCTAAGTACATTTTTTGTACTTAACTTCAGTAAAAGTATAAATTAAATCAAAAGAAAAAAATATAAATAAAAAGAAAACCTCTACTTTTATTCAGGTGAGAGATCTTTCTGCATTTTGTTAGATGCTAATTTTGAACTATGAGCATAGGTATTTGTCTATACAAGCTGCTGTTATGAACAGACATAGCTAATGTTAGCTTGCTAGTTAGCTAGTCTCCTGGTTATATCAAAGAACAAACAACTCATGAAATAACTTACTGGTCTGCAACCAGCTGCTGTTTAGGGGCACTGGACACCACTGGGCTATCAAACAACTAGCTAATCTCAGTAACATTTAACTTTGTTCACACACTGTTTAACTTACCTTTATGTCTTAATCCTCCTGATAAGGCGCCACCTCTGAGTTTTCACTGGAGCATCATAGCCCAACTACTTCTAGATACAGATGCTCCTCCATAAGTCTTCTCTCCCCAGAATGAAAAAAGCAAACCAGGTCGCTTCTGTGTTGTTTTTTTTTTTTTCGATTCAATGCTGTTAATCAAAGCCAAAGAGCTTCTTCATTTTTAGGAGGCGGATGGAGGTCATATGGTGTTTCACATCCACCTTCAGCTCTGGTTTGTGATTTATGGTCAAAACACCTACTCTAAACTTTTCGTTTGTGCCAGTTATTATGGCAAACCCTAACTGCACAAACAATATTAGGTTTCTGTGAATCCACAACTATTAATGCTAACTATGAAATGGCAGTGTGTATAGATGCTGATGAGTACAAGCAGGCCAGCAACTTTCCAACAGACAGAGTCAATCAGAACACTGAAAATAAGGTGGATATGATGCCAGATATCAGATAGCTTCTGTTCCAATGACTCCATAACAAGAAAGTGTACAGCATTTACTCCATATGTAGCATATGCTGGAATGAACAAATGGCACAATCATTTGAAAGAGTGAGCACAGACTTCCCACAGAAACCTACTCTAGCCACCTGAGAGCATTTACCAGCTGTCTGTAATTACTCATCACATGGCTGTTATATTGACATGCATTAAGCACTGATGTGATTAAATATTCAACACTGAGACACACGAGATAAGAGATTCATGAAGAGGTCCTGCCGACCTCTTACATTCACTGACTGTCTTCATTGTTCTGCTATACTGAGTGAGGACTTATGAATGTGTGCAGCTGAACCGGGTTTGTGTCTTCTCTGGCTATAGAGAGACCCCATGTGGTGAACATGATTTGCATTTCTACGGTGAGTTGAGAATTTAACTGTCCTGAGGGATACTTATCATTCTTTCTATTATGGAAGCTGTGTTAACGCAATCATATTTCATTTGTTTTTTAAAATGCTGTATACAGTTGTATATTCTCTATCTTCTCATTATCACCTTTTTTAAATTCGTTTTAAACTCTGTGACTCTCATTACCACTGATTTGTTACATTGGTGATAGCAGATTGACTTGCCATAGAGTGAGGCTGTGATGATTGAAGAAGTTTCTGTCAACTGAATTGCTGTAATTGCATTGCAGGAAATCTGTCTCTTTGGCAATTGCACTTGATTGACAGGCAGACATATGCCCTGCCACCAATCATCTCTTCCTCACATAAAACATGGCTTTGATGAACCTTTAGCACTTGTTTCAGTAGCCATGTTCACGTGGCTACTGACTGCAGATGTATGAACAATATGTAGGGTAATTTTCCTTTTAGTTCTTTCTATCCTCACTCTACCTTATACTGGCTTATTAATGTGTCTTCATTAACTGGGAGATAACCTGAAGAGCAAGTATGGGGTTTGGAGGCGACAGCTGGATTCACCTTAGTTGCGAGGGGCTGGTGTGTGTGTGTGTGTGTGTGTGTGTGTGTGTGTGTATGTGTGTATGTTGACAGCTGGCCAGGTTCAGGTTGGTCTAAAACCATGTGCACCCTGTCAGGCTAGCAACACTAGCTCCTTTAGGATTGATGAATTGCCTGCTTCCTCGATTAAACCTCCCGTCACTTCTCGATAAAAGCTACCAAAAAAGCAACCCAACACGAAAAGCCCAGCCTAGAGGAGGAACATCAATGTGAGTCTATCATAGTCAGCCATATTATGTGTGGAAGGCACAGATGCTTTGACATTTATTACCAGAATATTAAAAACTAATTCACATTGATTTTGCAACCTTCAATCTCTTGACAGGCTTGGCTCATTTCAGGGAAATGGGTTTTGCACTAAATCTACATCCACTACTTTGTTTTGTTGCAGTCTCTGGGCACAAATCTGGACAGGCTTATTTGGACAGGCAACCATTTTTATCTGGACAGGCAACCATTACACATTTTGTAAGGAATGTTGATGAATATGTCTCTTAATAATTTTTTTGCATTGTTTAGTACTTTTCACACAAAAAATTTAATCTCATAATATATATTCTAACATATTGCCCTGTAGATTTTCCATCTGTATATACCATTCACAGACAATTCATCATTCACTACAGTAATGATAAAGATAATACATCTTACCTAGTCTAATACACATTATTTCCTAATCCATTAAAAGTAGTTTAATTGTTAGAGGGGAAGGACAGTTCATTAAAGATTGAGAGAGAGATGCTAGGACATGATCCAAAATTATCTTGGGTTTGCAAAATGTCAAGCTAAAAAAGGTGACAATGACTTTTGATTTCCACAAACCAATATTAGACTTTATTAGCCTTTATTAAAGTATGTGCATCTGCCTGTAATTTGCTCCAAATAATTGGAAAATGCAACAAAGCTTTCCAATTAAAGCAACACTTTATGAGCTTTAATAATACCCTCATAATATTAAAGCTTATGAAATGACAGGTGAGCTGGTATATGAATAAAACATAAAGGTTCATAATAAGATACAAAAAAAAAAGGGAACAGAGACAGTCAGGGGGTGGCTTTTTAAATGCTTGATGCAATTTGCATATATTAATCTCTTTTTTCAGCCTTATCGAACATTCAGGCATATTTAAAATAGTGATGTTAGGCTGCGGTATGGTTCCACAGATTTATTGCTCGCATAATTTAGGATCTTTAATAAGCCAATATGACTGATCCTCTGAGTTCTGTGGAATTCTGTTAATTGTTCCAGATGGTGTGCACTGATTATGCAAAATGGCTCCCTCCATTTTCCCTCCTATCTCTGAATACTCCCATTTTGATTGACTATCACAGAGAAAAAAAAGATTATTTTGGGGCAAGGACTTTCATTAGGAAGTTTTGTATCAGGATTCAAACAAAAGTTCCATCTTTTGGTACAGGGTGTTCAAGCTTCCTTGGCAAAGATCCAAGGAAGTATTTTATTTATGACAATAATCTTCCGATGCCTCTTAGCCCAATAGATTTTCTCTGCAGGAGTAGTCATAGTATACAATACCAAAACATCTGAGACTGAATGAGAACACACACACATATATATACACACACACACAGACCATTGGCACAAAAATCATCCACTAAATATTGGCTCTCAATGGCTCACTGGTGAGTGTCTTGATTAAAACCCCTTGCAGTCAGCCTCAACTTTTTTCTCCCTCCACCCCTTTTACTTTTACCATTGAAGGTTCACCTTGATTCTGTCTAGTATCAGATAAATTGCTCTAAATGAATTGTGTATGGATATTTGATGGTAGAGAGAACACGTATTGAGGAAATTTACAGCTGCATTTTACTTTCAATATGTATATAATTTTATCCATGCAGTTTGGTGCAATAAAACTGCTCTGAACATCTAAAAAGGAGACAAGGACTTTAGTTTGCTGACAGGGCATGAAAGACTGCATACAGCGTCTTTTCCAAAAAAGCTATTAATGATTTGTTCTCATGGTCAGTGCAAAAAGGGAGCCAGAGGAGAATGCAGAAGAGCCTAAAACGTTCTGTGAATCTCTCTGTTGGGAAATGTTCCTAAAGCTGTGTGCTATCATTACAATACATATTATTACATTACCTACATGCAGGTTCTTATTCCGGGCTGAGAGATGGGTGTAATGTATATTACAGGCTAGCTCGTCTAGTCCAATCCCACAGAAGAGCTACTGTAGCACAAATTCCTGAAAAAGTTCATGCTGGCTATGGTAGAAAGGTGTCAGAACACACAGTGCATAGCAGCTTGCTGTGTATGGGGCTGCATAGCTGCAGACCGGTCAGAGAGCCCATGCTGACCCCTGCCAAAAGCCTACAATGGGCACATGAGCATCAGAACTGGACTGTGGAGCAATGGAACATCGTGGCCTGGTCTGATGAATCAGGTTCTCATTTACATCATGTGGGCGGCCGGGTTTGTGTGTGCCATATACCTGGGAAAGAGATGGCACCAGGATGCACTATGGGAAGAAGACAAGCTGGCAGAGGCTGTGTGGTGCTTTGGGCAGTGTTTTGCTGGGAAACCTTGGGTCCTGGCATTCATGAGGATGTTAGTAATGTTAGTATATATATATATATATATATATATATATATATATATATATATATATATATATGTGTGTGTGTGTATTTTTTTTTTGCTATACACTCAAGACACTAGACTTAACTAGAAGTCCAAGAAGACTTGTTTGAGTGTTGCTTGTTGCCCAGTTGTGCCCTGATAGAATATTTGATTAAACAATTAATGTCAACTCTTGGTTTGTGCTCTGGATTTTGCCTGTAAAGACTGCATTTGTTGTTATAAAAGATAAACCAACATGAAGAACAGAACATGGTCTATGGGAGAAAAGCAAGCCATTTTGAAGCTACATCACAAGTGTCACAATCCGCCCTTCGACAAAGATTTGAGAGGAAAAAAAAGGGGCCATGCCAAAAGATACAAACCATTCATCAGCAGTAAGAATATTAAGGCCAGATTGGAATTCACAAAGAAATTCAGAGATGAGCCACAAAAGTTCTTGAACCAAGATTAACCTCTACCAACCTGATGAAAAGACCAAAGTATAGAGAAAGAAAGGACCTGCATATGAGCTCATCAGTCAAGCATGGTGGAGGTAATGTCATGGCTTGGGCTTGCATTCTGTCTACCAAGTTACAGAGAAATGCATCCAATCTAATTTGGAGGACCCAAAACATAATTAAACACAACAAATTACTTCATCAGGGTAAAAAAGTGGAAGATTTTAGATTGGCCAAGTCATTTACTGGGCCTTAAGCCAATTGAGCATGCATTTCACCTCCTGAAGAGGAGACTGAGGGGAGAAACAAACAACAACCAAAAGAAGCTATAGTACAAGCCTGGAAAATCATCAAAAAAAAAAGAGTTGGTGATGTCACTGGGTTGCCGGATTTATGCAGTTATTGCAAGCAAGGGATATGTAACCAAACATTAACTCTTATTTACTGTAATTTACTTTAAGACTATCTGTTCCAAACATTTTGTCACCTAAACATTGGGTGGTCTGCCAGCACAGGTGCCATATTCTAAGTTGTTTAACACATCTAAATGTACATATCCAGAAATGGAAGCTGAAATTCTGATCTATAATCTTAATCATCTTTTCATCTCTAACCCAAATGTCTTCAGTGTATAGCAAAAATAAATAAATAAATAGGCCTTGCTGTTCCAATACTTTTGGAATGGACTGTATATAATTTACGTGATTCAAATGTGTATATCAGTTCCAGGCAAGTGAAATGTTACTTCATTATACATAAAATTAATCTTTTATACTTTACTTAACTTGCCTTTGTTTGTTTCTTTCCACGTAAATTAAGTGATTTACATTAACACAGTTTAAAATTCAGTTTGCTTCATTTGTTTTTGTCCAGCAAACATGGTACTATCATGTATTTTTAAAGCCCCGAAATCCACGTAAAGCTTCACACAGAGAGTTACCCAAGCTCAGAATCAAACCCAGGACCCTGACATTGTAAGGCAGCATGGCTAGCACCACCATGTCATGCATGATTTGATTGAGTTCATTTAATGCTAGTCATTTCTTCCTAAAAACACCAACATCCTAGCGTCATCTTTTTGTGAGATTTGAGAATGTGATCACATTAATACTAGGTCAATAAATCACACCCTTTATACATAATTCAAGCTAGTAGATTAGATTTCTGTTTAAATTGAAAGTAGTGTAAGCAACAAAGGCACATTTTGTAATGAAAGAGTAAAAAATATTTTTATATTTCATAAGTCACACAAGGGGCCAGGGTGGCTTAGTGGTTAGCATATTTGCTTTGCACCTCTGGGGTTGGAGGTTTGAATCCTGTGTGCACAGAGTTCATACATTCTCCCTGTGCTTTATGGGTTTTCTCTCCTAGTCCAAAGACATGCATTGTTAGCTAATTGGCATTTCCAAATTGTCCAGAATGTGTGTGTGATTGTGCCTGAGTTTCCTGGGATAAATAAGTACTGCATGGCTGTGCTATACAATTACCCATCATTATTGCTTGTCATCAAATAATTAACAGTAAGTACTGAATGGATATTATACTAAATGTATAAAAATGTATTATTTATATATATATAAATATACATACACATGTAATGTCCAGGTTGAAAATTCAAATCAAATTGTGCTCATGGCTTTAGTAGATCTGCGCCCACATTTCAAAGAGGTTAATAAACTTGAGCTTTGAGAGTAATAAAAGCTTGGTGCCTTTGGGCCTATTCACAGTCTAGAATATCATTCGTCACCCGTCCAACTCCCGGACCAGAATAAGATCTGTTCCTGCATTAGTCTTGAGCCTATCAAACATGGCCACCCTCAATCAATGGACCTGTCTTAGTCTTCTCATTGCCCTCATGTTCAATGACCTTTGTTATCACACATCTAATTAGAACTTGATAAAAATATTTCCCTGAATTCCAGCCATTAAATATAGTTTAAAGAGATTTATGACCAAATATGCCATTAAAGACCGTTTAATGGGTCCGCTGACTCGTTAAGTTGGTAATTAATGAGCTCCTAATATATAGTGTGATTTAGCCTTACAATGAGATTCTGGGAAATGAAGCCATTGCAGATGAGGGGCAAGTGAACCTCTTAACATGCTCAGTAAAGAGTGACTGCTTCTCTTTTACAAACTACAAGCTCTTTCTGTTATGTCTGTATCAGCACTTCCCACCCAGCAAAAATTTGTTGAAAAGATATAGAAAAGACAATTTTGCCAGACATCTCAACAACGTTGAGGTTTGGCTGAAAGGTGAAAAGCCACCTTTTTTCAGGTTGTTGAAAAGAAGCCTATAAGAAGACATCCCTCTAAGTCTAAATTTGGTTAGAAAGTGAAAGTTGAAAAGATGAAACGTTTTTCACTTAGAACATTAAAGTTGAAAAGTTGAAAGTTTTCAGGCTGTTTCAAAGACTTGAATTCAACCTCATTTCAACCATGAATTCGTGATTATACAGTTAGGTCCAGAAGTATTTGGACAATGACAGAGTTTTTGTGATTTTGCCTTTATGCACCACCACAATGGATTTGAAATAAAACAATCAAGATGTGATCGAAGTGTAGACTTTCAGCTTTATTTTAAGAGGTTCCACAAAAATACGGCATTTACCATTTAGGAATTACAGCCATTTTCAGCAAAGTACCTCCATTTTCAGGGGCTCATGGTATTTGGACAAAGTGACATCATTGTAAAAATGACAATTTTAATACTTGGATGAAAATCCTTTGCAGTCAATGACTGCCTGAATTCTGGAGCCCATGTTCTCAATTCTCTGCAGTAACTGAAAAGCATGCTCTATTGGGTTGAGATCAGGCGACTGACTTGGCCATTGAAGAATATTCCATTTCTTTGCCTTCAAAAAGTCTTGAGTTGCTTTCGCAGTATGTTTAGGGTCATTATCCACCTGCACTGTGAAGCGCCTCTACCATGTTTGACACATCATGTGGTATACTTTGAATCATGAGCTGTTCCTTTCTTTCACCATACTTTTCTCTTCCCATCATTCTGGTACAAGTTAATCTTGGTTTCATCAGTCCAAAGAATCTTATTCCAGAACATGGGAAGCTTTTTTATTTGTTTTTTTGGCAAAGTCTAATCTGGCTATCCTGTTTTTGATTGTTACCAGTGGTTTTTACCTTGTTGTAAACCCTATTTACATTCATGAATTCATCTCTTGATTTGTACTTCTCCAGAGTATTCTTGACTTCTGTTGATGTTGTGAAGGGGTTTTTCTTCACCAAGGAAAGGATTCTGCGATCATCCACTTTAGTTGTCTTCCGTGGTCTTCCAGGCCTTTCGATGTTGTTGAGCTCACCAGTGCTTTCTTTCTTTTAAAGAATGTACCCAACTGTTGAGTTGGCTACACCTAAGGTTTTTGCTATCTCTCTTATAGATTTATGTTGTCTTTTCAGCCTAATGATGGCCTCCTTCACTTGCATTGAAATCTCCTTGGACTTCTTATTGGTAGCTCCAGTCGAACAGCTGCCAAATGCCAACTCAATACCTGATATCAATTCCAGACCTTTATCTGCTTCAATTGTCTTGAAGTAACGAGGGAATGGACCGCACCTGGTCAATTAAATTCTTGTCAGTCAATTGTCCAAATACCTTTGAGCCCCTGAAAATGGAGGTACTTTATTGAAAATGGCTGTAATTCCTAAATGGCAAATGCCATATTTTTGTGGAAAAAATTAAAATAAAGCTGAAAGTCTACACTTCAATCACATCTTGATTGTTTTATTTCAAATCCATTGTGGTGGAGTATAAAGGCAAAATCACAAAAATTCTGTCATTGTCTAAATACTTCCAGACCTAACTGTATATTATATTCATGATATCATGTTATATTCATAATTACTCTCACACTAAGACAATTGACCAAAATTACCAATAAAACATTTATTGACACGTCCACCAGACCGTTCAGAGGCATGTTATTGTATGTACGATAAAAAACAATTCAAAATTTTCTCTGAGCAAATCTTGAGTAGTAAAAGCCAGATAACATCAACAGACTTACACGCCACTTCGGTCTGTGGAAAAAAAAAGAGGGAATTTCACACTAAACAGGCTATAACTTTTAATTAATAAAATTACTTAAAAATAAATTACCCAGTGTGTGTCACTCTCAGTTTTGCTCTAATGTATATACTTCCGCCAGCATTTTTTCACTACCCGCTTTCTCTTCCTCCACCTGAAACAATTTTGACTTTTGAATTCTGAGTGACCAATCATTCAAAACAAGCCTCTCTGGTGTTTTGTACTGCTATCACCTTAAATTCCTATCCTGTGATTGTATTTTCCCCACTGCACATGTGTCATGAAGCAAAACACATTCTTATAGCTAAATTTTATATTAAAGAGCAGCAACATCAGGTTATTTGTATTGCAAATTTTTTTGTACTGCAAATATTTTAAACATTTATATAAATATATTTAGGTTTTAAAACAGCAGTGATTATGTTCAAAAATGTTCTCCTCAAGATATAATTCCCCACTCACTGCAATGTGATCTTATTTTCACGGCTGTATTAGCAGTATGTGTGGTCCAAAACAGACGTCCATCTTGGGATAAATAAAAAAAAATAAATAAATAAATAATAATATCTGATGGACTAAACAAGGCCCAATTCTCAACGACATTTTGGCTAAATAAAGGCCATAACGTTCCGACCAGATTTAGACCAAAAAACAATGTCCATGGACGTCTGGTGCTTGGTGGGTTTACTCTTTGAAACAATCAGTAGGTTTCCAAAGGCCATTGAGCGTCTTCTTACACACAACCTTGTCAAATATATCAACATATCTAGTATTATTTCCGGATTAGTGAAGCCTGTGTATATAATGAAATACAATACTTGGTTAAAAGCAATGTGTCACAGATTTTGTAGAGGCAGCAGATGCAAGTGCAGATTTTATTGTAGAAGGTGCAACACAAACAAACAAAACAGTGAAAAGAATTAAACACAAATAGGCAGACTATGATCAAGGCTGTGGAACACACAACGACACATCTGAACAAAAACACCAAAATCTTGACAATGAAACAGAGACCAGGACTTAAATATGGGTGCTGATTAGGGTTAACACAACATGCTGGGGCTGATGGGTAGTGTAATGCCGATTTTGTCATAACAATGACAGAACCCTCACCTTTAATGCGCAAAACAAGTTCAAGAGGGGGTCCTGGACAGCCAGACATGACATTCCCCAATTGATCAGGGTTCTTAGGAACACTACCCATGGAGTCAGCAGGAGATGTGACGTCCAGGCAGTGAAGTGGAACAATCTCCTCCGCATGGCTGAGGGGTGGCGTGATGTCCTCTGCGAGGCCAGAGGGGGGGAGTGACATCCTCCAAAGCAGGGGGGAGGAGCGACATCCTCAGCATAGCAAGGAGGTGGAGCATTGTTCTCGATGGAGTGAGGGGGCTGAGCGACGTCCGGAGCTGGGCAGGTAGACTGAGCGATGCTCAAAGTGAGGTAGGGAGGGTGGGAGATGGTTTTGGTTGGGTCAGCAGCCCCCCTTCAAAAAAAAATTCCTGAAAGGGCACATGGCATTGAGCCATTCCTATGGCCTTGACTCAAGCTCCCTTCTCCTGTTGCTCCCAGAGCATGCAGTTCCTCTCTAGGAGGGCTTCCTGAATGGCAAAAAAAATCTGTTGCATCCATGTTTCAGTCAAGCTTTCTGTCAAGGAAAAACAGGCAGACTATGAGCAAGGCTGTTAAACACACAACAAAACAGACACACAACAATGACAAAAGCTTGACAATAAAACAGACAGAGACAAGGACTTAAGTAGAGGTACTGATTAGGGTTAACACAAAACAGATGTGGGTGATCAGTAGGACATGTGACATGGTCATGTGACATGCTGGGGCTGATGGGCAGTGTAGTTCAGTGTCAGTTTAGCATAACCATGACACAGTGGTATTAGTTCCAAATGTATTGCACAAACAAAGCACAAATAAGCAATGGCTACTTAAATAAATTGTCCAAGAAGATAATTTTTCAATAAATTTAACTTTTCAGTAAATTCTACAAAGGCCGTTTAGGGTTTTCTTTCACTCCAATGTATGCATGTAAATTGCCCTGTCCATTTAATAAAACTGTACCCCTGTCCCATCTTGCCAATCCCTTCTTTAAGTCCACATCCCTAGATGACAAAATAAGCCCAAACCTGTACTAATTAGCATAATTAATTAGGAATGGCAGCAAGACATTGGTGGAATAGTTTTAGGGAATGATGAATGGGCTGATGGCTGGGCAAGCCATCAGCAAGGCCTCTGTGGCTGTCTTCCCCCACAAACTTAATATCACTGTACAATCACTGAGCCATTCCAACAAGGTTCTGTTGTGGTTAGTGTTCAGTGTAGTGGGGGAGGGTTCTTCATGGAGGTTGAAATTAAGCCACATTAGTTCACCAAAAGAATCGTTCCTATGGTACATAGATCACAGTTCAAGGCTAACCACACATCTCGTGATTCTACTTGTCACTCACTCTGCTGCATTTGTTTGAACATTTCTCCCATTCCTCTTAGCTCTATCATGACAACTTAGCTTGCCCACGGAACTGCTAATTAAGAGGGGATTTGTTGTAATTGTGCCTTCTGCTGCAGCCCATCCGGCACAGACAATTTAATGGCAACTCTGCAGCTTGTATGCACTCTGGAGGCCTAGCCCATTTATTCAGAGAATCTTAGGCCTCAGTGCCACAGCAACACACACACACACATACACACACACACACACACACACACAGCTGTAGCCCAGTTGCCTTGCTTATCAGTGCAAAATGCATTCTTCATGTGTCTGAGCTAGGACTTATAAGTCTTAGAAGTCCTAGCTCAGACACAGAAAAAAGTACTCAGAGAAAAGTAATCAATCTTAGCAACCTCATCAAATTTCATTGTGTGATTTATTAATTTAAGTTAACCTTATTAATTGTTTGAAAATTAAACAAAAAAAAAACTATACCTATGAGCTGATTAGATAAACTCCAGCCATTTTTTGTCTTATTGACTTCATTTTGGAAATTTTAAATTAGAAATTCAATAAACCATCTCACCTGGTGTGTTGTGTAACTTAACACAAACGTGTCTTGGTCCCTTATTTGGAGCCAGGTTATCGGAGACAGGGATTGCAGAACTCTCAAGCATTCTCTCGCTGCCTGTGTGCTACTTGCCAGAGCTCAGTAGGTGTTGTTGGCTCTTCCTTTGTTTAGGACTGAGAATGATGAAGCAAGGCCCAGTGGGTACGAGATGCTGGCGCTCAACTCACTAGCAGATTTCAAGGGACGTTTGTCACCCAGATGGAAAAATAACACCTCTTCTCTCTCACTAAATACTGTCCCACATTTCCCTTCTCCATCCTTTTATTCAGTTTCCCCAAAATTGTGGGCCATTTTGTATGTATCATTTATTTATATACTATTCATTCTTTCATAATGAACATACTGTAGGTTATATTTCACTTTATTCATGTTCAGCTTCCAAATGCAAACTTATGCATTGGGCTGTGTATTTAATCTTTTTTGGAATATGTATGCAATCTTCACTGCCAACTATTATTACCTAAGCATAGTGGACTGGGAAAACATTTTGAAGGCCCAATTAATGAATTGGTTCTTGATAACAATGGGGGGGGGGAAATATGAAGGAAAAATTGAGAAAGAGAACAAAAAAGAGAAAAGCAGTCAGGCCAGTAGCAGAGTCATTAAAAAGAAGCCAAAAATAGCAGTGAGCCATCATCTGTTCTCATAGTATGGGTCAGAAGTACTGACACCTCCAAAACTCCTCCTGTCAGGGCAGGGGGCCATTTGTATTCTCTTTCATTAGGCAATTTGACTAATGACCAGGCTTAGTTTTTGTAGAGGGGGCATGGGCAGACCCCCATGTTCAGACACCACCCCAGTCTTCATCTATTGGAATGGCACAGATGGTGAGCCCAGGCGACAAAATAAACGACAATACATCTTAAAGACATCTTTCAGCGGCACATGCAATTTCTCATAGAGGCCAAGAAAGAGGCTAGAGCAGGGAGGATATCATGAAAAGAGCTTTCTTACATTTTTCCCACAGGCACTCAAGAAGGGCGCTCATATTTTGTGCACCCTCACTGAATGCTTAGCTTCTCCAAATTTCCCAATCACTTGCACTTGTGTCCTTTATGCATGACCTGCTGCTACTATAAGTCAACCAACTCTCTGGTGCTTGCCAGTGCTTTGCCTGCAGATTGGCAGTGGGAAGTGGTGGGTGTGAGGAGACTTCATTTCATGGGCCTGGGAGCAGAGGTGAGAAAGGGGGTGGCCTGAATTTTCAGCAAATGGAAAATGCAATCATAAATAATAATTTTTACAGCCTAATCATTTTCATAAAGCTCAGTTAATGTGGATATTGTCATGTAGGAAACTTTTAATTACACTTAGACTTTCTATTCTCTTCCATTTACTTAACAATAATTAATACTGTAAGCTCGATTAGTTCTTTGTACTGAGCTTTTTTTCTTCACTGCACTTTCATTCAAGTTCCCAAGTTATTTAAACCCCCATTACATAGTATCAATGGAATAATTGTTTTAAGGTTTGGATATTACATTACGGTACATTTTTCAGGCTTTTATTTGAGCAGCCTATACACTTACATGATTTATTGGACACTTTTAACTTCTTTACTTATCTGTGGATTTTATTTCTTTCAAGTCTTGTGGTTTCTTGTTTCATGAACTATGCTGTATTGCCTGGCTGAGTCCTCCATCCATTAGTCTTTTATTAGCCTGCAGGTACATCATAGTTTATTTCTTTCTGTGTATTTGCTTGAGTGTATGCGTGTATCAGAGGGTTATGTGTGTGCGTGCATATGCACCAAGCCTAACAGAAAAAGTGAGTGACAGTGCATCCAACAATAGAAGTACGAAGGCACTTGACAATGCCATTAATAAGGGTATGATTTACAGAGTCCTCACTCACACTCACACATGACTCACCAATCACTCACCCACTAAACAATCTCTGGTCTCATATGACCAAGCTGAACAGCAATTAGAATGAGTTCTTGGATGACTTAATCATATTTATATATGTTCTGAAAAACCAAAGTGATGCTCATCATTGACATATCATAGGGATATTTGGACCATACATTTTGAACAGCTTATGTTCCTCTGCGTGAGAGGACACCCATAAGATTGGTGTACTCTGGAATGCATTTTTTGAGTAGACGTGTGAGAGGAGAATGGACATTACTCAGTTCTTTATGTTTATGGCCTGCCTTGACAGCTGCAGTCAGGACAAACACTACCCAGGTGTTCTGCCTCAACAAAGTTCCAAACTCAGGCCTATATCTCTTTCTTCCTGCACCATTGGCTTCTTGTCCTGCCTAGAGCATGCATGTGTGTGTGTGATGGTCAGTGTAAATGGTGAAAGAATACCAACACGATTTAACAACTCCTCACCACTGCACCAAATAACAGATCACTAGAACTCACTAGTGAGCACATTTAGTTGAATGGAACAGCAATATTCAACCTGTGGGTTTTAGTTGCCTGGTAGAGGGGCCATCAATACTTAAAAAGTATATTTTAACCAAACTTAAATATTGTCTTTGTGTTTTTTATTATTATTTTTGCAAAGCATTTGTGATATGGTATTTACAGTTTCTCAGTAGTATTTAGTGAGCTAAAGAAGGCTGATGGTGATTTGGGTCTCACATGAATTTATAAGAAATCCTCAAAGGTTAAGAGAGCAGAGAAGGTTTTTTTTTTTTCCTAATCAAGGAACATTATACAAGGAACAAGATGTTCCCAATGCTCTGTGTTTAAAAGAAGTTGAGGACAAATGACTTTTCATGTGTGCCAAAATAATAATACAGTATTGGTATGTTGTCACTATTCATAAAGTCAGTATCCAAGAGATTCATAGGGATTCATGGGAATTTCTCTTTGATATTTTTACAGCATTCTATGTTGGATGATTTGCAGGTGGCTTCACATGTCTAACGAATGTTACAGTCAACCACTTTCCTTGTCGCAAGGTTGGAAGCTATTTGGATTTTTGGTGGGCCAGACATTTTTCTTCATAGTAGTCAATAGGAGCTATTGTGCTTCCACATCACCCAGTGTTAATTTGGGCTCTAATGTATTTGATAAACAAAGGGGCACTCTTTAGCCTGACAGTCATGACACCCTGATTCTAGCAGGGGTGCTGTGTGCCGTGGGTTACGCCGTTAATAACCCACTGGCAGCCATCAAAGGCGCTTTAACCATGATCATTATGATAAAGGGCATACACTTAATTACAGGCCTTCTTAATTATAGCTCTGTTGAAGCTCGTTTGTTTGGTAGAATGCTAATTATACCACTGCACTCTTGGCAAGACTTCTTTTCAGACCTCTCTCTCTATCTCTCTCTTTATCTCTCTCTCTCTCTCTTTCTCTCTTTCTATCTCCATCTCTCCCCCCTTCTCTTTCTGAGAGCCAAACATTCAGGCTTTTTTTTTTTCATGCAAATTGATATCCGGCAAATGTTTTGTGTGTCTCTTTTCCCTACTTCTTTGAGCAGTGTACTAGGCACTTTGTTTTTAGCACCAAACATGTTCCTGACAAGACAGGATCAGGAATAATCAACAGTAATTAACAGAGAAAAAGGAAGGTGGGAAGAAAGGAGATGGGACTGAAATACAGTGCAGCGTTTTTTTTAAAAGGTGTTCATCTCACTTTGTCTAAATGAGTTTCCAAGAGCATATAGGGATTTTGGATGTTTCTGTTTTCTGTAATTTTTTCTCTATTACATGCAGTCAAATGCATTTTCATGGCCTTTTGTGTAGGCATGATTGGTGAAATGCACAGTTATAAGATCTTTTTCTATGTGTGTTATATTTGAATATTTTAGGTGTTGGTTTATCTCCTTTTGTTATTTTGCTTTTCTTTGCAGCAATTATCGGTGTGGCTTTTGGTTTCTGAAAATCTTGCTTTCAAAGTCACAAATGTATGTGTGATTAAAATAATCCTACAGTAAAAATACATCAATTTGGTTATTCATCACTATATAAATTAAAAATAATCATATTTAAAGCTGCTCAGTAAAGTCAAGCATATTATCAAGCACAGCATCAGTTGTTCTGGTTTATCCAGAATGTAAGTCAACACTGTAAATAATGTAATATTGTATTCAAACCAGTATAATACTTTAAATGTTTAGATTGTTATTGTTAATGTTAGATACTGTAGTCTGTCTGATATTCTGGAATGTATTTAGAGTACTGGCAGATTATACTGTATCAAAGGACCTAACTATGTAACTACTGTAACTATATTGTAATAACACAGTTGCACATACAGTATAGTTAACTTTACTGTAAAACTAGGTGCCAGAAGCATTTTCCTGGAACAAGCTACTTTTTCCATTTTTCCCATTATGTAGTTTCCTAAAGTTTTTATTCGAAAGGATAGCTTCAATTATTTTAAACTGGAAGTAAAACTAGGTAACACTAGGTAATGTTAGCCTAATTAGGCAGCTAAAGCTTGTTATTTTAAATAGATAACCATATTTTCTTGCTTTCTTTTGTTATTATTATTATTATTATTATTATTATTATTATTATTATTATTATGTCATATTCAGTACTATGAATACCCATTGATGGTTCATGTTTGTAATTTGATGTTAATTTTATGTGGACAGAAATTTGTGCTTTAATAAACAGTTTATTTGAGTCTTTAGTTAGGAGTTTTGAGTCTTTATTTAATTTATTCAGGTTGTATATTTGAAAGGAATATAGGTAAAACAGTATAACTGTAAAATTGCATAATGTGCTTTTTAAAGTAATATGTTACCAATATGTATTTTTGCATTAACACTATTTTGTCTGTTTTCGATTTCAGACACAGTCACTCAATTTAATGGGTAATACAATCAAATCCCAAAAAGAGACTGGGGAGGAAGTAACTTACAAGCTATAAAGATTGGATGATCTTAATAAAGCCATGAAGGGCCTACTTTCACATTCATGACTGTTTGGGGAGTTGCATATTAATAATGTTACATTTGCAGAACAGGTACTCACATAATGTGCACATAATGTCAGTAGGGTTTGTTATTATATGGTTTGGTCATTTATAGCCAGATAAATAGATTATATACATCCCTATGGTTACAATCAAAATACAATTAGATTTTTTTCATGATTTGTTTCAAATTGGCATTGAGTAAGTATTGATCATTGTTTATTAATTAATTAATTATTTAAGTTTAATAGGCTGATCAGAAACTTACATATACACATATGCAAATGGTTGAATTAGAATCCTAAATGTTTCTTCACTTGTGGCTCTGGGGGAACCCTTAAAGGCTTTAAGTAGAACCCTACAGC
>CM040982.1:18228665-18254946 GCA_022985145.1 Pangasius djambal
ATATATATATATATATATATATATATATATATATATATATATATATATATATATATATATATATATATACATATATATATATTCAGGGTTACATTACATATTATTTCTAGGTAACTCAAAAACATACAACAAAAAAAAAAAGAAAAGAAAAAAGCATGAGCTTTTCACCATATTACCATAGTACTGAACTATTTATGAGGTTCATACTTCATAATTTCAACCTTAAGAATGCTCTTAAATTAATGAGCATTTCCCAAAACCCTTCACAACTAATGTAGTACATAACATTTTTCATAAATTTACAAGTAACCTTACAAGTAACTTCTTAATTTGAAGCTTGCGTGCAGTTCTACATCAAAAAGACAGAGGCCACTAATTTTCCTTTTAAAAAACCTCACCAACTCCCCAGATCTAAGCAGAACAACAGCAACACTTTTGTTACAAACGTTACATAGACCCCATGTCATTTCTTGGGGTGTCATAGTTTTACTTGAACCAGACTTTATTTCTGCCATCCACTTGAAAAATAAACAAGTACAAAAAATACAAAAAACGTTGAAAAAGAAAACACAATATCTTGTCCATGCATCTCTTTTTTAGCTTCAGTCTGTGGTACTGGAAAGAAACATTCTGTCTGTGGTCTGGAAAGATGTAAAGCATTTTATAGAGAGAAATCAGTAAAGTATATTCTCATTTCTTATTTTCACTTGGTTAAGTATATTACCTTGTTGGGCAATACAGTTGGCATGGAAATAGATGGCCTGGTAAACTGAAGCTCCACCAGTGAGCTGCTCTTTTTCTATCTGCAGCCTTTTTTCCAGAGCAATTAACTCCTCACTACACCCACAGGTATTTTTGGTGTGGCCTGCTTAAGTGGAGCCCTTTGTTTGGGCCCTGCAGAGGAAGACCCAGGAGATGACCCAGGACTGGTGACAGGTGCATAAGGGGTTATAGGTTGTGGTGGGGTAGATGGGAACTCATTTAAGCATACATCTACCCCTACCCCTTCAGTTGGCCTAGTATTCCCAGTACCTTTTCCTCCTCTGTAGTAATGGCTGGTGTAAGTATCTGCCCTACACCAATCTTGGCCCTTTCTTTCCTCAGCTCTGCCCCTATCTTTTTGCCAGACATTGGGAAGTCGTGCCATGTTTTCCTGATCTCAGTGCCAGATCATTTAAAGACACTGCAGGCACTTGTGGTCTTTGCAATATCCTCCCATTTCTTCTTTTTTTTCTGTATTTGTTGAACAAAGTATGTCTTTTTTCAATTTCTACCAACATTGTGGTTAGTTCTTCCTTTGAGAATTTTCTTTTATAATGACGGTTTGCCATGATTCTGGATTCATGCAGGAAAAGTTAATTGTGTGCCTATTCATAGGCTTGATATGCAGGAGGTAAGAATTTCAAATGTAATGTTTTTCATGTTTTTATAAATAATATTCATTTTAATAATATTTAATTATTAGTTTATATAATTATTATTTTCATAATAATTATGGTTTTATAAGTTTTGGTTTTAATACGTTTGTGGTATAATAACAAGAAAATGTATGCGTAGGACTTCCCTGGGTTAGTAGGGAAATGAGGAAACGGCTGGCAGGCTTGGGATAACTAAAAAAAAAAGGCTGCGACTATTTTACTCATTTTCAGCAGTGGTATTTTAATTAAACAACACATACACACACATAGAGCTCTGCACAGCTCAGCTCTCATCTCTTTATCCTCGCCGCCGCTCACTGAAATGCAGAACATTCATTAGGGTCTCGTCGCACAACTGCTCCAATGGGAAATCCTCAATTGTAATCCCTGCCAAGAGTGGAGGGGCGGAGCCCTCCCCACCCTGTCTCCCGATATGGAAAAAATAGGAAGCAGGCTTTGGACAACTCAAAAAAAGGCTCTTTATTGGCCAGGACTATTTTACTCACTTTTGCTCTGCACAGCTCAGCTATCACTCTCGTGAGGCTCTCATTTTTTCCCTCTTTATCCTTGCTGTTTCTCACTGAAACACAGAACATTAATTAGCCAAATTCCACACAAATGTGTAAACCTTACCACTCACCTTCTCTTCCTCTGTCCTCCATTCACAGAGCTGCGCTGGACCATGCCCCCACTTCCACAGTATGTAAATCAGTGTTTTGCTTTTTGACTGGTGATGCTTTTCCAGCACAGGTGCAGAGGTGGAGTTAACAAAGAACTACTTTAAACTCATTTGTAACTTTGGAGATAATGAAGGCTTTTGGGAAACACTCACAAAAACGGCTCTTACGTAACATATATCATTCTATAAGTTGTTTGTAAGTCGCTAAGATTAATCGTTATCAGGAAACCCACCCCTGTGCTTCTGTTTGCACCTGTGCTCTGTTTGCCTTCTTTCCTCCCTCCCCAGCAAAATTTTATTTAATAAATTTTAATTACGCTAAACCACAAAAAATACTTACACAAATCAAACCAAAAATATTTGTGCAGACCTTGTGGGTTTCCTGATAAAAATGAATATCGAATAACAAACAACATAAAGATGGACATGTTATGTACAAGTCTGTTTTGCGAGTGTTTCCCAGAAGCCTTCATTATGAGAGATGTAACAAACAAGCTGTAAGTAGCTCTTTGTTGGCTCTCTCCAGTCCGAGTGTGGTCTAAAGCCAGTCGATAGTCAAACAATCAATTCAGTACGTAGATTAAATTTAATAGATAAATCAGCGACTTAAACAGGGAAAACAGCCATTGATAGACAGTTTTATAAATAGCAAATGATAGATGCAAGCATAAACAACAATTAACAAAAGAAACTATGTTTGGAAGAGCAACACTGAAAAAATGGAATTTGTGATCAGTCAGATTTAAATCTATAATAAAAATTTTTAAAAATGTTGGTGCTGTCTAGTATTAACTTTATTAAGTTTATCGGATATGCTTAAATAATATGTGGCATTGTAGCACAGTGGGTAATGTTGCAGCCTCCCAATCTTGGTGTTCTGGATTTGATCCTCAGGTCTGGTAACTGGAATTTGTCTTTATTCCAGAGCTTTGAATGTACATGATCAAATCATATTGGCTGTACAAAAACAAAATGTATTAATGGAAGTCAATTCATTCATGTGGAAGCAATGCACACATTTGAATCGTCAGTTCAATGAACTTTTTCTGAATGTACAGAACAATACCCAAAGGTAAAAAAAGCTAAAAAACAAACAAAAAATTCATTGCATTTAATTGATTAAAATTTGTACATCGGTTCCACACAAATTATATACATTTCTTAAATTCAAAACAACATAAATTCATCTCTTACACTTAACTCGTTAATTTTTATGCTGATTTATTTTGAGTTATGTTTTTGTACAGCTAACAGTGTTAATAAAAAAGACACAGACAGTCACCCAAGCTGAGGATTGAACCTCAGATACTGGTGTTATGAGGCACCCACACAATTTTCAGTGGATATAAAGTTGACACATCGCTGTTAAAAAGTCAGGTTTTTGTGATATAAAAAAAATGAAACCAAGATAAATCATGTCAGAACTTTTTCCACCCTCAATGTTACAATGTTACAACCCTTACAATGTATAAAAATTAAGTGAAAAACAATCAGAACAATTTAGGCAAAAATCTGAAAAAATAAAAAACTTACAATAACCTGATTGTGTGCACATCCTTTTATAATTGAGGCTGTTGCTCTGTTCAGAATTAACCAATCACATTCAATCTCATGTTCAAAAGTAATTATCATAGAGCTGTCATCAAGGAAATTATTCATATTAACCCCAAATAAAGACCAGCTGTTTCTGTAGGATTTTCATCACATCTTCTTGGTTTCATCTGTCTTCTAAAGCCATGGTCTGCAAAGAGCTTACAAAGCCTGTACATGATCCCACTTTCGAAAGGTATTGATCAGGAGACAGGTACAAAAAATTTCCAAAACATTAGATGTACTATGGAACACTGTGAAGGCCATCATCAACAAGTGGAGAAAAGGGAGCACCACAGTTACATCACCAAGAACAGGACGTTCCTTCAAAATTTATAAAAAGACGAGACAAAAACTTAACAGGGAGGCTGCCAAGAGAGCTGCAGTAATTCCTGACAAGTACTGATTACTCTCTGAATGTGACATGAAATAGACAGAAGCCCTTTCTCACAAAAAAACATCCAAGCTCAACTAAATCACCCCAAACTATGTGACAAAATTTGTTATGGTTTGATGCAAAACAAATCACATCACCAAAAGAACACCATACCCACGGTGAAGCAATGATGGTGGCAGCATCGTGTTTCATCTTTTATCGAGGTTTAGGAAATCATGAATAGCTACAAATACCAGTCATTTTTAGTGCAAAAACTTCAGGTGTCTGCTTATAAGCTGAAAATTTCCCCATTCAGCATGACAATGACCAAAAGCATACATCCAAACCAACAAAGGAATGGTTTAACCAAAAGAAGATGTATGTTTTAGAATGGCCTAGCCAGAGCGCAGACCTGAATCCAACTAAAAATTTGGGGTGACCTGAAGTGGGCTATGCACAGTAAGCTCCAAATTCAGTGAATAACAAATGGGTCAGGTTACTTATTGATTTATGAACCAGTTTACATATAACATTTGTTATGAAGAGTTTCAGGAAATACTTCGTAATTAAAGAACAATTAAGTGATAAAGTAGGAAAGCTTCGGGAGACGCACCCCAGGTTAGTAGCAGATGGATACAACTTTCACTCATTTAACAACATTAATGTTTCTTGAGGCTTATGTATTTTATTCTTTTCTCTTAGTTCTGTCATCTTGCCATTGATTGTAGAACCAGTGGTTGAAGGCACCACATGAGGCAACTTTGCCTGTGAGAATAAATAAAGAAAAGGAAAAAGCACAGAGACTGTTGAGGCATAGCAGTTGTACATTTAGGGGTAATATTTATGCACTCAGTAAAACTTGCAAAACACATATGGTACTCTACTTCAGTGGTTGCATACAGAACATTTCAGGTTTGAGACTTCTCTTTTTTGGGGAGGGGGGAAGAAAGTGCCATTTTCCCCTCACTTTTAGGTTGAATATCTCTGGTGGGGGACCAGATATGAACTGAAATTTTCATAGAAATAAGTCCTCTATAGTGGAATTCTACTGGTTACACAGCTAGTGCTAGTAGAAATCTGCAGAAAAGCCTACTTTATTCATGCATTTTGAGAAATGAGGAGATGTAATATAAGCATAACAAATAATAATAACAGTATTTTACAGTAATTATGTTTATGATTGACATACAGTAGCTAATGCTTTATTTAGCAATGAGGTCTAAAATGTTACTACATTTGGTATTAGCAACAGTGAAGCATGATCTATAACAGTATTCTTCAAATCTTCAGAGTTTAGCTCCAACCTCCAAACTCGCCTGCCTGTAATTTTATAGTAATCCTGAAACTTTGGTTAGCTTGTTCAGGTATGTTTGATTATGGGTGGAGCTAAACTCTGCAGGACAGTGGACATCAAGGGCCAGATTTAAAGAACCCTGATCAATCCTGCCAAACATTACTATAAATAATGTCATCCATATAGGCAGTAGCGTAGGCAGCGTGCAAACAGGATTATGTCCAGGAGTCTTTGGAACATTGCTAGGGCTCTGAACAACACGAAAGGAAGGGCCTCGAATTTGGTGAGAACCAAATGGCGTGGAGAAGTTTTCTCAGAAGATATGTGAGTCTAGGGGATGATGCCAATATCCTTTTGTCAAATCCAGTGTCGAATAGAAGCGAGCCACACCTAACCGATCGTCTCTGGTCCAAAGAGAAATCACCGAAGGGAATTCCCCTGAAGACGGGGGTGGCAGGGCCCTCCCCACCCACCATGTCTTCCTGACACAGAGCTGACTTTGAAGACCAAGGCAATGCCTCCCTAGCTAATGCTGTGCACATCTCACACCATGCTGCACTGTTGCAGGGCCCATCCACACACATTCTCCTCAACAACATCTGAAATGCCTGGTATACGGTATGTCCCAGCTTGAACAGGGATGGCCTGCAGTGTGTTGGGGACCTGGATAAACACCCCTACTGCTATCACATGATATTGGTCCTGGAAATGCCTGGGTTATTACTCCCATGCCTGTGGCCCCAGAGTCACCACCCTGAGTGGAAGAAGAGACAGACACAGGGGGAGAGGGAGGGATAGATAAAGTCTTGGGTCAGAGGACTGGTTTTGGAGGAAATAGCCCCTGTTTTTGTGGTGCAGGGATCCGGGGAGGGAGGGGGAAAAAAGGGATAGAATGAGAGGGAGAGAGGGAGGGAGAAGGGGGAATCTTTCCTCCCCCTGGATATGCCACCAAATGGTCCTCTGCCAGCTGGAAGCCAATTTTTGTGACAGCAGATGGTGGCACTGCACATATTGCTGCACATACACTGCACCTTCTGGCAGCCAGGTGACAAAATGCTCCAGCATCACTAGGTCAAGTATGTCCTCGGCAGCATGTTCCTCCATGCCGGCAGGCACCTTCACCAGGTATCTCGGAGCTGTTGAGCAAAAGTGAATGGGTGGCTGAGCTCACTGATTATCAGCAAGCAGAAGCACTGAAGGTGCTGTTCAGGGGTGCGGCCGACCCATTGCAAAATAGCCTGCTTTAGGTCTGGGTACTCCAGCAGGTTCAAGATTGGAAGCTGTTGGGCCTCTGTAGTGGCGGCAAGTGAACCATCCACTGTGAGTCTGGCCAGCCCCATGGCATGTTCAAAGAGCTCAACAAATGCTTCTGGGTCACCCTGTGGTCCCCATGGAGAGTGTGATGTGGGGCATGTTTTGCAGTCAAGTCTCCATCAATGAACAGTTGATAACAAAATAGACTTCATGGTAAAACTATAATGAATTCAGAAATGACTCTGATGATATTTATAAGTTGCTCATAAGCTCCTGTTTACACAATTGCACATTTTGACTACATAGTATACAGTTATAGAAGGAAAATTATTTACAATCACATTATTCAGTGTCACCCAGATGAGGATGGGGTCCCTTCTGAGTCTGGTTCCTCTCAAGATTTCTTCCTCCTGTTGTCTCAGGGAGTTTTCCTTGCCACCATCACCTTTGGCTTGTTTATTAGGGATAAATTTATACATTTTTATCTGAAATTTATACATTTATGTGAAGTTGCTTTGTGACAATTTTCATTGTTAAAATACAAATTAAATTGAATTGGACTGAACAAACTTCTGGTCTTTCACGATCCACCATGCCTACTTCTATCAAAATCTGCAGGCATTTTGTTGGTACCTTGAATAAAGAAGGCTACAGCAATGGGCAGATCTTTCTTTTGCATTGCCCCACAGTTCTGGAACAGCCTTACAATTAGTGTTTAGGACTCAGACACAGTCTCAGTGTTTATGTCTAGGCTGAAAACATATTAGTTTAGTCAAGCCTTTTGTTAATAGTTATTTTCTTAGGTAAAAGTGCAGATCTGGAGGGTTCATGGGCATAGAGTGTTTTGGTAAACTGGGATGTTTGGATGCTGTCTTTCTCTATCGATTTACACATGAAATACCAGTGATCTTGATTGCATCTGCTCTCCAGACCTGCCTGATCCATCCTGATGCCTTACATCTGTTTGGAGGTTTTGTCACCTAGAAATCATTCACTGCTGCTAAGGATGGCCCCACATGGACAGCCTAAAGATCACCATGAGAGTACTGTGGATGGTACCACATAGTAACCATAGAGATAGCTGTGGATGTTCTTCCTTGGATAGCCTTAGGACTGCAAATGTACATTTCTAAAGTTTCAATTTTAGGCCTTCTTGTTGCAACTGACCCAGCACCATATCCAGATATTGCAAATGATGTCAACAGAGGATGTGAACACCACAATGTCATGAAGCTAAAAAAGAAGCTGTTGACACTGCTGGTCCCCAAAAAGCCTTTCCATTTACCTCTGGTCATCTGGTTCCACTGAAAAAGCCAGAGGGGATATAAAAAGTAGCAAGAAAAGGAAGAATGGACCACCAACTGATGGCACTGTTGCAGTGCCTGGACAACTGGGTTTGTGACACCAAAGGTAACCAGAAGATGAACTAGCTATGTTGACCAAAAAGTGGTAACAATGGTAACATTTGGTAACATTTGCTAATGATGTTCATCCCTAAAACACCAGGGGCTGTGGAGGGCAACCCATCAGGAGAGTTGGCATTGATAAAGATACCACACCTGGAGATTATCTTACCACAGAGCTCGATATCCAGCTCCAAGTAGCCATTATAGGGAATTTCTAGCCCATTGGTGGCTCAAAGTTGCGGGTATATGCCCCACTGTGGCTCTGCAGCTTGGTGGACACTAGTTTTCCAGCAGCTGGTTTGAGGGAAGCAGCCCACTATGGCTAGAAGTACAAATGGTCACTGAGTTAGCCCCAGCACAAAAAGGAATCCACTCTCTGTCACAATCTCAGGAATAATGGTCAGGATTCTGGCACCTTCTACATATACTATACGGCCAAAAGTATGTAGACACCTGACCAATCACATCCATGTGCTTGTTGAAAATCCCATACCAGATTTAGTTGCCCACCCCTTTGCTGTTTTGATAACCTTCACTCTTCTGGGAAGGCTTTCCACTAGATTTTGGAACATGACTGTGGGAATTTCTGCCCATTCAGCCACAAGAACATTAGTAAGGGTTGGGCATGTTGGGCAAGGAGACCTGGCACATAGCCTGCATTCCAATACACCCCAAAAGTGTTAAGTGGGGTTGAGGTCAGGTCTCTGTGCAGGCCAACCTTTGCACACCCTTGCTTTGTCATGCTGGAAGAGGTGTATGGGCTAGGCCCCTTGGTTCCAGTGAAGGGAACTCTTCATGCTATAGCATACAAAGATATTCTAGACAATTTTGTGCTTCTACCTTGTGGCAACAGTTTGGGGAAGGCCCACATATGGGTATGATGGACAGGTGTCCACATACTTTTTGACGATATAGTGTATAATTGCAAAAGGGCAATCTAGAAAAGAAAAAAGGAAGGCACAAGTGAGTAAAACATAAATTTCAGCTTTCTGTTGTTAAAAATAAATCACTTACTTCACTTCACTTGACTACAGCAGAATGTGGCGTGAGGGAGATGCTGTTGGTGAGCCTTAAGTCTATACAACCACTATACTATGCACTATACACCACCCTGGGAATTTCACCCAAGGAAATATCTACTAAAAGACACTCAACTTCAAGAAGCTAGTAAAGCATGCAATCTGTGTTTAATAGAAAAATAGATGTTTTATTGTTAAAAGCCTAGACTAGTCTAGACTAATCATAAAACCATACAACACACTATGATATAAAGATCAACCTGTCTAGGGGGCAGCCGGCTCCTGTCTGTCCACAGCTGATGCTTGCTTTTATGAGCTCAATTTGTGGAATACTCCCCTGGACTTTCACTGTGTCTTGGAGAAGTCTCACTCCAACAATGTGCCTGTGATGATTCCAAAGCTTGGTCTCTGCCTGTTTTGCCTTGTTGTTTTGACCATAGCCTGCTTATCATTTACCTCTTTTTTCTCTATCTTTTTTATCTCCATTTGCTGATTGCCTGACAAGTAACCTGTCTCCTGTTCTGAGTCCTAGTCCTTTTGTGTATCTTCCTGATAGTAAACAAGTAAGGTGTGCATATGAATGTGTATTATGTGGTAGAATTTTGGTCAAATCTGATGTTTGATTTGTTAAAAAGTATGGTTTAATAGAATTGAACCTGTAATTTGAATTGAACTTCCAGTCCCTACCACTGTGTTTGAAATGCTCCCCTACTTAATATGCCCTACAATCAAGGATGTAGGAAGTAGGGGTGCTGAGGGCGCTGCAGCACCCCTGACCTTCAAGATTCCTTTAACTGCAACTGCAGCTGCAATTGCAAAAATAATAATATACAGATAAACAATAAGAAATAAACAAACTTTAAATTTGAGTGTTTTGAGTAGTTTTGGAGTTTGTATGACAGAGATAGTGCACCTCTTATTTCAAATTCAAATTCAGTTTTATTTGTATAGCGCTTTTAACAATGGACATTGTCACAAAGCAGCTTTACAGAAATAAATGGATTAACAAAAAATATATTATAAATATTTGAATTTATCACTGTGAATTTATCCCTAATGAGCAAGCCAGTGGCGACGGTGGCGTAATTTTTCACAGTGATGTGACAATGATTGCAATATTTAGTAATGAATTAATTAATGAACGACATATCATGCGTTTTAACCGTGCATAGTTGCATTTAATATTATAGAACGTCCGTGAGACTCGAGTCTTCAGGACAGAGGAGATCTCTGTAACATGACATGCATTTTTTTGCCTCACTGACTTAAAAAAAAAGAGAGCCAGGTAAGGGAATGACTGTATATAGCTGCTTTAACATACTGTAAATGAGAACAGGAACTAACTCCTATGGCAGGAATCTTACTGACTTTTACAAAACACTGACACTTGTGACTCCTGTAAGATGTTAAACAAACATCACCATATCAAAGATTATATGTTTTTGTTTGGTAAATAACAATACATTTTGAATCAGTTTACTATTAAGCTTAGATTAAGGATCGAGACCTCAGTCAGTCAGGATCGGGAACAGCATCTCCAACACCACCACACTGAGCACCGGGGCCCCCAGGGCTGTGTGCTCAGTCCACTGCTGTTCACTCTGCTGACTCACAACTGTGTAGCAATGCATGGCTCGAATCACATCATCAAGTTCGCCGATGACACAACCGTGGTGGGTCTCATCAGCAAGAACAACAAGTCAGCATACAGAGAGGAGGTGCAGCGGCTAACAGACTGGTGCTGAACCAAGAACCTGTCTCTGAATTTGGACAAAACTAAAGAGATGGTTGTTGACATCAGGAGAGTACAGATTGACCACTCTCTGCTGAACACCGGTAGCTCCTCTGTAGAGATTGTCAAGAGCACCAAATTTCTTGGTGTTCACCTGGCGGAGAACCTTGCCTGGTCCCTCAACACCAGCTCCATAACAAACAAATCTCAGCAGCATCTCTACTTTCTGCGAAGGCTGAGGAAAGCCCATCTCCCACCCGCGATCCTCACAATGTTCTACAGAGGGACTATTGAGAGCATCCTGAGCAGCTGCATCTCTGCCTGGTTTGGGAATTGCACCATCTTGGATCACAAGACTCTGCAGCGTATAGTGAGGACAGCTGAGAAGATCATCGGGATCTCTCATCCCTCCATCACAGACACTTACACCACACACTGCATCTGCAAAGCCACCAGCATTGTGGATGACCCCACGCACCCCTCACACAAACTTTTCACTCTTCCTGCCATCTGCCAAATGGTACCAAAGCATTCGGGCCCTCACGGCCAGATTGTGCAACAGTTTCTTCCCCCAAGCCATCAGACTCCTCAACACTCAGAGATTGGACTGAAAACACACACACACAACTGAACATCACCCCATACTCCTTTGCAATTTCCATATTCAATTTCTGCTGCTACAAATATTTATTATATATTGTATATGTATGTATATTACCGTATATTATTATATTATATATAATCCTTATGTTTACATTTACAGCAACTTACATTGTTACTGTTTTGCCCTAGTGTCATCTGATTCACTTTATACCAGAACCGTGTACTTGTCAGCACTGCACTGTGTCCATTGTCTTTTTTTTGGTAGTTTTGTACTGTCTTGTGCTGTCTGCACATGCTTGCACTGCGTACTTTATGTAAATATATGTACTCTCCTGTAGTTCAGTGTTGTTTTATGTAGCACCTTGGTCCTGGAGGAATGCTGTACTAACTAACTGTATATGGTTGAAATGACAATAAAAGCCACTTGACTTGACTTAACTTGACAATTAATTTCATGTCTCTACACCTAGTGGTTATGGAGCTGTTGAGTAATTTCTGAGAGAGTTACTAAAGGATGTGCATTAATGGGCATTTCTTGTGGATTCTCATAGAGGTGATTTTACTTTTTCTGTTAAGGTAGGGTATGTTCATTGAGATCAGAATAAGCATTGAAAACTATAATTAGAAGTTGTGCGCAATCCTTCTTATGACTAAAATTAAAGAACACAATTAATGATATTTACACACATACTGGTTATAAAGCTATTGCAATTTTGCACTAAAGGTAATCTATTTTTAATGACAATAATATTCTACATGGAAATGCATTTGTTCTAGGGGGAAAGGTGTTTTTTAGTATTAACATAAAAATAGTTGCATGCTATATGCAAAATAGTTAGTGTGTATCATTCTTTGTAGTAATGTTGTGAATATGTATGCCTGTAACTTGGTGATATTTTGCCACTTTCACCAATAACAAGCTGAGTGGGTCGGGTCACTCAGAATAATCAGGAGGAACTATGATTTTTGGTCCCAAAAAGCTGCAGAGAAATTCTTTTTGACACTCATTTTAAGCCCATGGCCAAACACCTGGGGAAAGACACATGTATGGTGATGTACAGTCGGGTCCATAAGTATTTGTCAGTGACACAATTTTCATAATTGTGCCTCTGAGGGCATGCCATCAGTATGCCATGATGGATTTGAAATTAAGCAATCAATATGTGATTGAAGTGTATACTTTCAACTTTAATTCAAGGGCTTTAACAAAAATATTGCATTAGCCATTTAGGAAGTACAGCCATTTTCTTCCTCCATTTTCACAGGCTCAGTAGTAATTGGAAAAATAATTATAAATATATATATAAAATATTATTTTTAATACATGGATGCAAATCCTTTGCAGTCAATGACTGCCTGAAGTCTGGAATCCTTTATCAGCTCAGTTATCTCATTACTCACTCACTCATATTTAAAGTTTCAGAATTTTCACTCACCGCGTGATTATACACTCCATTCCCTAGTGTTTATGACTATACCAAGTCTTTTCCCCTGCCTGATTCTTACATTGTTGATTTTGTGCCTGTTATCTTACATCTGATATACTGTTTGCTGATCACCTGACATTCGCACAGACCTCATGGAACACCACATTGCCATTGAGACGCCTTCAGGAGTGGTTGTATGCAGCCACCCATACTGGTTACCTGAACACGTGGTTCAGAATGAAGTCAAGGCTATGCTCAACATGGAAGAAATTGAGGAGTCCCACAGTGATTGGAGCAGCCCGGTGGTCTTGCTGCCCAAGTCCGAGGGGTCAGTCTGTTTTTGTGTGGACTTTAGGAAAGTCAACGCAGTGTCTAAATTTGATGTGTACCCAATGCCATGCATTGATGAACTGCTCGATTGGTTTGGCGTGGCTTGCTTTTTTTCAACACTGGACTTAACAAAGGGGTATTGGCAGATTCCCTTGACTCCAATATTTCAAGAAAAAAAGGCCTTTTCCACTCCATTTGGGTTATGCCAATTTGCCACCTTTCTGTTTGGTTTGTTTGGAACCCTAGCAACATTTCAACGTCTCATGGACAAAATACTCCACCCACACAATGAATATGCCCCTACTTATTTAGATGACATCATCATTTATGATTGGCAGCAGCAATTACAACATCTGAGAGTTGTCCTGAGACCGACGGGACTCACAGCAAACCCAAAGAAGGGTGTAGCAGGACGTGTATAACGGGTTTCCACTTGGGCCATGGGCAGGTGCATCCCCAAATTGACAAGACGGCAGCAATTGTGGCCTGCCAGAGACCCTAGACCAAAAAGGGGGTGAGGCAGTTCCTGGGGCTGGCTCGCTACTATCAGAGTTTTTTACCTAATTTTTTTTATGTTACCAGCCCACTGACTGAGCTCACAAAAAAGGTAGCACCAGATCCGGTCCAGTGGATGGAGCCATGCAAGCGGGCTTTCTGCCAGGTAAAACCGGGTTTGTTTGGGGGCCGTCTTTTGCATTGTCTGGCACGATAGAGGGCTGAGGGCCATTTTGTTCCAGGTGGTGGAGGGAGAGTAGCGCCCCGTACTCCACTGATTCCTTTATAGCTATGTCGTTGGTAGGCTACAGTCTTTTTAGTTAGATATACTATGTACAGTATTTTTTCAGTCACCTTTGAATAATCATTTTTTGTTTAATCATATGCTACTTCAGCTTTCTGCTATATTTTCTGCTATATGTAATTGTAATGCTCAGTTAGGATTTCACTGGAGAGAGACAAGTTTCACACAGAGCCAGTCATATTTTTTTATGTTTTTATTTTATATTGTGCAGACAAATAAAGGGACTGATCACTCAACGCTGCTTGAGTGCACAATGCAGATTAGAAGGGGGTGCATTTTACAGAAACACTCTGCTTAAATCTGCACCCTCACACATCGGGTTCTACAAAATTGTTTCAAAGAATATTATATACCCTATGTGTAACATCTCTGCCTTGTAATCCCTCCCTCATCCAGCAGAGGTCACCCTCACCTGAGGTTTGAACAGTTTTGCATACTTTGAACTTGCTTACACTACTTAAGCAGCTAATCCACAGTACTCTTTGCAAAGTCTTGCCACATTTTGTGAGTGCTTTTCTGAGCCTTTATTTTGCAGATTGTTACTAGGGTATTAACTGTTTTTTGAATTAAGGTTTTGTGAATTTTGCCTGACCCTTTTGTATCTGCCTGCTGTGTTTGACCTAGATGTGCATTATTAGATTATTTTATTCTGTTGTTTCTTAGATATTTCATTCTGCCTACTGACAACCTTGGACCCTCTGATTTGGAGTTTGTCTTATACCTCTAAAATAATGCTGCACTTGGATCCACCTGCATCTTCTTGGAGTTTGTTACACTACGAAAGCTGAGTTAAATAGACCTTAATTTATCCATGCACATGGGTCAAACTTAGGTTTCCCTTCTGAAAGAAACAAAATGGCCTAATGGTTTCCATTAACTGTTAAATCATTAGATACAGATGCCAAACTGGTTAATTGAAACTAATGGACCACCTCCCATTAGAAAAGGCTTTTTCATCAGGATTATTAATACTCCACCAAAAAAAAACTTAAGCCATCTATTTTGCAGAACATTGGTTTCTTTTTCAATGACTGGTTTCTGGTTAGTTTAAGTACAGTATTAAATAAAAACTCAGGATTGTTCTATTTATCTGCTTTCAATTTTAGTTGAATTTATTCTGATTCTGATTGAGGGGGACTATTCTATAGTTGATAACACTCTCCTTCCATAAAATTTGGAAGACTATAAATTTAGTTTGATGTCATTTACATTTTTTTGAGAGATCTCTTTTATAATAAATAATTATTTATGCCATGAGCCAGCTTTTTCCCTGATTATTTTACTTTAAAATATGAAACTGTGTATAGATTTACTGACAGTATTTTCAGGATGATGTAATGAATGTATTGACCACTAGAGGTCAGCAGAGGATTTACATTGTGTGGCAATGACTCAAGGGGTTTGCAGCTCAGCTGAATTCCAAATGGCTCTCTACTGCATGAAGGAATGCATTCCATAGGGCATGAAATATTAGCTTTTTATCTTCTATAAAGTGGACTATATGTTCAGTAGAGTTCTCATCCAGGCCTCCACTGGATTCTCCAGTGACCTCAGTGATCATTCCCATTCCAGACAATATAGACAATATAACCTGCCTGAATGACTAACATTAACATCAGATGTCATGAAATGCTTGTCATAATGGTTGGTTCTTTTTCATATCGAGTGTGTCTCTGACCCCCTCCTTGATCCAATCAGCCACTCAGCTGACGATTCAGTCAACAAGACTCCTCTCTCTTCTCCTTTCCAGCTCTGCCTTTAATACAGTTGTGCCAAAACATCTTCACAGCAAACTGCTACAACTGAGAGTGGACCATTCCATCTACCACTGGATTGTTGACTTCAGAACCCCTATCCATCAGCACTGGGGCTCCACAAGGCTATGTACCCTCACCTCTCCTTTACTCCTTGTACACCAATGAGTATATCCAGTGACCCATCAAGCTGTGAAAATTTCACGAACATTCTTACTCTTAATAATGAAAAGTACTACTACTGAATTCATAACACTGAAATATATTAGGTCAAAAACCACACACCTGTGATTATTTATTTTGAATTAACCTCCTTGAAATTCTAATTAGTTTTATTTCACTGTTCAGAAATTCACAATTTAAAATTCATGTTTTCAAAAAAATCGAGTATCTATAATCAAATATTTACTTTTCAGTGTTTACAAATTCAGATTGAATAATTCAGTTTTCAGATATTTAAAAACCTGTGTTCATTTTGTTAATTTCTGTGCTCAAATTCAGTTTGCAAAATTCAATACAAAAAAAAAATGCAAGTTTAACATCCAGTCTTCCAAAGGATAGGCAAAGGTAATCAAGCGTGGAGTGTGTTGTGCCCGTGACTGTATATATGAGTGGACAAGATGGTGGCAATAATTATCATTGTGGTGTTTTGTGCTGTTTTGAAAATTTGGTGTGTGGCAAATTAACCATGTCAACTGAGTCTGCGCAGTAGGTCAAAATTGGAGCCAGAGTGTGCACAGTAGACATTGCCGGTCAGACAGTGGGACCCAATATGGGTCCATGCATATTGGTCATGGACAATCTCCTTCATGTTGGGAGCACAAATGTCAAGAGACACCTGAAGTTCAACTTAAGTTTGAACAGTGGCTCAAAGTGGTAAGTACGGCATTATTAATTAATATGTAAATGTATAATTTGCACAAATATGTTGATTTTACTGTTGTCAGGAAAAGATTTTAGAGCTTTGAGTCATGACTGACTCCGCTACCATTAGCTAGCTAGGTGATTTTAGCTAATCCATCATTTTATTAAAAGTAATGAAACTATAAGTGGCTAATGTAATGTACCAACTAAAAATATACTAGTAAGAAGCAGTCAACATGCACACTCAACACAGAATATTTTCTGAGAGAAAACTTGCTGTGCTTCATGATTTTCATCTAGCTCTGACACCTGCAGAAATTTACTCATCTGAATGGAGAAGTGCATACTTTAAAGTTTGTTTAAAAATGACTGGCTAACCTTACCAAGCTAGTTCGAGTGTTAGCTAAGATCATACATTCAATAGTAAATTGCTGTGAAATTTAGCTAGTGTTAGCTGCCTTGGTTCATGCATTCACTTTTTCACTCACATTGTTTTGCTAGTTATAATATAAATACAATAAGCTTGCTTAGACATAAAAACGAACAACTGCAACAACAAAAAAAAAAAAGGTCCTGGTGAGGGTCTGTTAGAACAGTTTACAGCAGAACAAGACATCGCTTTGCTACAGAACTGTCAAGAGCTTCAGGTGCATGTTAGAAACCACCTAACACACACACCACCAAAAACCACAGAGGGTCAGAGAAGACCAGCAAAAAGCACAGTGCCATTGTTCTTTGGATGGTGGGAGAGAAAGGCACTGGATAAAAACAAATACCTAACAAGAAACATTGTACCTGATGATGATGATAATAATAATAATATTGGTTTCTAGACAAATGCATTAAAGTATTATATGGGATTTTTGTTAACAATTTGTAATGTCGGGTATGTTTAATAATAATAATAATAATAATAATAATAATAATGATAGTAAATTCACCACAGTGCTATAGCTAAGAGAAAGATTATTTGATTATGTATTCTAATTATAAATAAATTAAATAATTATAAGTAATTGAAGTAACAAATAACTACAACTAAATGCTAGTGGAGTACAAGAGGAAAACCTGGATAATGCCCTTGTTCAGAATAATTTTATACTGTCTCTCTAGTGCTACTATAATGTAGCCTAATTTGCTAAAATAGTTTAAAAGTGAGTTTATATGAACAGTCCAGCATATGCAGGGTAGAGGTGGTTATCTGGGTGGGTTTTTTTCCCCATGTCATACGAAGCACTCTTTTATATATAAATAAAAATGGTATTTTATGTTAAGAGTATTTTTGTATGTATTGAAATGAGGACATGGGCATTATATCTGGAAAATGCAACAGACAGATATGAAATTGCTGGATAGTTCCTCTTCAGTTATCACTATATATTTACCCTTGCTATATCCTTTTACCTTCCTCCCTGTGTGTGTGTGTGTGTGTGTGTGTGTGTGTGTGTGTGTGTGTGTGTGTGTGTGTGTGTGTGTGTGACAGACAGAGTTAATATTTGAATATTTTTATTTGAAGTTTGTAATGATTATTGCCACTAAGAAATGTATATCAGTCTCACAGTTACAGTTGTGTTCATATTTCTATACGTTTTAGATTTACTATATGCTTTATTCTTTCTTATTATTTAGCAAAAGGTATCTGAACATTGTTCACAGTGCTCCTAACTATACAAGATGAACCTAGTAAATCTGAGAGGCAGAATGAAAATGAATTTGACAAAATTAAAATTAAAATGCACCCTGAATCAAAGGTGTGATATCACTAACAAACCAGAACTGTCACAAACACGAAAGTTCATTTGCCACACTATCATATTCCAACAGTCTAATTCATATTGTCTCACACTGCCTACATCTTTTCCACATTGAGTAAGAGCTGACCAACAAGTATGTATTGTTTTGAATTATGTGGCTAGTATACACACATTGTGTGAATTTTATTTTAGAAAAAAAAAACCACATATGAAAGGTTGTAAAGATGTTCTTGGAATACTGTTAAAACCTGGGTACCAGAAATCTGTCCTTGGTTTTAACAGGAATTAAGTTTGCATTTATTCACCTAAAAGGAACAAACCACACGCATGCACAAATATGATTTAAAAAGTATTCAGTGTTTGTTGTATTGACAGATACTCAATCACGCACATGCAATATAGGCTGTATTATTATTATTAATGCAATATTTGAATCAGTCTATTTCATATTGACTTGACCCTACTGCTAATACATTATGAAAGTGGACATCTGACTCACTAGTTCATCTTATATTCTTTCATGCAGTCCATTGAAATAAATTTCACTGGCTGCATATGTTTAGGTTTATGTTAGATGTGTCAGTGTAAGCCTGTGTGTGTGTGTGTGTGTTATGACAGCACTGTCAGTCGGTGTCAACAACTTGTCTGAATGTAAACACACTTTCACGTGTTTTCATGTATTAATGATTGTGTTATTTTATATATTATTTGTATATATGAATGTATGTATATACTTCTATCATCCATACCTAGATATAATAGAACATTTATTTGATTCACTTTTGTCAAGCACATAATAATTTTAACATGCACAGATTTGAGAATATATATAGGTGGTCATAAGCTTCCTCATAAGCTGTGTTAGCCTTGTGGCTCCATTGTAAACATGTCTTGGCTGATCAAGTATTTTAATATGCATAAAAATCAATCTATCTAATTATATTTTCTTGTCTAAGTATATCTTTGTATATTTTAAACCGAATATGTTCTTCCACGTTATATTTTGTGAAAGTATATTTGTTGATAGCAGCACATTAACTGTATTTGCAGATTTAAATATTAAATTTTAGATTTTTAAATTCTAAATTATTAAATACACAAATCAAATACACTATATATATATATATATATATATATATATATATATATATATATATATATATATATATATATATATATATATATATATATATATATATATATGTGTGTGTGTGTGTGTGTGTGTGTGTGTGTGTGTGTGTGTGTGTGTGTGTGTGTGTGTGTATACAGTCAGGTCCGGAGGTATTTGGAGAATGACAGTTTTTGTGATTTTGCCTTTATACACCACCACAGTGGATTTGAAATAAAACAATCAAGATGTGATTGAAGTGTAGACTTTCAGCTTTATTTTAAGAGGTTCCACAAAAATTTGGCATTTGTCATTTTCAGCAAAGTACTTCCATTTTCAAGGGCTCAAATGTATTTGGACAAAGTGACATAATTGTAAATATAATCATAATTTTAATGAAAATCCTTTGCAGTCAATGACTGCCTGAAGTCTGGAGCCCAACTCAAATTCTGAGTTTCCTCCCTGGAGATGCTTTGCCAGGCCTTCACTGCAGCCACCTTCAGTTGCTGCTTGTTTGTGGGTCTTTCTGCCTTCAGTCTTGTCTTCAGTAAGTGAGAAGCAGCTCTACTGGGTTGAGATCAGGCGACTAACTTGGCCATTGAAGAATATTCCATTTCTTTGCCTTCAAAAAGTCTTGAGTTGCTTTCGCAGTATGTTTAGGGTCATTATCCACCTGCACTGTGAAGCAGCGTCCTATCAGTTTTGTAGCATTTGACTGAATGTGAGCAGAGAGTATAGCCCTATACACCTCAGAATTCATCTTGTTACTTCTGTCAGCAGTCACATCATCAATAAACACCAGTGAGCCCGTTCCATTGGCAGCCATACATGCCCATACCATAACACTGCCTCTACCATGTTTGATGTGGTATACTTTGAATCATGAGCTGTTCCTTTCTTTCACCATGCTTTTCTCTTCCCATCATTCTGGTACAAGTTAATCTTGGTTTCATCAGTCCAAAGAATCTTATACCAGTACATGGGAGGCTTTTTTAGATGTTTTCTGGCAAAGTCTAATCTGGCTTTCCTGTTCTTGAATGTTACCAGTGGTTTGCACCTTGTTGTAAACTCTCTGTATTTACATTCATGAAGGCGTCTCTTGATTGTAGATTTTGACAATGATACGCCTACCTTCTCCAGAGTATTCCTGACTTCTGTTGATGTTGTGAAGGGGTTTTTCTTCACCAAGGGAAGGATTCTGCTATCATCCACTTTAGTTGTCTTCAATGGTCTTCCAGGCCTTTCGATGTTGTTGAGCTCACCAGTGCTTTGTTTCTTTTTAAGAATGTACCCAACTGTTGATTTGGCCACACCTAAGGTTTTTGCTCTCTCTTTTATAGATTTATGTTGTTTTTTCAGCCTAATGAAGGCCTCCTTCACTTGCATTGAGATCTTCTTGGACTTCATATTGGTAGCTCCAGTCAAACAGCTGCCAAATGCCAACTCAATACCTGATATCAACTCCAGACCTTTTATCTGCTTCATTTGTCTTGAAGTAATAAGGGAATGGACCACACCTGGTCAATTAACTTCTTGTCAGTCAATTGTCCAAATACCTTTGAGCCCCTGAAAATGGAGGTACTTTGTTGAAAATGGCTGTAATTCCTAAATGGTAAATTCCATATTTTTGTGGAACCTCTTAAAATAAAGCTGAAAATCTACACTTTGATCACATCTTGATTGTTTTATTTCAAATTCATTGTGGTGGTGTATAAAGGCAAAATCACCAAAACTCTGTCATTGTCCAAATACTTCCAGACCTGACTGTATATCATCCTCATTCAAAACTACTGACAGGTGAAGTAAATAACATTGATTATTTCATTACAGTGGCACCTGTCAAGGGGTGGGATATTTTAGGCAGCAAGTGAACGGTCAGTTCTTGAAGTTGATGTGTTGGAAGCAGGAAAAATGGCCAAGCGTAAGGATCTGAGTGACTTTGAGAAGAGCCAAATTACGATGGCTAGATGACTTGGTCAGAGCATCTCCAAAACGGCAGGTCTTGTGAGATGTTTCTGGTATGCAGTGGTTAGTACCTACCAAAAGTGGTCCAAGGAAGGACAGCCTGTGAACCGGCAACAGGGTCGTGGGCGCCCAAGACTTGGGTCCTGGCATTCGTGTGGATGTTACTTACACATACCAAATACATAAACAGTGTTGCAGACCAAGTACTACCTGGTATTCCCTAATGGAAGTGGCCTCTTTCAGCAGGATAATGCGCCCTGCCACACTGAAAAAATTGTTCAGTTACGGTTTGAGGAACACGACAAAGGGTTCAAGGTGTTGATTGGCCTCCAATTTACTATCAGATCTCAATCTGATAGGCACTGGTGCTAATGTCTTGGTGCCAGATACCACAGCACACCTTCAGAGGTCTTGTGTAGTCCATGCCATGATGGGACAGAGCTATTTTGGGGGACGAAAGGGGACCTACACAATATTAGGCAGGTGGTTTTAATGTAATGGCTGATCAATGTATATATATATATACATATATATATATATATATATATATATATATATATATATATGTATATATATATATAGACAGAGAGATGGCTGGCACAAAAGCGAAAGCAATAGCTTAGCATAAATATAGGCCTAGGCGTTAATTCTCTCTTTGTCATGGTCGTTTTCCAGCATACCTAAAAAGTATCAGAAGCACTTTTTATTAGATCTACTACAGATGTGTCAGCTAATCAGAAAATGTAGATACTACTTAGACACAGTGTCCCTCTTTCTCTTCCTCATCTCACCTAAAACAATTATGGAGGACAACAGAATGTGTGTGGGGAAAAAACATGCAGGCTTCTCCATGACCTTACAGTTCACTGATTTATTCGTCTGCTTCCAATGCACGGAAAGGCAGAGGGAGCCATCCATTGCAGGACATGTGGGTTATCCCCTTTTTACATTCACTGTTCAAATTCAAACAGAGACAATAACTTGTTTTTTTATGCTTGGAAAGACAAACATCTTTATATGTCTAAAAAAAGTAATAAAATGTTTTTGCAGAGTACAGACTGTGGATAAAAGTGTACTGAAAATAGCATACTAATGCCATTTCCAGTACACTTTTATCCACAGTCAGTATTCTGCAGTACTCTACTAGTAATGACAATACTGTTAAATTAAATTTAATTAAGTCATTATTAGCATTCTGACAAATTATAACTATATATGCATATTTTATTTCACTGTGTCTATTGATCATACAGCAAGTGTACCACTGGGGTTTTGCTAGGGGTGGTTAAACGTGTGGTCTTAATTGCATTTCTTCCTGAACGACCTCAAACTGGGCTCAGAGGGGTGGAAGAGATGGAGAAACATCATGTATGAATCTGGCAAAGAGAGGACTGCATCATATCAAAGGCCCAGGCAAGTCCTTATGCTTTACAAGGTCTGTCTCTCTTTCTCCCTCCATCAAAATGCCTCAGCCATATGAGGCACATTAGAGTAATTGAGGAGCAATGGTACCAGGCGTGAGGTGATGTCTCTCTTTCTTCTTTTGCTTGCTGTCCTGTATGTATTCTCTCTCTCTCGCTCACTCTCTCTCTCTCTCTCTCTCTCTCTCTTTCTCATACTCAAGGGGCAAGAAACTCACTCTCTGACTCTCGCAGTCATTCATCCACCTCCTTGCAGATGTTTCATCATTTTAAGGATTACTTTTTCCCCCAATGTGACTTATTCCTTTTCCTTTCTTTTCACTGAACAGCCAGACGTGAGTGGAACAAAGAGATCAATTAGCTCCTTTCAAGTGAGATCAAAGCAGTGTGGCCCCATGTCCAGACATCTACACCATGTATACCAATTAAATCACTAGGGGATTCTACCCCCACCAACCCTCAACTCCTGAACACATGCCATGCAAATAGGTTGAATACCTATGTAAATAGATGAGGCAGAATACCTTACCTGAATAAAATTGCATGCTGTTTTTTCGCTTATCTTTTAGTTAGCACACTACTAAAATTCTGATTATCAATTGTTTCTCCCCCAAGACTTCCCCCTACGCACATAACGTTAAGATGATGTGCATAACATTGCATGTTAAATACAACTTATAGCCATCTAGTTTTGCTTGGTAAAACAAAGGAATATGTATATGGGCTAGAGAAGGAGGGATGTGGGAGAGAAAAACATCAGGTCTCAGGCCACAGACAGGTGCAGTGACCCTGTTCACCTCTAAAGGTGCCACTTGCAGTTTATTAGACATTTATGGCTGGCCAGTGCTTTTTAACATGACCACCTGGATGCAATAAGAGTGCAGCTCATGAGCTCTAGCCTCAGTTCCCCCATAGGAAATGCTATGCATTTCCCAAGAGAGCTGGGCCCTGTTAAGGGGTTTATGATGCTGAAAGTGGTCCGAAGGGAAAATATTCACAGGTATAGAGGAGTTTGTAGCAGGAGCCTGTTTTCTTGTTACTTGTAATGCTCCCCTGAGAATATTTTCTCCTTCTTTCCTGAATTAGCCCACAGTGCATAGATGGCTTTATCTGAGATTATACACATTTAAACTTTTCTTTTAATTCTTTATGTTAATATTTTTGAATAGCAAATAAAGATTTCATTTCTCTAAACTGTATCTTGACTAGATAAAAACCTAAAAGTTAAGAATTTCCTATAATTACATGAATTTTTTGTCCAAGCTTGTAGCTTGAGCTTAAGCTTGTAGGCTTCAGTTTTGACCATGAAAATAAATATAGCAAAAGAGTGCAAACAGTGGGAATAATGGCTTAGGCCTAACAAAATTATCAACATGCCAGCCTTATACCAGCAAATTACATTGCACCAGTAAGAAAATAGATACCATGGTCTTGTAAATCTGTAACTGCAGAGCTACTACATATGTAATGTACATAAAAATACACTCATCATCGTCACTTTATTAGGAACATCTGTACAACTGCACGTTCATGCAGTTATCTAATCAGCCAATCATATTGGCAGCAGGGCAGTGCAAAAAATCCTGCAGATACAGGTCAAGAGCTTCAGGTAATATTCATATGAAACATCAGAATGAAGAAAAAAGTGTGATCTCTGTGACTTTGATCATGAAATGGATGTTGGTATCAGAAGGGCTGGTTTGAGTATTTTATAAACTGCTGATCTTTTGGGATTTTCACACACAACAGTCTCTAGTGTTTACACAGAATGGTGCAAAAAAAGTGAGCAACAGGTCTGTGGGTGGAAACGAGTGAACCAAGATCCCTCTACTTAGTGCTGTTACTCTCTCCAGAGCAGGCATCACAAAATATTAACAGTAGGGGTGCCGACAATTTTGTAGAAAATACTTTAAAAAAAAAAATTGGGGGTTTAAAAAATATTTACATTAAAACTATACCTGTATGTTTGTGATCAAATTATATTCTGTAACACATATGTTATTCTTTCTATACAGAAATGTTTGCTCATTTTCGTGAAGGGTCCCATTAATTCTGGAAAGCACAGTATAGGCATGTGTTAATAGTGATTTGAGTTAGTCATAAATTCAGAAATTTAGAATAAAGTTTACAGTGCTTACAGTGAACATGTGTAAAGACATTCTGTATTGACTACCAAGTCTGGAAAATATAAAGAACAGCTTACAGTTTTTTGGCAAATGTTTGTTTGTTTGTTTGTTTGTTTGTTTGTTTATCCTAAATGAAATTTTGGTAACCACCCAAAGAAAAGACCCCTGAGACACAGAAGAGGAAATCTCAGATGTGTGAGGTCAGAATGATACAGAGAATGTGGTTTAATGCTGACTTCACTCCTGGTCACCACATATTTCAATTGTTTTTCATATTCCAGAGACCACTGTTGAATAATATAATCTGTTGCTAAAAGTTCCTAAGCCACTTGTTAAACACAAAATAAATAACTTTTGCTGCAATTATATTTATACATGCACATTTTGCACCTTGTAATGTCCTGCTAGATTCTGTACAGTAAAGTAGAGCCAGTAAATTTGGCTTTTATTTGGCCTACAAATTTGACCTTCTTACAGGACAATACCGGTGAAAGTAAAGTTTCTCAACAAAAGGCAGAGATTTATGATACATTTCAGTAGATGGTTGCCTAATGGGAATTCTAAGTATAATTTTAGGATATGTATCATTTGCAACACACATCCCACCACTGCTCTTGCATTAAGTGAAAGTATTTCAAATCACATGTGTACTGAGGCTTGAAGGCAAAGTAGATTTAGAGAGTCTACACTGTGTCAAAATAAATGGCATTTAAAAACATATGGTTGCTGTGTATTAATGATAAATTAAAGCTATTGATTTTTTGTTAAAGTAAAAAGATTATTGTATCACATAATAAAATACTGTATGATATGATGTTTCTAAGCTGCTGTGAGTCACACTGACAATTCTGTAATAGTAATCCACAGTCAGCACTGTGTCAGGAGTGTTGGGTCAGAATTGGTGGGAAATTGTAATGCATATGTAGTATGTCATATACTAGCTCAGATATGTCATCACTTCCCAACTTTAGGTTTGATTTAAATCAGAGTCCACTGTGCCAGGCAGCCCATCAGTGGAGAGAGTGAGAGTGTGAGAGAGACAATATAGTCAATAAGGATGGATTTAGATGTGATGGAAATGTAGCTTTTTTGCTGGACAGGTAAGGAATTTATTTGTTCTCAGATTTGGTGGGAATTATGAATTATGTTTATTGAACTATGGCTATCTGATTTCTATCTGGATATGAATTTTGTATTGTTATTGTGGTTTTTTTTTTTTGTTTTTGCTTTTTTTTAACCTAAAGAGATAACCAACCAGTGGATAACTAGTAGCATTTGGTATATTATTGTACTCCAAACTAGAAGTGTGCATTGGGACTGGTATTCTGTGGGACCATCCACCCAAAAAAAAAAAAAAAAAAA
>CM040982.1:18255046-18309781 GCA_022985145.1 Pangasius djambal
GCCCAATTTTTCAGTTTTTTATTTGTTAAAAAAGTTTGAAATATCCAATAAATTTCGTTCCACTTCATGATTGTGTCCCACTTGTTGTTGATTCTTCACAAAAAATTACAGTCTTATATCTTTATGTTTGAAGCCTGAAATGTGGCAAAAGGTCACAAAGTTCAAGGGGGCCGAATACTTTCACAAGGCACTGTATATGGGAGCATACTGGACACAGCACAGTTCAAAAAAGGAAGGAA
Organism: Pangasius djambal; assembly: GCA_022985145.1. NCBI lineage: Eukaryota > Metazoa > Chordata > Actinopteri > Siluriformes > Pangasiidae > Pangasius > Pangasius djambal. Next base: position 18,255,286 of record CM040982.1, read on the forward strand.
GAAAGGATGAATGTGTATTACTTGTACTTGCAGCTGTGAAGGATGTAGGATGACCTACATTACAAAATATTTCTCCACAAGTAGTGAGCAGCAGCATTTTTCTACCAAATAGACTGAAATTACAATTATTAAAAAATAATCTGAAAGTATGCTCTCTCTCTCTCTCTCTCTCTCTCTCTCTCTCTTTTAGGCAAGTGTTCCTCCAGCCTACTCTGTGTCCAAATAGCCATCCTCCCAGATGTTGTTCAGCTGGTTATATCTGGGGGAGAAGCATCTGTCAAAAGCAAGCATTTTCCATCTGTGCTGAACATTAGGCAGAGTGATACTGATCCCCATCAACAAACTTATCGCTCCCTACATCTGCTAACCTGGAGGTCTCCATGTATCACAAAAAAGCAATGATTCTTTATCCAAAAAGAGCTATATATCTACAGATTATAATTTATACAGATATACACACACCATCCACTTTATACCTGCACATGCAGTTATCCAATCAGCCAATCATGTGGCAGCAGCAAAATGCAAAAAAAAATAAAAATAAATAAAATTAAAAAATGCAGATAAAGGCCAAGAGATTCAGTTAATGTTCCTAAAATGTTTCTGATTGTTTTTCGTTTAATTTTTATATGTTGTAATTTCACATTGAGGGTGGAAAATCTTCTGACATGATTTATTTGGTTTAATTTTTTCTCCCTTACAAAAATCTGCCATTTTAATAGGGGTGTGTAGACTTTTTATATCCACTATATATATGCACACACACCTATCAGCCATAACATTAAAACCACCTGCCTGATATTGTGTAGGTCTCCCTTATGCAACCAAATCAGCTCTAACCCGTCAAGGCATGGACTACACAAGACCTCTGAAGGTGTGCTGTGGTATCTGGCACCAAATGTTAACAGTAGATCCTTTAAGTTCTGTAAGTTGTGAGGTGGGGCCTCCATGAGTTGGACTTCTTTGCCCAGCACACCCCACGGATGCTCAATCGGATTGAGATCTGGGGAATTTGAAGGCCAAGGCAACACCTTGAACTCTTTGTCATGTTCCTCAAACCATTCTTGAACAATTTTTGCAGTGTGGCAGGGCACAGTATCCTGCTGAAAAAGGCCACTGCCATTATAGAATACCGTTGTCATGAAGGGGTGTACTTGGTCTGCAACAATGTTTAGGTCAGTGGTACATGTCAAAGTAAAATCCACATGAATTCCAGCACCCAGGATTTCCCAGCAGAACATTGCCCAGAGCATCGTACTGCCTCCGCTGGCTTGTCTGCTTCCCATAGTACATCCTGGTGCTATCTCTTCCCCAGGAAAGCGACGGATAAACACCCAGCCATCCACAAGATATAAAAGAAAACATGATTCATCAGACCAGGCCACCTTCTTCCATTGCCCCATGATCCAGTCCTGATGCTCACGTGCCCATTGTAGGTGCTTTTGGCAGTGGACAGGGGTCAGTATGGACACTCTGACCGGTCTGCGGCTATACAGCCCCATACACAGCAAGCTGTGCTGCACTGTGTGTTCTGATAGCTTTCTATCATAGCCAGCATTAACTTAGTCAGCAATTTGTGCTGCAGTAGCTCTTCTGTGGGATCGGACCAGATGGGCTAGCCTTCACTCCCCATATGCATCAATAAGCCTTGGGCGTCCATGACCCTGTTGCCGGTTCACAGGTTGTCCTTCCTTGGACCATTTTTGGTACATACTAACCACTGCATACCGGGAACACCCCACAAGACCTGCCATTTTGGAGATGCTCTGACCCAATCATCTAGCCATCACAAGTCACTAAGCCACTTAGATCTTTATGGTTGCCCATTTTTCTTGCTTCCAACACATCAAATTTGAGAATTGACTGTTCCCTTGCTGCCTAATATATCCCTTAGTAGTAACACTTAATTTAGTAACCAGTATAAATAGGGTGAATATTTAATGGGTCATTCTAGATGACATTAAGGGGTCATATTCATTCATTCATAGTAATGAATGGTCAGGGCTACAGTGAATATATCCCAGGAACACTGGGCGTGAGGCAGAAATACATCCTAGATGGGATGCTTATCTATCACAGGACACCATGCATGCAGACATTTGCACAAAGTACCTGATCCACCTGAGAACCCAGAGTAAAGCACAATGGGAGAAACTCCAGAGACAGTAAACCAAGATCAGATTCAGAGCTTTAAGCGGAACTTAAAATGGCATGTAAATATTTGCCTGAAAATGCACCTTTCCACATTTTGTAGTATTACAACCAGGAACTGAAACCAACTTAATTGGGATTATATGGCATCTTCACAAAATGGCCCATAATACCGAAGTGCAGGAAATGTCAAATATTAGTTTGCAAAACTGTTTGCAAGTATGAAGAATAACTTAAATCAACCCCAACCAACCCCAATTATTCATCCCCATTGCTCTGAAACCACTAAATTGTTGTGGTAAAATCAGTTGCCATCAGAAGTCACATAATTAGTTGAAGGGAGTCATGTGTCATGTGATCTCAGTATAAATAAACCTTTCCTAGAATGCCACAAAGTTAGAGAACATGCTTAAACAAACAGCATCATGAAGACCAAGGAGCTAACAAAACAAATCTGAGATAAAGTTTGGAAGGCTTGTATCAAGGCTTGGTTATAAAAAAAAATCTCCCAAACTTTGAACATCCCATGGAGCCCGATTATTACTGTTATTAAAAAAAGAAAGAATATGGCACAACCACTACTCTTACTAAAGGAAGCCATCCACCAAAAGTCAGTGACCAGGCTAGGAGGGCATTAGTCAGAGATGTAATCAAGAGGGCAAAACAGTAACACTGAAGGCAACAAGGTCTCACAAAGATTTGCATATGTAGTACCAAAAAAACCATGCAGCATATTTGTAAGACTTTTACAAATTCTACTTGTGATTCATACTTATTGTACAATCCCATAGAGCAGGGGTATCACATTCAAATTCTTCCCAGGCCACATCAGCATTTTTGTGAGACTTTGAAGGGCCGTAATCAACGTCTGTAATTTTTTAAAAAACTTATTTAACATATTCTATCAATTAACACTGATAACCTAGACTCTGAAATTAGAATAGGATTTTTCTAGACAAAAGAAGGGTTAACAGAAACTATTAAATCATATGCACTATTAAAAAATAACATTTATTATAGGCCTACTGATTATAATAAAAGTTTTTTATGATTGCATTAATTTGTTTAATTGCATTTATTAATGGAAGTGTTAATAAATGGCAATGTTATTCATATGGAAAGATTATTTGATGGTAGATTATGCCTTAAGTGATTAAATAACAAATTTGTGCCATCAACTGACACCATAGCAACCACCTAGGATTCCCGAGCAACAGCCTAGCAACCACCTGGAATATCAAAACAACCACTTAGCAACACCCTAGCAAACACCTGGAATACCATAGCAACCACCTAGCAACACCCTAGGTGGTTAGTAACAGCAACACATTAGTAACCGCAAGACCTTGCTTAAGCGGCTCAATCACCTGCACTTACTTCAGGAAAATGCACTCTTCTAGTTTTAATTGTTAACTAGTTTTCAACTTGCACACACATGATAGTTTCTCAGGGCCAAACCCACTTGCCCCTCCACTCATATGGCACCCATAAGTTTTTTCCCCTTTAAATGGACACGTTTAACATGAATGTTTTTGAGAGCACATTCTTATACAGTCCCATTTGAAAGTATTGGAAAATCCAGGCAAATTATTTTGTTTTTGCTATACATTGAAGGCGTTTGGGTTTGAGATCAAAAGATTAATATGAGATAATAGATCAGAAGCAGAGGCCAAACTATCATGTGTAGCATTAATTTTATACCTAGATGTGTCAACTTAGAACATGGCACCTTTTGTTTTGAACCTTTTTGTTTGATCAGGTGATCAAAACGTCTGGAACATGTGACTGACAGGTGGTTCTTGTTGCCCAAGTGTGCCCTGTTATATGGATTGTTTAAACAATTAATAGCTCTGAATGTCTACTCTTGGTTTGACCCCTGGGTTTCAAATTCTGACGAATGCATTTGTTGTTAAAAATGAAGACGATTGCTGTTAAAAGGAAGACCAACATGAACAACAGAGAGCTGTCTGTGGGAGAAAAGCAAGCCATTTTTAAGCTGAGAAAGGAGGGAAAATCGATCAGAGCCATTGCACAAGCATTGTGCACTGTCCAATCCACCTTTCGAAGAAGTCCTGAAAAAGAAAGAAACCACTGGTGTACTAACAACCAGACATGGAACAGGTCGACCAAGGAAATCATCAGCAGTTGATGACAGAAACATTGTGAGAGCTGTGAAGAAAAACGCAAAAACAACAGTCAGTGACATCACCAACAACCTCCACAGGTCAGGGGTGAAGGTATCCCAATCCACCTTTCGAAGAAGACTTCAAAAGCAGAAATACAGAGGCCATACCACAAGATGCAAACCACTCATCAGCAGTAAGAATCGGAAGGCCAGATTGGAATTCACAAAGAAATACAGAGATGAGCCACAAATGAATGCTCATGAAACATATGAGCTCATTGGTCAAGTATGTTGGAGGTAGTGTCATGGTTTGGGCTTGCATTGCTGCTTCTTCACTTATCTTTATTTGGTGGGGGGAAAAAAACTTTATAGATGATGTAACTCATGATGGTAGCAGCAGAATGAAATGAGAAGTCTACAGAAACATTATGTCTTCCAATTTACAGAGAACTGCATCCAGGCTAAGTGGGAGGTTTTAGACTGGCAAGTCATTCACCCAACTGAGCATACATTTGACCTTCTGAAGAGGAAACTGAAGAGAGAAACCCCCCAAACCAAACAACTACTGAAAAAAGCGGTGCTACAAGTCTGGAGTCCAAATGTCTTCAGTGTATAGCAAAAACAAAAGAATTGGCCTTTCCATTCCAATACTTTTGGAGAGGACTGTATATGCAGTATATTTTCTCCAGTGCTAAAGGGTTTATAAATGTATGTTCATATATGGGCATTTACCAGCATATGTCTGCCCCCTTCTCAAATGTTATGTCGCCTTAATAACCACTGCTCTACCATCCCCTCCTTACCCACCTCACATCCAAATAGAGTTGCACGAAAAAGTTTGTGAATGTTTAAAACATACCTGGTTTACTGTATTACTCATCCAAGTCATAATATTAGACCAACTCATTCAACCTAAACTGATAACACACAAACACATGTATACTGTTCAAATATTTATAGTCTGTGTTTTAAAATATGTGTAAACCTCTGGGTTTGCAATTAATGAGGGAATGATATAATCAAAATTACATCAAGAACTTTTACAAGAGAATGTAGGGGCAGTGCTCCATCATCTAAATGATTGTTGCATATGCAACAAGGCAATGACCCAAAACACATAAGTGAATGATTTAAAAAGTACAGAATTTATGTTTTATAATGACAAAGTCAAAGGCCAGTCTTAACCTATTTTAGATGTCCCATCAGCAGCTACAGGAAACCACTGGTGGAGGTTTTTACTGCTAAAAGAGGTTCTACTAGTTTTGCTAATAAAAAGGGTTCAGAACATTTTCTCAGCCAGGGCTGTGAATTATTAATCAAAGACATTAATTAAGAACCCTTTGAGTTATTAGTTCAGACAGAATGAGTTTATTATTATGACTTGATCTTGAATGAAGATCCGATTGCTTTTTATGAGTAATTAATACAGAAATCCAAGTGATTTCATAGATGAGTCCAATAGTCAAATCATTTTGAAAATGTATGCCCCCTCTCCCCCTGAATGTTTATGTTAATAGACAAGTGTAGGCTTACCTGGTAGAGTGCCCAGCTATGCTACATAGACAACAGTATGTGGCCATTTCTTTTAATTTATGATACAGTGACATATTAAGGAATTTGCTTCTTACTTTATTGCAATAGTTGGGGAAGGCCCTTGGCCCTTTCCCATGTAACCATGGCAATGCCTCCCAACATAAAGCAAGGTCCATTTGCAGAGTTTGTTGTAGAAGAACTTGGCTGGATGGCACAGAGCCATCTTTGAGATGAAGTCTGCTAGGCAGGCCTTTTTACCCAACCTTACTGTCAATGTTTACATGAAGCTTAATAGTCCATTAATAATCCATCTGATAGCTCAATCAGAATAAAAAACATCCATGTTTACACCTCAATTGGAATACAGTAAATCAATTAAGGTCAATGAAATTTCTATTCGATTGAATGAGGTGGGTTAATGTCCTTTTAATAAGCTGTTAAATAAAAGAATAGCGGCCATGTAAATGTTTATGTCCAATTTGGAAAAGGAAAATCTCCCAGAGACAATATGAGGAAGAAACCTTGAGAGGAACCAGACCCAAACGGGAACCCATCCTCATCTGCGTGATAACGGATAGTGCATTTATAAATAAATCCTTTCTATAACTGTGCACTACATGGACAAATAGTGCAATTGTGTAACCAGTAAATTCACCTGAGTGCAAAACTGCTCAGGGCAACTGCAGCCCAAAAGCCACCATAGCAATTGCAATCTCAAGCCAATTCCCCACATGAGATCCCCAGGCCATCTCCACGGACCCAAGCGGCACCTTCCCCAGCAATTTCAATGATTTTTCAGGCCATCCATGTTGGGCCACCCTCAGCAGCAGCGAGCATTCTCCAACCGATGAGAACTCCAACTAGAATTAGGGCATCAGGATGGATCAGGCAGGTCTGGAGAGCAGAATGAGTCAGCATCACTGGTATCTCAGGAGTAGCATGTGTAGCTCGACAGAGAGAGAGAGAGAGAGAGAGAGAGAGAGAGAGAGAAACCCGTTTGGGTAACGGAACAGCATTCAAACATCCCAGTTCACCACAACACTCTATGCCTGTCAACCCTCCAGATCTGTTCCTTTACCTAAGAAAAAACTACTCGCAAAAGGCTTGACTAAACAAATATGTTTTCAGCCTAGACGTAAACACTGAGACTGTGTCTGGGCCCTGCACACTAATTGGAAGGCTGTTCCATAACTGGGGGCTTTGAAAGAGAAACAAATAGCCTGCAGCTTTTGAACGAAGTAGGCGTGGTGGATCATAAAAGACCAAAAATTTGCTCAGTTACTAAGGCATGAGACTATTCGGTGCTTTATAGGTCAGTAGTAGTATTTTATAATCAATACGAAATTTGATTGTGAGCCAGTGCAGTGTGGATAAGCTAGTGATGTGTCATATCTTCCGGTTCTAGTAAGGATTCTCGCTGCTTATGCATCTACTGGAACATCCAAACAGCAAGGCATTACAATAATCCAACCTAGAGGTAACAAAGGCATGAACTAATTTTTCTGCATTGTGTAGTGACATTATATTTCTTATCTTAGCAATATTTCTGAGATGAAAGAAAGCTTTCCTAGTAATATTATCTACATGAGCTTCAAATGAAAGCCTGGAGTCAATAATCACACCAAGGTATTTTACTGCTACACATGATGAAACAGAAAGGCCATCCATGTAATGTTATGTGATCAGAAAGCTTACTTTTATCTTTATGTGGTACAAGTACTTCTGTCTTGCCAGAATTAAGTAAAAGAAAGTTAATAAGCATCCAGTGTCTAATGTCCTTTACACATTCCTTAACTTTATTAAGCTGGTATCTGTCATCTGGCTTTGCTGAAACATACGACCGTGTGTCAACAGTTGAGGCTAATACCATGTTTATGAATAATTTTGCCCAGAGGTAGCATATATAAAGAAAAGAGTACTGGGCCTGAAACAGAATTTTGTGGCACACCAACCTTTACCTTAGTATGCGTAAAGAAGTCACCATTTACATCTACAAACTGATAGATAAACTGATCAGTCAAATAAGACCTGAGCCAGGAGAGGGCCAATCCCTTAACACCTACAACATTTTCTAGTCTACCAAGAAGAATAGCATGGTCAGTGGTATCAAAAGCTGCACTAAGGTCAAGCAACACAAGCAAGGAGACACAACCCTAATCAGAGGAGAATAGTAGGTAATTTACCACTTTAACCAGCGCTTTCTCTGTGCTATGATGAGGCCTAAATCCTGACTAATATATTTCATGAATGTTATTCCTATGTAGGTTTGAGCATAACTGCTGTGCTACAACCTTTTATAGGATCTTGGAGATAAAGGGGAGATTTGATATTGGCCTATAGTTGGACAATTGACAGGAGTTGAGGTCAGATTTTTTAATCAGGGGTTTGATAACTGCTAGTTTAAAAGATTTAGATACATAGCAAGTGCTAAGGGAAGAAATGATTATTTTTAGAAGAGGTTCAGTTGCTTCTGGAACTATCTGTTTGAAGAAACATGTAGGTAAGGGATCTAGTATACAAGTTGATGATTTTGATGAGGAAATTAGTGAGATTCGTTCGGTCTCTCGAAGGGGAGTAAAACTTTCTAATCGTTGATCTGATATCATTATATTATTATCTACAGTGTTAGTTATAAAACTGTCTGGTTTTAAATTAATAATCCGATTTTTTTGCCATCACTGCAATATAATGATTATGTACATATTTCTGTTGTGGTCTTATTCCTAGTTAATTTTGCTACAGTATTAAATAAGAATCTATTCTTCAATTAGGGTGGAGAGATACACTGATCTAGCAGCACTAAGAGATTTTCTATAGCTCAGAAGGCTCTCCTTCCATGCTGTTTGAAATACTACCAATTTAGTTTGATGCCATTTATGTTCTAATGTTCAAAGAATGTAAGTAAAGACATTTTACTGTACATCTGTTTTAACAAGCATCCTTGTTCCTGAACGTTGGACAAATATGAAATGGTGAGCAACCATTCTGTGGTAACAAACGCTCTCACTGACCAACCTCACTATTACTCCTGTGACTGAAAATACAGTATGCCTATAATTGTAAAAGTATTGTGAATGAATTCAAGGGAATCCCAATAGTCATGCCCCGAAATCTGTTGTAAAGCACCTTAAATGTATTTAACAAGGAAGTAAAATAGAGGACCACCATAGTTGATACTGTTCATAATAACAGCCTTTTTAACATTATGCCTCTTATTATGATAAATGTTTATATTGCAGGGTTTAGTTTTATACATTAGGACTGTGGTACTCAAGTTTGGTAACACAGTGTTTTTGCATAAACTGTTAACACAAGCATGGTGCAAATCAAGCAGCCACAGCGTAAAAGTTTGGATATACAGTACATGAATATACATTGTGTGCTTGTGACAGGACTTTAATATTCATTTTATAGAAGTTGCTGCAAGAAAGGTAAATGTAAACATTTTTTTCTATGAGGCTGGTTAATATAACATACATGGACATAATTATATAACACAGAAACACTAAATTGTTTAAAATAAATCTAGTTATCAAATATCCATGTGACCTGGTTATCTCCCACTGTTATTTATATTATTATTTTGAATACATTTTTTAAAACCAAAGCTATCAAATAAAATCAAAAGCTAAGTAAACCGCACCTCCCCATCATTTCAAAATAATAGTTGAGACAGATTTATTTCAGCTTTTATTTACTATATCAGATTTTCAGTGGGTCATGTGGGTTTACATACACTTTGTTAGTAATTGGTGGCATTGCCTTTTAATCAGACATTTGAGGTAGCCTTCCACAAGCTTCTCACAATACTTTGCCAGAATTTTTGTTCATTCCACCTGACAGAACTGGTGTAACTGAGTCAGGTTTGTGGACCTAGCTGCTCAGATCCTTTTTCAGTTCAGTCCACAGATTTTCTATGGGATTCAGGTCATGACCTTGTGATGGCCACTCCAATACTTTCACTTTGTTGTCTTTGAGCCATTTTGTTGCAACTTTGCTGGTATGCTTAGGACCATTGTCCTGCTGGAAGACCCAGTTGCAACCACATTTTAAATTTCTGTCTGATGTCTTGAAATGTTGCTTCAGTATTTCTAGATAATCCTCCTCCTCATGTTGCCATCTATTTTCTGAAGTGCACTAGTCCAACAAAACAACCCCAAAACATGCTGCTGCCACCCCCCTGCTTCGCAGTTAGAATGGTGTTCTTTGAATTAAAAGCCCCACTCTGATCCACAGCACTGATCATTATGGCCAAACATTTGAATTGTTAGTTCATCTGACCAGAGAACACTCTTCCATAAGGCTAGGTCTTCGTCCTGGTAATCACCTGCTAACTGATTTTTTTTTTTTTTATGTCAGTTTGGAGTAGGGGCCTGATGCCTTCAACACCTTTACCAGTTCCTTTGTTGTGGTCTTGGGGTTCAGTGAACCTTTCAGACCAATGTGTGTTCATTACTAGGAGTTAAACTATGGCTCCTTTCTGAATGATGCAGTGTCTATGTGGTCCCAAGATTTTTACATTTTCATACAACTGGTTGTACAGATGCCCGTGGTACCATCGGTTGTTTCGAAATTGCCCATAAGGAGGAGGTCTTGGCTGAGTTGCTTGGATATTCCTATGGTATCAAGGGCAAAAAAGGCACTGGCTCTAGATAGGCCCTTAAATACAGCCATAGGTACACTCCCATTTAGCTCCCAATTATGACAACTGGTCAATCAGAAGCTTCTAAAGTCATTACAACAATTTCTGGAATCTTCTAGACTGTTGAAAGAGACAGTAAACATGGTGCATGTAAACTTTTGAATTCTGATAGAAAGCTGAAATAAATCTGTCTCTAATCAATTGTTTTAAAGAATTACCTCTGATACAGTATATTGGAGTCATATTGGTCATAATTCTTTGTTTAAATAAGTCTAATTTACATGTACAATGAAAGTGAATGACAACACAGGCTACTATTTTTTCAGGAAAGATAAGCTGTCCAATAGGTAAACTGTCATCTTGTGATGGGGACCCTACATTGATAAAAGCTTCCCAATATGGCATGTTCTTCCTCTTTCCCATTCTCTTTTTTGCCCAAAATGGGGACTGGTGACAGTTTGACGCTGGGAAACCACTGGAGTGTAAACTCAAAACTTTCTTAGTGGGGCAGCACATCTCTGACCTCCATGAAAAAAAAAATTGGTCCAAGAGAGGGATCTGGATTTGGTGGCGTGAACTTTGTGCACATTGCTTTGTATATAAAGTGGATTTGGCTTAAAACAGCTTTTTTGCTGATCACTACAGTCAGACGAATCTGCAGATTGCATGGTCAGCACACAGTCTGCTATGGAGACTGGAGTTCAAACCTTAACATCTCAGTCACCAATTTTCCTGCTGTATTATAATTAGGGAATTATTCTGTACTTCAAATAAGGAATAACCTGCCTAGTGAGTTCCCTGCAATGATTCCTTGCAATGGAGACCTTTCTATATGCAGTATATTTAAAGTTTTGGCTTTTAGAAATCCACATCATTTTCTAAAAGCAAAAATTCTTGTTTGAACCCATGATTATCAAGTACAGCACGTGAGTCATCACACACATTGGCTCTAGACTCAGTTTAAAAAGAGAGGTTCAGGGGCTTGATTGACTGCTCATTTTATTTGCATAATTTGTCGGCTTACTCAAATTTATTAAAAGCTTTTAATATAAAAAATTTGCCTATTAGCCGTATAATGTTATGAATATATATTACAAGATCTGATATATTTGTGTGGTAGCTTCATCATCTTGCTTTCCTGTTCAGCTTAGACACAAAATAACGTATTACAACAATACGCCTGGATTTAATATGCAAATTCATTTATATGGCCAGAAGATGTCACTAATGCATGGTGTTTTGAAGCACAAGTATGAGTATGAGTGATTCAGTGCTTTGCGTCAGTGTAGGAAGGGTACAATGTTTTCTCTTTCCATATCAAGTGTTTCAAATATCTGCAAATATGCAAGTGCAAACAATGATTAATATAGACTTATGGGAGAGCAGGGTAAGTTGTCACACTGCTCATACCTCCTACCCCCACCAACAGAGATGCTAACTTAATTTTATTTTATTTTTTTTTTGTGATTCAGGTTCTGAATTCAATTTCCTGATTAATGTGGTCAAAGGCACTCTAACGTGAGAACAATTACAATAACTGGCACTTCACATTTCATGTAGCAAAAGTATGTATGTTAAATATTCTATTTTTACAGTTAGTAGAGGAGCAGCAGTCCTGTAAGTTAGGCTTGTGATATAGCCACCATTGTCATATAGCACACATGTCACTTTGGGGCAAGGGCTTTGAAGCAAACTGTCAAATGTCACATTTGACAGCTTGCTCTGGTATATAAATTAAGTATAGGGTTTACACAGAATGGTGCAATAAAGAAAAAAAAAACATCCAGTGAATGGCTGTTCTGCAGACAGAAATGCCTTGTTGATAGGAGAGGTCAACAGAGAATGGCCAGACCGGTTCGAGCTGACAGAAAGGATACAGTAACTCAGATAACCACTCTGTACAATTGTAGTGAGCAGAAAACCATCTCAGAATGCACAACATGTCATACCTTGAGGCAGATGGGCTACAACAGCAGAAGACCACATCAGGTTCCACTTCTGTCAGCCAGCAACTGAAAGCTGAGGCTGCATGGGGCACAGGCTCACCAAGACTGGACAAATGTAGCCTGGTCTGATGAATCTTGATTTCTGCTGAAGCACACAGATGGTGCTGAACATGTGCATCCCTACATGGGCACAATTTACCCATCTTCTAATGCCTACTTCCAGCATGATAATGCACCATGTCACAAAGCAAAAGTTGTCTCAAGCTGGTTTCATGAACATCACAATGAGTTCAGTGTTCTTCAGTGCCCTTTCTAGCCACTGGATCTGAATCCAATAGAACACCTGTGGGATGTGGTAGAATGGGAGAATCACAGCATGAAAGTGTGTGATGCATGATGCAATCTTTTCAACATGGACCAGAATCTCAACTGAATGTTTCCAACATCTTGTGGAATCCATGCCACAAACAATTGAGGCTGTTATGAGAGCAAAAGGACGCCCTACCCAGTATTAGTATAGTGTACCCCTGTATATGCCCCTTTCAGTCCTTGCGCCACTGGTTCTTTGATTAAGTTGGTTTGGAATTTTTACAAAAAAAAAAATCAATATTTACCTTATGTGCTGAAAAAGCCAGTGCACACTCTCTACTTAACTGTCCACAACTCCATACTTAAATAACTTAACATGGTATTTGAGGTATGTGCCTGAGACGTCATTCTTTCATTTAGTACGACATTTATTCCTTTGTAATATATCATGTCCAAGAAATGTAAGAAACAGTAAAAAGTGTAACAACATTCCCTGCTCTCCCCTACACTTTAGACTTACCCTCTGAATAATAACATTAAAAATATCTAGCTAGGTCTCCACTCCACTGTTACAACCCATCCTTGTTTTATCATTGCTTGCATGATCAGAATTCAAATATCTGACTTTCCAATCACAAGCCAAAAACTTTACCACTGCGCCATTTGGGAATGGTTTTAAAACAAATAATTGGTTCTGTCCTTTATTCACTGATTAATTCCAGGAGTCAGGTCAACTTGTAGGAGTCTGGTATATTTTGAAAGGAAACCACCTGATTTCACACTTCACCAATTGACTGACATAGCAGATGACCAGCTATAGAACTTTTCCGACAGTCCACTGGCTTTTGAAAAACATGATTCTGGGATTTATAAACTGAACAAAAAACTGAACAAAAGCACTACTTAAGTACTAAACTAAACAAAGTCAATAACAAGCTGCCACTGCTGGGCCCTTGAGCAAGGCCCTTAACTCTCAGTTGTTCTGGATAAGGGCATCTGCCAAATGTGCAGCTTTGTAAGGAAATTGGCTGGACTTATTACTTTTTACTTATTACTTATTACTTTATTACTTTATACATAATATGTTACTTTCTTTACTGACATACAAACTTTTTTTTATGTAACAATTAATTATTTGTTTGAAATGTAATGTTTGGAAATCTAAAATGTTTTTTGCCAACTCAACAATTCAGAAGTCATAAATAGCTATCTAAGTTTAAATTTGTATTATAAAAAAATAGGGTTCCTAAGACTTTGGCACAGTACTGCAAATAAGTACTAGAATCAGTTTGCAACCTTCAAGATTTTGAAGCTTGTGACAGGAATGTGTACAAAGCATATGAGGCTGAGAGTAACTTGTAGCATACATGATTCAGCTATTTTTAGTTAGAGATGTTTGGATCTTCCAAACTTGATCAAATGCCGATGCTGCATGGCATAAATCTGTTCGCTCTCAATGATGCTTTGAGTGGCTTTGTGATTCCACAGCACAGTTGATGTTTTCACTGTGTTTTCATCTTAGAATAATGGGAAACATTTGTTTAAAAAGCCTTTTTTAATTGTTGGCATATCACACGTTTACCTTTCAGGCTTTTGCATTTTAGTCAGATCTTTTTTATATAAAAAGCTTATGACTGTCTCATATTATGATATACATGCGAATAAGCTACTTTCAAAATGTCATTAAATAAGATATGAGTTACTCTACAAAAAACAGTCCTTGTACAGGGACTTTTAATGTCTATGTTATGTTTTAACATTTCAAAAACATTGCAAACTATGTTAAGAAACTAGAATTATGTAATATTTTGCAATGCTACTCAGGAGCTGACAATTAACTATAGCACTACTTTGGGATGAGATAAATGTGTTTGAAAAGAGACTGTCTGAGACTCAACATTTCAGTTTAGGCGAGTGACATTTCTGAAATGCTTCAAATTGCCTTTCTGACTCTCTGAAGACTTTGGAAGCCTGGTCAGAAGGAAGCATAAATACTGCTCAGTACTTTTGTGCTACTCCACAGCTTTTCAACACCTCTGACAGAGTAAGGGGTTTTTAATTTAGTTTTTATTTTCTTAACACTTACTACAGTAACAGTAACTTACTACAGAATCCCATACCACATACTACTGTAGGAAATAATATGTCAAATGTGTACAGCAATTATAGTATCATTATTATTTTTGCATACAAACTATTTGGGATCTGGACTTGAATGTAAAACTAATTATACATACTTTCTCTGAAGACCAATGGCCATTATCGTGTTATAACTGGATTGCCTTTTTTTTTTCCCAAATGCATCACAGTACAAAAGTCATTATTAAATGGTAACACATATGATAAAAGTAAATTTTTAAAAGAGTAATGTTTGGTGTTGTTTAAAGATAATTTCATGTTTTGAGTGCTTTAGAAACCATACTTAAGTTTTATCAACAAGAAGTGCTGTTAGAAAGTGCAGACATGAAGAAGCATGTGTAGGTAGCCTTAAGATAAGACTGTCAATTTTCTGTCATTTTCACACAGTTCAGCCAAAAGTCTCAAATCTCTGGCTATCTGTATGGAGCCATTAGTGTACTGAACTAGTTCACTAAAGTATCTACTATCTAGGAAGGCATGTAGAGGTACTACAGGATCTACAAAGTCAGATCTCAATCAGTCTATATGAATAAGAGAACAATAATCTGAGGTATATACAGTATTTGAATGTGGGAATAAATAAATAAATGCATAAATGCAAATAATAAGCTACCAAGAGTAAAGATGGGTCAAGGATGTGAAAAAGACTACTAATTTCACAGAAATTATTAATATGCAAAAGTATTACATATCATTCCGCTGTTGTCTCAAGAAAGGTGCTTACAAGGGGGGAAATTGTATATATTAAATGAGAACTGGTTTAGAAATGCAAAATTCTAATTCTGTGTAATAGTCTATGTTGCAACTTTAACATCAAGTGTTAATAAATAAATAAATAAATAAATAAATAAATAAATAAATAACTGTTTTGAATACCCTTTTGGAATTTTTTCAGGCAAAATTATATAATGATGGAGAAATTAAGGTTTAAAGTGCAAAACTGTATTTCAGTGCAATGGTCTGCATCACAATTACATTACATTAAATGTATGAATGTGTATATTTATGCATATGAGTCAAGAAAGAAAGAAAGAAAGAAAGAAAGAAAGAAAGAAAAATCTCTGTGGTATTTTTTTAAGAATATTTTTAAGAATATTACTTTTTCCTGTTTTGAAAACCCTTTTTTTTATTCTGGAAGATCTACTCGTCCATATGGTGAAGAAACAATTATTCGATGTAATTTCTCTTCCCTCTACAGTATGTTTGAAGAACCTGAAAACCGTTCTTGTGAATTTGACATGCTCCTGGATTTGTCTGTTCTTCCAAGCGGTTGTCAGACAACAGGGGTGGGTTTCCCTATAACCAGTAATCTTAGCGATTTACGAACAACTTAAAGAACGACATATGTTACGTACCATTCTGTTTTACGAGCGTTTCCCAAAAGCTTTCATTATCTCTAAAATTAGGAGTTTTAAGTAGTTGACTCTGCCTCTGTACCTGCACTGGAAAAGCATCGCCAGCCGAAAACTAAACCACCAATTTACATACACTTTCTCGCTATTATACCACAAAAGTATTAAAACCATAACTTATAAAAACAATGATTATTATGCAAATAATAATAAGTATATAAACTACTAATGAATACTTATTAAAATGAATATTATTGATATTCTTTCTATATATTCTTACCTATTGCATATCAAGCCTATAAATAGGCACACAATTAATCTTTCCTGCATGAATCCAGAAGCAGGGCAAACCTGTAGTGAAAAATAAACTTTCAAAGAAGTTCAAGAACCAGCCCAAGTGTTGGAAGAAATCAAAAACAAAAAAAAAAAAGACATACTCTGTTCCCAAGCCCAGAGAGTTCAACAAATACAGAAAAAAAGAAATGGGAGGATATTGCAAAAACCATAAGTGCCTGCAGTGTCTTTAATAGATCTGGCACTGAAATCAGGAAAAAGAAAAAAATGGCATGACTTCTCAAAGTCTGGTAAATAAAAAAAAGGGGGGGGGGTAACTGGGGATACTAGGCCCAACAACAACTGAAGGGATCTCTGGAGGGTAGATGTATGCTTAAATGAGTTCCCATCTACCCCATCACAACCTACATCCCCTGTGCGCCCGTCACCAGTCCTGCGTCATCTCCTGGGTCTTCCTCTGCAGGGTCCAGGTAAAGGGATCCATTTAAGCAGGCCACACCAGAAAATACCTGTGGATGTAGTGAGGAGTTAATTGTTCTGGAAAAAGAAAGTGTGTAGATAGAAAAAAGAGCAGCTCACCGGTGGAGCTTCAGTTTACCAGGCCATCTATTTCCATGCCAATTATATTACCCTCTGAACAAGGTTATCTACTTAGCCAAGTAAAAATAGGAAATATGAATAGACTTTACTTTTACCGCGTTCAAAACTCGTTTACTGATTTCTCTCAGAAGGAGCTATAAAATGCTTCCCATTTTGTGTCATTAACTTTAGCATTTTCTTTCCAGTCCCCACTACCACAGACACGGTGTAGCTGAAAAAGAGAGAGACATGGACACGATGTTGTTTTTTCTTTTTCAATGTTTTTTGTATTTCACTTATTTATTTTTCAAGTGAATGGCAAAAATTAATAAAGTTTTCCTTCAGGTAAAACTATGACACTCCAAAATATTGCATGGAGTTTTTATAAAGCCCAACAACATATCCATAAAAAAAAAAAATCCACTTATCCAAAAAAAAAAAAAAAAAAAAAACACGGTAGGTGAAATCCCTCATGTTTCCAAGCCAGCCTGGTGAAGTCCTTTCCTCCTCTCTCTTGGTAATTCAACAGGAAAGTTTCCTTCCTCTCTCTCCTCGTCTTCCTCATCTGTAAGGCGTATCCCAGCATGCATGTCTTTTTGAGGGGGGAACAGCCAGTATGATTTGATCATGTATATTTTAAACCTTAGGGAAAAAACATCCAACTCCACACAGACAGTCACCCTTGCCCAGGCTTGAACCAAAGACCTTCATGGTAAAAGGTTATGACACTACCCATAACCCATTGTGCTATACACACGCATAGAAAGCTCACTGAATACTAGGAATACACCACCTACATAATTCAAGCTTGTACTTTTTGCTGGCATTAAATGTAGGGCACGCGATGCAGTTGATGCGCTGTTGTCCTGCTTAGAACCAGCGCGTCATCAGCTCTTTTTTATTTATTTTTTTTAAAGGGAAATTAGCGACCTCTGTCTTTTTGAGGCGGAACTGCACGCGAGCTCCA
Organism: Pangasius djambal; assembly: GCA_022985145.1. Taxonomy (NCBI): domain Eukaryota; kingdom Metazoa; phylum Chordata; class Actinopteri; order Siluriformes; family Pangasiidae; genus Pangasius; species Pangasius djambal. The sequence continues at coordinate 18,273,323 of CM040982.1, forward strand.
AATTACGAAGTACTTCGTGAATTACGAATTGGTCAGATTTACTCGTACATTTTCGAACGAGGTTACGTACGACGTTAGTTACGAAGGGATTCGGGAAACGCTCGTCAATTTAAGAACATTCTTAAGATTCCTTAAACTCCAACTGAACAGGCTTATTCAATTGGTTAAAAAAAAACAACAACAGCTATTATATTACTAAATCTAGATGCTTTCTGTTATTGCTAATAAACTTCACTCACCTAATGACAAAATGATGGAACATCATTTCAACAACATCAGTCTCTGCCATGGCGTTATGTCTACAGATAGACATTTTAATTATTATTAGCATGGGGTTGTGAGATTTATTAAAATTGCCATCCACAGTGGAATTGTAGGAGCATGTAAATTTCAATGCTTTTTTATAGGTCTATACAAAACAAAGGCCGAACTACGCCTATACTTAAATAAATAAATAAATAAATACATAAATAAATAAATAAATAAATAAATAAATAAATAAATAAATAAATGTGCACGATTTCTTTGGGTGAGCAAAAATAAATCAAAATGTTATAATCAGTGTATTAAATTGTGAAGATAACTGAGCACAGTATAAAATAGCTAAATCTTGATCAAAGTCTTGTGAGCTCCTGGCTCTGATTTGTTGCCCCCGAATCCACATTACACTAAAACTGCGCAGGTCTTACTTCAGTGCGAGCAAGAAAAAAAAAATAACTCCTTCTCCTGACATCTCCAGGCTTCCGTAGTTTTTGCGTTAAACCACTGATCGAGGGAGTGCGCAGTTATCTCAGACCGCTCAGTCCAACTCAGACGTTCTCAGCTGCGTGAAACTGAAATGATCACGATTAGTAAACATGGCATACGAGAGTTTAAGTATGGTTTTGTTAAGCGACGTACGAAGACCGAGGCTGAGGAGAATGATACATTTGCTTTCTCACAAGGGGGCGACATTTACACCCAATTCAACGCCAAAAAAAAAAAAAAAAAAAAAAAAAAAAAAAAAAAAAAAAAAAAAAAAAAAAAAAAAAAAAAAAAAAAAAAAAAAAAAAAAAAAAAAAAAAAAGATACATACATGGGAGAAGAGAGGAGAATTATTATTATTATTATTGTTAATAATAATAATAATAATAATAATAATAATAATAGCAGGGTTATTATGACTGTTATTGTTGTTGTTGTAAGATTCCTTGTCCTTCAGGATCATCACTGGTGCCGAAAACATAAACATTGGACATTGCTGGAGTCCAGCTAGATGGACTCTAAAGCACTTCTTTTTTCTTTTTTTTTAATCCCATGTTGTAGTAGTAGGTGAACGAGTGCAGAGCTTCAGAGGAACACTCATTAAAAGATCAAAGTGCACTCGGACATCAAAGTTAGTGCCATTGTAAATTACTGTATGTCTGCGCGAGCCACTGCTCTGCGTTCTTCTTAAGGATTTATTAAATGCTTTATCCTACATTTTAATTAGAGTATTCATTCAGAATCACCCCGGTATTATAAATGAGGGGGAATACACTATAATAACCAGCTAAATAAGCAAGCAGGCAAGGAAATGAAGAAACGAATAAATAAAAGTATAAAAAAGTCGGCAAGATGGATTAACCTGAACCAGCTGAAACGATAAATAAATGCTCCACTTTGGTTTGAGTGTGTAACCTCTAATACGGCTGGGGAAAATAAAAAAAAAAAGTATTATATATTTAATGCTATCTTTTAATAAGTCTATATAAAATAATTTGCATAATAATACACAGAGGTACTGAAGCTGTAATTGCAAATAATTTAGCAAGCAATAGTAGTACAATAGTTTTGTGTTAATACGCTCTAGTTCTAGCTATTTCACCTATACTAGAGAAATATTAAAGAAAGCATCGTAGCATTGTGCTGACCTAATAGCAAAATATATACCACCCTTTCTACATAGCCTATAGACTATAGACTTCTTTACAATATGCAGGCAAGTAATGCTTAAATTTCTTTCTATCTATTTATCTATTTATCTATCTATCTGTCTATTTATCAAAATATACTACTGAAATAATCAATACGAAGAAGACAAAGAGGGAGGAAAGATTATAATTTTATTAAATAAATAAATAAATAAATAAATAAATATACTCGTAAAACTATGTATAACCTATACACACTAATATATATATATATATATATATATATATATATATATATATATATATATATATATATTATATTATATTATATTATATATATGTATATATCTGAAAGTCGCAGTTCTTTGCGCCTACGCAACTGTACATGTATCTATCTATCTATCTATCTATCTATCTATCTATCTATCTACATATATATATATATACAGTTGCGTAGGCGCAAAAAACTGCGTCTTTCAGATTTTTAGGTTTCTGTATAAAATTAGGAAAGTTAGCATATTTAACTTTATTACGCAATTTAATTTCCGGCACCTTCCTTATTTCGCGCAGAAATGAACGCGATCTCATCCGAAACTGGATCAGTCGCGAGGTCGATGACGTTCGATTCCAAACGTATAAATTCGTAAGAAAAGCTACGAAGAGAAACCCCGCCCCTAACGACCTAAAGAAGTCGTGCGCACTGGTACCCGTTATCAATCCTGCGACCGTGTTAGAAACCGTCCAGTGCCAGTCTACATGCATCATGTTGCGCTTACCTTGTGGCTCAGTAATCCGCAATTTCTTTAACGAAACCACCTTGCTGTATTAAAGCTGGACAAATGTAAGTCTATATTGAGTGTAAATGAACCTCTCCATCCCTTCCCTCCACACCCCTGTGCGTGTGCGTGCGCGTGCGTGCGCTGGTGTCAGTGGCGCACGTGCCACACACCTGCAGCTTAGGTGCCTCATTTTGTGGTGGGGGAGGGCGCACGAGAGAAAGGGATTTTAATAATGCCATTCTCTGACCTACTGGTTGTATGAAGTTTCAGCGTGCTTAGTTTAAACTGTTCCACCAAAATGAGAGCGCCCCTATTTCCAGGGTTTAGAGATACTGACTGTGAGGCCAAAGTGTCACGAAACCCAAGCCATTGTGAGGCGTTTGCTTTGATTGTTTTTCTGCTGATCCAGTGAGGCCTGTCTTTATGAAACACTTCGTAAACCATTGACTGGGTTCCAAAACACGGGCATTTGGCTGTCCCGCTGCATGCAAGTCACATTGCTGATGGCGTCGGACGTAATTCGGTACGGCTTGTGACAATATGGTTTTCGACTTGTCTTTCTGTTTCTTTCCTGGCACGCGTTTAACCAGAGCAAAAAACTGGAACTTTTGCACTAAAGGCTTTGGTGCACTGGTTCGTGAACACGGAGCCTAATTGGACTATCATTTGAGCCGTGATGCATAGGCATACTTGTTAACTCCGGTTATGTGTACACGAATACCTACTAGAGAGTATGTCTGAGTGTAGGCTTGTGCATTGCTCCACTGCTTTGCCACCCTGAACAAGCTATGTTGTAGACGCCAGGGGGCGTCGTGAACAGACCAGACAGTCTCAGCGGCTTTTAGATAATGGAGCGGCTCCGGGGTTCTTCACACGCGCTACAAAGGACACCCAGTGAACTTATGACAGCAAGGTAACCGATCTCTCTATCTTCTCATATGGTAGTGTCGTGTATGGTTGTTTCCTTACTTAACAAATAGTCATGTTGTATATGCTGTAGGTTCTCATGTAGGCTGTGACCAGGTCCCGACTATTTCTCTTACGGTTCTGCAATGTTAGAAGTCTTTAAAACTAATAATAATAATAATAATAATAATAATAATAATAATAATAATAATAATAATTTGACCTTGATCCTGTGTTCTAGATCGACTATATGTGAAAGCATTAAGATCCATGGACTAATTAGGCCGAATGATGGTTTGCAGATAAATATTTACTTATTGAGTAATCTATTTCGCGAAATGATTGGTATAATTGTTGCACTCATTTTGATAACTCCTTATAAACACCAGCAGTGTTTCTACCCATGCATATTCCATCAAGTGTCATTGCAAATTGTAACGATTGTTTCTAAATCTTGTCTGGAAGAAAATAAATGCTTTGAGAGAACAGGATACCTGCTTTCATTTGGCTGGAGGAAATCATGCTAAACGCTTCTATGAAGTTCCAGAAATCTACATGTTAATATAATAAACGGTACATCCGCATTTACGTCCTTGAAGCCGAGCGAATAATTTAAAACAATGGCCAGGCTGAGGATATCATTTCATGTGATGACAGGTTGGTTTTCGTTTGATGCTCAATTTTCGTGCGTCTCCTTGGACATTTTATCCACTGGATTTGAACACTGCGATAAATAATACCACTTAACCATCGAAAGGAACCTGGATCTTTTCTTCCTTCCTTGGTTTTATATGAGATGTGGCCCATGCATTTTTAAAATGTCGACTTTTTTTTTTTTTTTGGTGGGGGGGGTTCGCTTTGGAGGTTCAGAATGCAGGGAAAAGGAAGTATGACAACGACTGTGCGGAGAGAGCAGACTAGGAGGAGTGCAATGGCCAGACTGGGACATGCGTGAGGGTGTAGTGAGCACACAGATTGTGCGTGATTCTCGAGTGTAACTGACAGAGTGAGACGGGAGAGTGAGTGTGCTGGGCTGAGTGTGGAGTGTATGGTGGGAAACACAGAAAGTGATTGGTGATGGAATAGTGTGATGGATAAGCTGCTATAGATGGATGGATAGATAGAGAGTATTGGGCACAGAGTGATAGGGATATTTTTAGCATGTACTATTGTGGGGGAAAAAGCACTGTGAATTGTACTTTTATTTTGTAGGGAATAGCATGTCAAGTCACATAAATGCTACATGTTACATATTACCAGTTAACATATTTTATTTCTGGTATTTGAATTGATTATTGATCTTTTTTTTTTTTTTAATTAAAAAAATCATTATATGTATATGTTAAATTGTTGAGCTTTTTTTGAGGGGTAGATGTAAATAAGTAAGTAAATAAATAAATAAATCTAAGCTAGTGAAACCCAAAGGCACATGATTTTAATAAAAGCCCGAAAAACAAGGTTTTGTATAAAAAGCAGTCTAAGCCTCACCCAATTCTGTAAAGAAATGTAGAACCAGTGTGTTGTCATTGCTAGTTTGAGGTTGGTTTCAAACATTGTGAAGTTACTTACTGAATTTTACAAGCGAGCACGTTTCTTGTAATTATGATGTACTTTTATTTGGATTCCTTTTTCAATAGTAGCCTATTATTACTTTGTAATTAAAATTGCATTGAGAGGTTTTTTTTTCCGTCTTTAAATGAAACCGACAAAATTTTGTATAAATGATTTTTTTTTTATGAGAATAATTAATCTCTACGTATATAAAAAAATAAATAACAAGTAATTTAAAAGAAAAATAATAAGGCCAGTGTTAAGCTGTGGTTGTATTTCCGGTAATAATTTCTGGGGGGGGGGGAAGAAATTGCGCTCGATTTATTTTATATTATTTTCAAATGTATGTGTGTATGTAGTTATTATTTATGTATGTATGTATTTATTTATTTGCATTTCGAAACAGGGCACATATTGTCTTTTAAATACATACCCCACCACCCCCCACCCCCCACCCCGCGCGCCACGTTTATCAGTCTTGATCGCCAGGTGCATGTGAGACAGAAGGTCAGAAGGTTCGAGGCTCCATAACGCACACAAAGGCTGAAAACGGGCGAACGGCCCATGCGATGCTCCACTACCTAATATCAAAGCAAGCCTTCACATAGGAAAAAAAAAAAAGAAAGAAAGAAAATAACTTCGGCATAGCTCGACAAAAAAATCCCACAAAAATATGACCAATCAACCGAGACAGTGGTTCAGCTCTGTAATTAGGCCATATTTTGATGTGATTATGATTAAATAATGGCAAGAAATGTCATTATTATTATTATTATTATTATTATTATTATTATTATTATTATTTTATGTTGTTGTTGTTACAGCTGATGATAATCGGTTGATTATTTTCTCAGCGCTACTGAATTTCATATATTTGTGAATAGTTCCCTTCATTTTTTTTTTTTTTTTTTTTTGATTGGCAAGGGAAGATATTGCTCCTATTTCTGATGCGGATGGTCGTTATATATGGTGTTACACCGCCATTCTATGTGCTGTACGTGTCAAAATCCTTTCCACAAACATTTCACTTATAAATTTTCACACTTGTCTCTGTGTCTCTGCCTACAGCATTCCTCAGTAATCCCAGGATCTTTCTTTCTTGCTGTCTTTCTTTCATTCTTGCTCTCTTTCTGTCTTTCTTTCTTTCTTGCTGTCTCCCCGTTGCTTTGACATTTTAGCGTCTTTCCTCGTCTTTGCTCTGGCTCTTTGCTCTGGCTCTTCGCTCTGGCTCTGCGCGCGTCTGGAGGCGGACCGGCTTTACTTTCCACTCGGCACCAATCGCGTCCTGGCGGCAGTAAATAGGCTGAGGAGTGACGCGGCCACTAAGGGGAGGGCGTATTCCCTCACTTCTACCTCAGTTTAGGGTTCTCCTCAGCGCTGGGGATCTGAATGGCACACTGTTCACACTGTGACATCTCAGACAGATTCCCTTGGATATTTCCCTCAGATATCGTCCCTCATTCTATCATTGCGGTCCTATTTTCGGGGCGTCGAAGCAACTTTGCGTGCGCAGTAGGCTCCAGAACGAGAGGATCCTCCTATTGCAGTTCGCCATAACGCGGCACGGATACAAACTTTGTGCTAAACGCGCGTCTAACCTCCAGCAGCACTAACTCACAGGTGATTATCAGCGCGGATTTGATCAGGTTTGCTGTTGTTGTTGTTGTGGTGGTGGTGGTGTTTTTTTTTTGTTTGTTTGTTTGTTTGTTTTTTAACAAAAGTTAATGGAGCAGTGATGTTGACGTTGCTAACTTGACTGAGAACTTTGAAAAGTTGGCCATTTTAGCTACATGCACAATAGCGCTCAGATTGTGAGCTATACACTGATGTTGTGACCTTATACTGGAGTCTGAAGTTAGGGTGAGTCTGATGAAATATTTGTACGGCTTTTGCAACAGGTCCTGAGCCACAGGAAAGGCGCTTCTCAGCGGGGAAAAGAGTCTCAGCGCTCAAGTATGTTGGACGGTATCAAAATTGAAGACCATCCGCTCCGGACGGGACCAGCCACTCTGGGAGTTATGCTAGGTAAGCCTCTGCAGGCTGCTGCATGGAAGCTAAACACGGCTGTGAAACGTGAGTACACGCACTGCTCTCCAGAATATACACAATGCTTCTGTACTTTAGCCCTGGCAAATCCTTCGCTGTGCAGTTATCTCCGAGACTGTTCAGACGCATCCTCGCATCCTCTCTCTTGCATATCAAAGTTAGTTACATGACAATTGTTTGATAGCAGTATTCCCTGAACTTATGCATTCTCTAAGCACAAACATACAAACTGCAGATAATATCTATATGCTGGAATTATTATGCTGGGTTTAGTTCTGATTAAGCTAATTCTACCCTAAACTCAAAACATCGTGTTGGCCACTAATTTATTTTTGTAATAATATCAGCAAACATACACTGGCGTCTTAGATTAAAAAAAAAAAAAAATTAAAGAAAGAAAAAAAGGTGCATGCATCTGAAGCACTATTTTAGTTTAGTTTTAGTGTTGTTTAGCCTGTTTAATCTGAGGTCCCTTTTTTTAATTTAGGAAGCATTTGTTAATATAATTTACTTACAGTTTGCATCTGAATTCCACTTTGTTTTATTTATTAGAGCAATATATACCGCGTTTGCAGCGCGAGCGACCTTCAGATCTGAAGTATGCGTGCCTGGAATCTGCGCCTTTTCTGTGATCGATGCATTGATTAGTGGATTTAAAAAAAAAAAAAAAAAAACCCAGCGGAACTAATACTGCGGGATGTGTTTTGTGTGCAGGCTCGGAGTGCCATCAGCAGGCGGTGTGTGAGGGTTGCCAGCGGCCCATAGCCGACCGCTTCCTGATGCGCGTCAACGAGTCCTCGTGGCACGAAGAGTGTTTGCAGTGCGCCGTGTGTCAGCAGCCGCTCACCACCAGCTGCTACTTCCGAGACAGAAAACTCTACTGCAAACATGACTACCAACAGTAAGGGCAGATGGCTTATTATTTCTAAAGACAAACACCCTTCCAACCATTCAGCGGGTAATAGGTGTATCATGGATTCTGTTTGTCTGCTTGTTTCAGTCGAATGATTACTGATCCCACTGGATGCAGTTTGTGTTTTTGTTTTTATTTTTTCTGCTTCTGCTATTTTGCCATCATTATCAATAGACTGAATTAGCGGTCTGGAGTCAGAAATAGGGCTACTGTCAAGATCATTGCATGCAAGAATTTTAAATGAAGTGTTGGGGTTTTTTTTTGTTGTTGTTGTTCTAGGAATTTTAGTCAGGTTAATATTTTCGCACGTGCGTTTCATATAAAATAAATGGCATTTAATGAATACAGTTGAGCATTCAGATTTCAAAGAGTATGCCTAGGTTTGCAGGTCAGAGAGTGGAAATTCTGCCTTCTGGTTTTTTTTTTTTTTTTTTTCCTGACCCTCGATTATTTGACCACTTGATCAGCAGGAAACAATTTGTCCACAGATTGACATTAACGCTAAATTGCTTATATTCCGTTTGCGACTATTTTTTAAAACGACTACTTTTAGTGTCAGTTATTAATATATATGTATTTTATATATATATATGTATTTATATATATTATGCAATATAATTTTTGACCCAATAATGTCTTCATATATTTTTTTACAATGATATAAATCACAGTACGTGGTTTTGATATAAATTAACGGATGAACGATTTTCTTTTGTTTTTGTTTTTTTTGTTTTGTTTTTTCCACATTACTCCATATATACTCTTTATTTTCTATTTTCGCATAGCCATCCTGTTGCTTTTTGCACTTGCTCCTAAAATTGTTAGTGAGCTGGTGGCTGGGCTTCTAGGTAGCGCGCGTGCACTTGGGTGCATCTTGGACAATTTTTTTTTCCGCAATTTTCTCCGACGTTTTTTTTTTTTTTAAGTCGTGAAACCAAAAATTTTGAAAATCATATTAGGGCGTTCTGAAGTAAGCCTGATGTCTAATCATATCAAAAGGAGAAAAAAAATAGACATGATACTCCTACGCAGAATGTAGATAAAATATTCTTATTTTATTATTTTTATTTTATTTTATTTTTCAAACAATAAAGAATAGAATTAGGAAATCCTCCATCTGCCTAATTTATGCAGCCCAAGATTTCTTCCCAAAACGTAAGACAAATAGCACCGTGTACATTTTTACTTAATCGCTGTTTTTAAGCGCCTGTTTTACTCGTGTGTTTTCTTTTTTTATTAAATTCAGTTGAAATTTCTTGTTCACTTGTTAGGATTATTTAATATTACATATAGAAAGTGCAGGTTTTTTTTTTTGCAGGTTAAGTTTCCTATAAACATTTAAAAACGTTTAGACAATCAATATTTTAATGAAATAATTAGTGTTTTAATAGCATTTTGAATTATAAGTTGTCGTGCAAGCAAATACATTATCTTCCTAAGAGTTTTTTTTTTTTTTTTAACTTCAGAATTTCCTGAGCTGTCATAGAATACCTAAAATACTGTAACAGTTTTCTACTGTGTCTTATTTAGTGGGACAATGTAAAGATGACTAATTAAAATAAATGCAAACATAATGTTACTAATTTAGTCAAATATTTATGAGTATTTTTATTGTTACATACGTATGTTAGATGCAAATTCATTACAATCATGAGGAATCGCTATAATTTCTGGCAGATTTATACCTATGTTTGAAGTTAGCAAAACCTTGTGACTGACTTTAGCATTACTTCCATTTTGGTGTGTTCATCTCAGGGACGGTACAGCCACCATTTCGCCCACATGTTGTCTGTAATAAGGTTTGGTGACAGCAGTGTTTACAGTAAGATATTAGGCCAGCAAAGCTAACTGTCCCACATTACCACCCAACCTATCCCACCTCTCACGAGCATTCTGGCATTAATTAGAGTTTCAGCAGTAATAACTACAGAACCACGTAGTCAGATATGACGCAACTGAAGTGCTAGGCCTGTAGGTTGGTTTGTTTGTTTGTTTGTTTACTCTCGCGTAAGACGCTGGGTGTTTAAGAGATCGCGTAGTGTTATAAGATCACCGAACTGAGCGCCAGTTCTGCAGTGCCCATACCCTGTGCACTAAAGCAGAATGTGAGTGAGGAAGAGGAAGAGCTGCATGGTGCATGGCTATTTGCTTAAGTGTTGTAGAATTGGAGGTTTTAATACATCGCTGCGCATTTAGCGGATTTGCGAGGTCTCTTCTTAGCACCAGGCAAGAAACAATGGACTACATGTATGGCATGACTTTGTAGTGGATCATTCTTCCAGCATGGCTAACATGGCCGTGAGCAGCGAGCGGTAACAGGAGGAATTTCATAGCTGAAGCTTTGCTGTCCATCGCCTTGGAGATGCTAGCAGTGCGGAGACATGTCCACTTTAACTCCCGAGGGATTTTTTAAAGCAGGCTGTTGCTGCAAGGTGTGTGCGTGTGTGTGTGTGTGTAGGCTATCTGCTTATACACTACTGCCTGTGTTGAGTTATATATATATATATATATAATATATATATATATATATATATATATATATATATATATATATATATATATATATATATATATATTCTGTGGATTTTTTTAAAGGGCCTAAATTTCAAGTGCTATTAAGGACAGCGGGGTAATAATAGGACAGCAAAATAATAATCTCTCTCTCCCTCTCTCTCTCTCTCTCTTTCACACACACACACACCCACACCCACACACACACCCACACACGCACGTACATGACACGCCATGTCAGAACCGGTGGGATCTCTCACGAACACAGACACACGCGTCTCTCCCACACAGCAGCCACGTATTTGTTTATTTTATCCGCACTTACTGACTACTCTGAGATGTAATTGGCACCTTTTTGACTTTTATTACATTCATTTAGGTTGTAGGCTTGTCATCCCGCAGAGCGCCCGTGGCTCAGAGCGAAGCGTCCTGGCCGTTTGGTTGGAAAGCTGCCTAATGACATTCCAGCATCAGACTGATTCATGCCCTGTAATCATGAGCACCATAAATCACAACAGTGGGCAAACGGTCATATTCACACCTCTCAGCCTGCTCTTTACTGCGCCGAGCTGCACAGGCGGGTGACTCGTGCTTGCGGCCCAACGTCTCCTCTCACCGCTAATAAGGAAAGAAGAATCAAGTTTGGAAGAATGACACGCATATGAGAATTTTTCAAATGAAAAATATTATTTGAATAATAAATAAAATAATAGGAAAAAAATTTAAATAAATAAATAATAATAGTAGCATGTATTTATTTATTTATTTATTCATTTATTTATTTATTTAGGCTATTTCTGTGATCTTGGTCTTGCTGCCAGTTAAACAGGCCTAATTGGGCTCATATTTCAGCGGAAAGAGGCGGTGATGATTAGCTGCATGATTAATTAGCACTGTAAGTGATAGTTACATTCTAATGCCATCTATTACACTGACTCCTCCCCTGCGCCACGAGCGCGCGCGCTAATAGGACAAAAAAAAAAAGGCAATTATTACCTATACTTATTTCTGTACCGGCCAAACACATTATTCAAGTTAATGTAGGCTTTAGGACTATTTAGTTAATACCATCGACAGAAAAAAAAAAAAAAGGTCAGTCTATGTAGCCTACAAATAAAAGGTGTTTCTGTGATCAGTAAAGGCGGCACATATTCCCAATAATTACAGCGACTTCCCTTTGGACTTGCTTTGTGTTTTAATGGGTCCAAACGTCTTTTTTTTATTGTTAATTATTTCGAATTAAACTATTCATCGGTTGTTTATTTTCCTACACATACATTTTCGCATCATATCATGTAACAACTACAACAGTAATAATAATAGTAATAATAAATATAATAATAATAATAAAACAAACCTAGTAAAAAATAGTATTTTCATATGCTAAAATAACCAGGCTATGTATTGCAACCTGTTGCATGCAAGGAAGTATGGGTTTTCACCTGGGTGGCATCTGCAACCTCAGCATAGGGGCTGTGTGTGTGTGTGTGTGTGTGTGTGTGTGTGTGTGTGTGTGTGTGTGTGTGTGTGAGAGAGAGAGAGAGAGAGAGAGAGAGAGAGAGAATTGCTGAGAGGGTAGTAACCTCTAGGAGAGAATTTTGATTCAGTGTTGTGACTTTGGTTTGTATCCCAGAGCAGTATTTTGTGATTCAGCTTTTCCCTGCAGCACAGTGCTGCAAAAAAAAAAAAAAAAAAAAAAATGGTTGGTTTATATCTGTTTGCATAAATTATCTTCAAAGAGAGCAGCACCGCGTTGAGACACATTGTCGTGGCTCCTTCTCCTATCAATGATCATTTCGTTTCTCATTTGTAGACATGTTTAAAACCGATCTTTAGTATGGTATGATCGGATACTGTTCTTGCTGTTGGTTGGGCTGGAATTGTTATGTCCACAAGCAATTTCTCTAAGCGTGTGAAGTTGTGAATGCTGTTCCCTGGTGTGCTGATGGGTGTATTTTAATGCTGAGGGGGTGTCCTCCTGCCATGTGTTGTTTTTAATTAACCCTGCTTGGCACGTGGGACATAGCGTTAGCGCTGACGAGGATGGATTTAGGTGCTGGCTGTATGTTTGTTGGATTACCAGAGCTCTGGATCCTTGGATCCTCCCAACTCACCAGGATACAACTAACCACACACACACTCACGCACACCAGCCTTTTACCCACAATGCCCTTACTGTCTAATACTATGTCATTCCTTTATGTCCTTTTGAGCATTTTCCAATACAAGCTGTCACTGAATTTCTTTTTTTTTTCTTGAATGGAGCCGATCTATTTTGTAGTCATTTTATAGCCAGTAACTGCCAGGAAAGTTACACATACATGCACAGCAGCACGGAAGACAAAGAAAGCACACTGCTTTTAAATTTTTACGGCAGAACATCAGTAATAAAGAGACAATGTAAGTGACATGAGTATGTTGATGTTGCTGTAGCTTGCCTCAGCTCGGTGCTCTACTCCGGGCTGCAGGTCGAGGCTGAGCCTGACTGTTCTGTGTCAACATCGGCCCAGTCTCTCCCAGCAGCATTAAAATAATGCAATTACGCATCATCTCTTGACTAGTCTTCTTGTAAAGCCTTCACCTGTATGGCTTTTGCTTTTGGGCACATTTCTCTCATTTCTAAACCTGTTTATGTTACTGTATTGTGATCATTTTTTGCATTTGAAACCGTGAGGAATTTCTAGAAAGAAGAGATGGAAAATCTTGTGGTAGTAGTCTAAAGCAGTGAAGAGCTTTTCAGAATGAGAGCTCTTTTACTACTAAATACATTACAGGTTGTACTAAAAATTGCAACGTGCAATACTTATAAAAAAAAATGTGCTGTTTGTATAAGTATTTAGCTTACCATTTCCATGATATCTTTTTTGTTACCTACATATTCGGCTTGATCACAGACTTTTCACTTGGCCTTCTTTGATTTAATCTTGCACACTTTTTGCATTCATTTTGTCGCTCTTAACACATTAAGGAGCAGGATTGGTACGTTCACAATTTTCAAGAATAACTTTCAGCACTAATTGTTTTTAACAGTAAATTCATCCGTGTTATCTTGATAAAACTACTTGTAGTACACCATTTTGGATAACTGATTTCAAATTGTCCTCAAGATTTAAATGACATGAAATTGATATACTGAATACTCATTGCTTCGAAACCCCTCCCCATAGATAGCCTGTTGTTGGACTGCTTAGTGGCATAGAATAAGCATTAATATAACTGACTGACTGACACACAGTTTTTGAAATGCAAATGCTTGAATGTGGCTCGGGACATCTGTACAGCATTTAGTGGCACACCTAAAACACCGTCTCTTATCCATCATTTGGCTCGGAGAAAAGTTGCAAAGGAATCCTCTACTTCCACTTTTCAACCGTCTACTATTATTCTGTGGCATATCCTATGGTAGGATTGGATAGTAGTTCTTTTTTCATAAGCAGTCCACTGATTAGTGAACGGAGAAGCCAGATTGTAGATCGTAGGCATACAAGTGGGTCTCTGATGCTAATGCTTTTCAAGTTCCAGTGTTTTGCTATGGTTGTTATGATGAAAACATCTTCTTGAATGTTTAATTGGAGGGCTTCTGTGCCTAGTCTTGATGTGTCAATTGTTGTTTTTTTTTTTTTTCTTGTGTTCCTGTCCTCATATGATCATGGGCATGATTACCTTCCAGAAGTTTTTCTCAGAAGGTACTGTAGAATGTACAGGGCTTCTGACAAGTGAGACCCAGCATTCCATCTCTAGCTGTGGTTCAGGCTGATGCAGTGCTAATGCCCAGGTTTCCAGTACATTTCTCATGCACTCGGACTTTTCACGGGGATGCTAGAAAAACCTTGCACATGGGTACCAAGTTGCGCCAGGCCACGCGGCCTGTCCAGGTCTTGCTTTAGCACCCTACTCACACATTCTAACAGAACATGCAGTGGCTGCTCACAGGGTTTGGGTGTAGCTCCAAGCATGGGGCTCACTTTGACACTGTCTTGTCACGTCCTCACAAGGTACTTAACAGCTCTACAACATACGCTTGCTCAGAGGCACATGTTAAAAGAGCCAAAACAGAGGAACTGACACACACCCATGCTTACTTTTGCCATCTTTTGAAATCCTCAGTGTGTTTCCATTTATTTACAACCTGCTGTTTTTTAATAGCTTGTGCGTGGGCTTTGAATTGCAGCATCAGTCTGGAGCATGCCTGGGGTGTCGGTTATGAATTTGGTGATAAAGGCTGATTTTCCCCCTTTTTTATTCTCTCTCTCTCTCTCTCTCTCTCTCTCTCTCTCTCTCTCTCATACTCACACATCCTTTCCATATCATAATGAGATTAGATTCTCTGCAGCAGTAGTGACTGGCCTGAGTGGCAGAGACCTGCTTGTGTATCCTAAGTTGTCTGACTAAGCCCTCGTCTGCTTTGTCCTGAATGGAGGGTCTGGCGGAAGCTGTATGCTCTAATCCCTTTATTCGTGTCGGGGGAGAAAAGAGGCAAGAAAAGGGTGGAACGGGAAAGTGCTCTGGAATAGCACTGCAATGGTTCTGCCTTCTAAGCCCTCTCTCATAGCCAAGTGAGCATGAGAGCATGATTATTAGACGCACACACACATACATACACACACACACACTCTCTCTCTCTCTCTCTCTCTGACTCGCTCACTCACTCTTGCTTGCACGCGCACACACACAGACACACACACACATCTATTCATGTGTAGGGAGTAACTTAAAGATCTTAAGGAACTTAAGGAACATGTGGTGTTTGAAAGGGTTCTACACACTAGCATAAATTATTATTCAAATATTTAGGGTGAGTATTTTTCAGGCAGTGAGATTAAAATGATCATTAAGTCTTTATCTCTGCATTAGCATGTGTGTATATTTCTGTTTGTCAACATCTAAATGGTGCTTGCGAAGAACAGTAACCAAGACTGGAATAAATAATCCCCTCTTTTTCCCATTTCTGTGTACACTTCTGTGCTGCACTCTCTCTATGATAGAAGTAATCTTTCTCCACCTGAAGCACCCAACAGCTCTTTATTTACTCATTCAACTGGTTGGAAGTCTGTTATATTGAGGATCAGATGCACTGAAACCAATGTGATTACAGCAACTGGACAGTTTTAGCTCCCCTCTTCAGCACACTGCAGCACATCCTACAGCAAGAAACACAGAAAGAGCCTGGTGATCTAGATTTATCTGGCCAAAGCTTATTTTCAAAGTTCAGTGTAGATCTTGAATTCCCAGTTTAGTGATACTATAAAAAAAACTATACTATATATGCAATCGTGCATATAGCAGACATCCCCAGCTCTTTTGATTTTCTAAGTTCTCTTATGATACATACTACATATGTAATAATACATATTGCTTCCTATTAATTGAATCAGTCATGTTTGAAAGAGGCTGGAAAGCCCAGCACCAGGAAATGTTCTGAGCTGTCCAGCCAACGAAGAGTGCTCAGTGTGTGTATCCGGGGGCAAATCCTGATCCCCAACCTCAGCAGGCCGTCGAGAACTCTAACTATGCCTTTAACATGGCCTGTGGTACTGGAGGTGGTGGGAGGTTTAAATAAACTGAAAGAACAACATTTAGATCAGTGAGAACGCTAGAAACCCCAACCCTTTCTAGCCCCAACCCCGAGGTTCTTTTCTTGGCGGGGTTTGGGTATGTGCTGCCGATCAGCCCATCTCAAACTGGACTAGGAAAAACAAATGCAAGTGCAAAACTGGAGTGTATTGTGTTTCAATGTCTCCCGGTCTCAGCGGGGCAGGGTGCCCCCCTGTGAGTGACTAAAATGATTTGTACTGTGGATCGGCTGACCCATGGCAGCTTCAAAAAGCAGGAAGGGGAAATATTTGGAAGATAGAGAGGTTAGGAGGACTGGAGGAGTCAACAGGAGGCAGAGTGATGGGAGGATGAGAGGAGGATGAGTTGGAGAGGGAGGAGAGAGGAGGCCTTATGCCAGTGATAAGCAATTTTACAACTATACAGATGTTTGATTTACAAAAGTGCTTGGCTGGAGATTTGGAAGAATGAAACACACAAGCCAGTCAAAGATCATTCGATACAAGAATGAGATCATAGGACTGATAGGAGCATAGAATCTTTCATTTTCCAAGTAAATGGAATAATTCCTCAAGTTAAAGGATTTTGTTTTTGTAGTGAGGGTTGTTTTGGCTATGTTCTACGTGACGTCAGCCTTAGTTCAGATCCTCGTTTTACCAGTCGACAAAGAGTCGTCCTTTGTCACGCCAGAAAGACAGACAATGGGAAAAAAAAGAAGAAAAGAAATAAGAAAAGAAAGTAAGAAAAGTAAGAAAGAAAAACATCCTAACCCTGAAAGGATTATACCAATCAGTACTGGCCTTTTCCACCACTCATTCTCCCTCTCTGCTCCCCTCAACTCCCTCATCCCTCCTAGCTGCTTGCTGGAGCAAATTCCACCACTTGCTAGAACTGCAAAGTTATCTTCTTTTCTTGAGCAAACTCTGGATAAATTGATGATATGAAGTTAAAATGATCTTGATTTATTCTCGAATGCCAGATTGAGCATCAGTGACAGTGAGGAAATAAATAAATAAATAAGTGCTACTTGTTTCAGCTGCAAAACCAATGACACACAATGAACATTTCATCTGAAGTGTGGAATGCTTTACAAATAGAAAGAGGTCCACCATCCTAAGGTCTTAGTATATATCTCATTTTTTGTTTTAGCTTCAGATATACTGTATGAATATTGACTCAACCTGATCCAATTTTGACAAGCTTAATCATTAGCTGGCCAGATGGATCAGAAATGCTAGCACTAGGGAAAACTATTATTTGTTGAGTTGTTTGCTACTTTATAGAAAGCATTTTTTTTTTTAATTGTGAAAGCAGTATTGGCATTCTAACAAAAAAACAGCTAATTACATGCTTTTGATCATTTGCGTTTGCATCGTTGTATCATCAGAGCCTAATAATCATTCCTCACCTTTATATCTAAGCATATAAATAACCTACAAAAAAGGTTTAAAGCAGGCCTTACGTTTAAATGAGTGCTATATGCAGAGACCAATCCATCTCCCCACAGCGTGGCTGTCCAGTCCTGCTGTTTCTGTCGGGTGTGTGAGCATCCCCTTCTCCTGAGGTGGGCCTCTGTGTGTTTTCAGCCGTGAGGAGTGTTCTGTTAGCAGGGGGAAGCTGTCTTGACCCCCACAGACCCTGAACATGAAACTAGAGACGGTGTGTGTCACTCGGATCTCAGCTGGAATGGCGGTGGTGCCATGACCCAGGCTGCACAGTACAGCATGTGGCAGGCTCCTCTCAGTCCGCCTTTCAGGTCTCTCTGTCTGTGCACAGTAGAGGAAAGGCCACCGTGCCAAGCCACCTGCGGCTACACGCATGTCTCAAAAAACACCTCCATCTGCACATTAAGCAGTGTGCTGACAACGTTAACTTGCTCAGCACCATGTTTTTCTCACTGTGTACACATAGTTTTTAAAAATGCGCTTAGTGTGGAGGAAGTTCTCTTACGTGTTTGCTTGTTTATTTGGTTGGTTGGTTGTTCGTTTTTTTTTTTTTCTAACATGCTTTTTCTGAGGAATGTATACAATATGTTGCCTTGAAAGTCAGTTTGTATTTGCTCTCCTACACCGAAATCCTATATACCAGGCTGTTTTTTTGTTTTGTTTTGTTTTTTTTTTTGAAAAAAAAAAAAAGTAACAATTCAGAAATCTTAGCTCAGTTGTTTGTCATATATGACAATGTGCTCATGTGTGATTGAGTTGCCATATAAGTTTTGCAGACAAAAAAGGGGCTGGTAGGGGCTGGTAATAGTTTTATAAACCGGTAAGCAGGATGTATCTAGGATGTCTCTTTCTGTCAGTCTATGTCTTTCACTTTCTGCCTATCTTATTTCTCTCAATTTCTGTGAAAAACTGTCTGGGCTTTCATCAGGCAGTTACAGTATTTATCTCTCTTCTCTCCACACATCTGCCGATCAAGCTTTCAAAGCAAGCTAGTCTATGCACAGTAATGAGTCATATCCCTCAAAGAAATCATGGTAAACATATCATAATCGCCATAATGACAACACCTCCAACAGAGGAGAAAAAAAACCCTCTCTGTAGTGTTAAGTGCTGCAATGTTGTGCTATCAAATGGAGCGTGAAGGCTTGGATAGAGGTTTATGATTTCACTCTCAAGATCCTTTTCATGGCTTTTTCCTGTTGCCATTTCCCAACCTCCAAGCGGCTTGTTGTCAGTCACCCATGGACCATATTTGCCCACAGCTGGAGGTCAGTGCTAAACCACTATATACACTCTGGCCATATACATTTAATCACAGTGACAAATGATGAGTTGGCATGGTCATTTAAGAAATTGTAGTAATAGTAATGCCTGTTAAATAGTTAAATAAAAATGTGGAGAAATATGCTTGACTGTGAAAGGTAGGGGGCACTTGGGGTGGGGAGCAGTCAGTTTTTGAGGGGTGCTACCCATTTGGCTCCGCCTCTGATGTTATGTCTTTGTTTTAGAAACCTGAGTAAAAAATCTGTCCTGGCCCCACAAGGGAAAAGAACATTAGTTGAAGTATGTTTCTAATCCTTATTAACATTCTCCATAGTCATGCATGAAATATAGGTTTTGTACCATGTGTTTTTCTTTTTCTCCACATGTATTTTTCAAAAAGAGACCCGCTACATGCACTGCTGTGCGTTATTTCATTATAGGTTTTAAATTCACCACATCTCTGAGAAAGTGAGACTGAGAAAATCTCTCTCTCTCTCTCTCTCTCTCCATGTCTATTTTGTATCATGGCCAGTGATGTCATCATTTTTAGTATTCTGTTGCTCCTGTATAAGAACTTTTGTTTTTATAAAATTTTTGCAGTTTTTCCAGTAAGTTGGTGTCTAATGAAAAGTAGCATTTTCCAACATTTCCATCATGAATCCACAACATTGCAAAGAAACTGTTATTCTAGCAATGTATATGATCTTAATAAAGAGCTTCCATTCTTATTTAATTGTAATTTTTATGAAATATTTCTGAATTTTGATTTAGCAATACAACTATACTAATTTATAATGGCTACAGCAATATGCGAGCGCATTCACCATATTGGAAAGAGGCACGATTTGATTGTAAGTCAGTTCCTGTTTACTGAGTCACAGCTGATGTGATACTGTTTGACCCCTATGACCACTTTCTCCTCTTGCATACTTTGTATGCAAGGGTAGTATGGTACAAAGTATGAGAAGCCACGAGAAAGTGGGTTCCGTAGGCAGAACACTGCTTCTATGACATTCATATCATCTTTCATAGATTTGTCTTGCTTAAAATCTCCTCGTTTTCAGATACTTCAGGGAAGCTACAAAACTATGTTAGTAGCTGTATGAAGACTAACTTGCATATAATGCTATATCACAGACTCCAGCTCCTGTTAGTGACGGTCATTAGCTGACCATCGAGTGCTACAGGCAATCTCCATGTCCATAAACAACTTCGATGAGATGCAGTATTTTTTTTTTTCCTGTGATATTTCTGCAGCCTTTCTGAATGAAGAAGGTCTTGAGCTCCTCTCTCTGGCTGTAAAGGCAGAACTCTGATATTACGCTGACGGCGATTCTGCCATGTTGTGGTGTTTGATGTTTTTCTGCGCAGGAACCGAAGTCTTTTGAAGCGTGGGGTCCATGCAGTCCAAGAGTGGTTCTGCTTATTGTTATATGTCATTCTCCCCTCAGCAGTGACCAGCAGGCCCTGATGTGCCCATAACATTTAACGGTGCCTTGGCAACCACAAATGGAAACTCTTACTTTGCCCCTGCAATCAATGATCGTTTGAGTCTCAAGTTGCATTTCTTGCTGTATTTTTTTCCATCTCTGCTCCTTTGTTATTTACAGTAATTATTTACCCCCTCGTCTTTGATATTTGTAAGCAAAAAAACATGGGGCTCTAAAACAGAATAGCAAAAAACTGTTTTATCTTATTAAGATTATTGGTGAGATAAATAAAACAGGAAGGAACAACAACATTTGTATTAAGTAACGTGTGGTACCCCGTATATGCTGCGTTTAGGAGCATGTAGGGAAAATGGACGGGACATGACGGAACGTGACTGGATGCTGTGGTTTGATGATATGGAGAAAGATTATGGTTTAGCTATGTCAGTACTTCTGTGCGTACATGTGTGTGAGAGAATATGTTTTCACTGCAGGCTTTTGGGGTTTTTTTTATAACAGTTTTTGGGTGCAGTGTCTGCTTTGAATTACTCACTGGGATACTCTAATGATAAACAATTCTGTCCTTGTGTCCCTTATTAGGGCAGCATTCCTGGTGAATACACTTTGCTTCCACTTTACTATTGTACTCCCGTTATTCTATTGCTCAAATACACTCTAAAAATGTTTCCTATTACAGAGTAACTGCTTGATGAAACGTATAACGATTGTTACCTGAGTAATGTAGCGTATGGAGGGCTGACTTTGTGAAGGTCAGAGAGAGCTTGCTCTGAAGTGAGCAAACATTCTTCAGCGTGTTTATCATGTCTCAGCTGTCTTCCTCCAAAGAGAAAGTTGCCCTGCAGTGGCAAACCACCAGAGGCTGGTGAGTAATTGCAGAAGCGGCTGACATTTCAAAGCCCCAGTGGAATCACAGTGTCTCAAACACATTCAGGTGTTGGGCTGACTGCACAATGGTGCTTGGTAATTCTGCCATGCTGATGACATTTTAGAATGCTAGGGGTGCCATTTTGACTACTGTTGTATTGATCAAACATGGCACAGACATGGAAAATAGAAGAAAGAATTTCATCAGGACTTTCTCAATATTGTGAGTTGAAATTGAAGGTGTTCATCATCTTTCCAGGAACAGGTGACAAATTGCTAGCAGTTTGGTCTGGAGAGCTAGTCAGCCGATTTGTCCAACGCGTGATTTGATTGTGATTCGATTCGTGATTTCCGTGCAGACGTCTCGCATGAAACCCAAGAGGCACTAAAAGTGTCAAAGGCAAGTAACCATTTATGCGCAAGATTCATAATGCCAGCAGGATCAAAGAGGCACTAAAACAGTGATATGTAAGGAAACAGGAAAATTAGAGACTGATTTTTTTTTTTTGTTTTAACTTCATGATGTTAATCATGTTGGCATTCCTCCACAGGCCATTTAGTTGAGACTGCCTTTTTAAATTCACTATTTTTGTTATGCAGAAAAATAAGAGACATATAAAGTAGTTTAAATACAAAAATGCAAGGATGTCTATTCTTTTTCAGGGTGCATTTACCTAAATTCAGAATATTGTCTTTTCTTAGGTCTGGAGAGTTGACAAAGATCATGTTTTGACAGTTGTTTTCTTTTCTTTTCTCCTCCACTGCACTTTATTTGTCAATTATTATGAGATTTTATTTTGTAGGAAAACCTTTTTTTTTTTTTTTGTAGTAGTAGTAGTAACCTGCTACGTGCATTCCATGCCTGTGTAAAAGAGAAAAAAATGAAGTCCTGACCTAGCTTTAGCACCTGCAGCAGCAACTCATGCATATGGTAGTCCTCTGTTGGGCCCTAGGCTTGGTGGCTAGATGTGCAGTATCTGGTCCATCATCATTGTTGGACCAGCCCTGGAGAATATACAGAGAACAAAAGGAGAGCTTTTTATTAGTAATGCAATAGTAGGCCATGCTAGTCAAATACCATCTCCAACACTTCATCTGGCAAGCAGTGTTTTATCGCTATACGCTGACAACCATGCAGGATTAAGGCGATGATCTGCTGCCTGCCCTGTGTCATTCATCTTAGGCCCACCTTGTCTGCATGTGCACTAGTTTAAATACCTGGAGCTGTCCAAGTTTGCACTGCCACGACTGTCTAAATACCAGGATTCTGGGTGTTTTAAGGGTTGCTGTCCTTAGATTTGAGACCTGCAGATTCTACTTGCTAGTTTTCTGTAGAAACACCACAATAAAACATTATTTTATGTGATTCACCTTCGAAATATTCATAAATAATTACTTCTCTGATAACACGCAAGCATGTGGATTTATTGGAGCTTTAAGGCCACACAAACCCAAGAAGTGTACCAGACCCACTTTGCCAATTAATGAGAATTTATTTGGAATAAGGATCGAATGGGATTTCTTTCAGTTGTCAGATGGAGCATGAGGGTGAGTGAGGACTGGACTGGTGCTGATTGATAGGTGAGGAGCCCTTTAAAATCTTTGACCCGTATTTCAATCCATCAGTTACACTCTCTCAGTTTTAATTGGTATTTATTGCTTGTGAGATAAGTGTGGGAAATAAGCCAGCTCTCTTTCTTACTGATCTATGAGGTGTGTGGATGTTACTAGTGTGCTAGTGTTGTGTGATAATGTGAGTGTTTGGGATTCAGAATTGACCCCTCCATCACTCCCCTGCTATCCCTCATTGAGGTTGTGATCTCTCGCACATTATTATTATTTTACAGCATTCTTTTCTTCCTTGACGAAAATGGCGACCTGCAATGACTTACTTCCACTCACACTTTTGTGTGGGGAAATAAGAGAATATTGCATATTTCCATGCGCAATGTCCTTGTCCTCACACCACATTTAGCCATCAGCGCTCTTCAATCATTTGGATTTTAAGGTCACCCAAAACACTAATTAAGAGTCATCGGAGAGTCTGACATTCTACAGAGAAGGTGTTTGTGGGATCCTCCCCACACAGATGATGCACGCATCGCTGTGTAGTGGCAGAACATTCCAGACCCAGCTATGACCGTTCTCAGCCTAAGGGGGCTACAGAAGAATCTAACAGCTTTGAAGTTGCAAATATTTCCCCTTCTACTGTTTTCTCTCTTGCACATTCTGCTAACCCTGCTCCTTCTACTTTTTTTTTTTCCTTCTCTTATTTTAACTTATTGCCCTACCTATTTGTCACCTGTAAGAAGACTGTGAGGATGACGGATTACCTCTCGTAACACTCACATGGCTTTGTTTTGCAAGGATTAATGACAATACGAGAGCTTTCTCTTAGCCCAAACAGACAAATCGGAACATAAATTAGATGACGCTGACATTCCAAAAGCATTTGGCCAACCACCAGAAATTTTTTTAACATGATTTTTAAAAGCTCTTTTGATTTAATGAAGGGCACTGAGGGATTATGCGAACAGAAATACATACATATATATATATATATATATATATATATATATATATATATATATATATATATATATATATATATAATGCTAATTTAGATTCTTTTAGACAAAGTGAACCAGGAAAATTCCAAAAAAAACATAAGGGATAGTGCGATTGCTTTTACATGTTTATCATATAGAAACATGAATATATAATGATGGTCTGTGATTATCTGCCTTCATTAACACCAGTTAAGAGCCATAGTGTTGAACCTATGCAAGATTTGTGGTTCCTTTTGACTCTGTCAACTTTTGTTGTCAATTCAGAGAATAAAATTCTCTCTCTCCCTCTCTCTCTCACTCACACACACAACCTCTCTTTATTAATCATTTGACCTGTGCTGTGATACTCCGGTGGGGTACTTAGATGCGTTTAGCCACGTCTGCGTCTCTGGACCCGCGGGCTGCCTCCCTCAGTGCCCACACCAGAGCCTCCATTATTAGCTTTGGATCCAGAGAGAGTGGTGGCCGTCTTTTTCACCCCGAGGGAGATCTGCAGCCGGGATGAGAGATGAAGACAGGCAGGAGTGGTGGGGAGAGGAAGGCTGCATGTGCTGTAATTACTCCATTGATATTCATTCCACAATAACGCTGTCACCGCTCATTTGCATAAGGGCTGTTACCCCCTCACAGGGAAGCAGGTGAGCAAAGGCACAGAAGCCGAGAGCCACAAGACTTCTGCTTTCTCTTTTCGTCCGTCTTCAGGAAGGAGAAACCATGTATTTAAACTGGCTGTCTAATGTGTATGGTGCATTTCGGGAGTCTAAATCAAATTTGGGGGATCTGTTCTTAGATCTCTTAGCCATGCTGCTTGTAAAAGTCGTGGCTGAAACTGAGCTGCTTGGTGCTGCATAGGTGCCAATAGCTTATTTAATAAAAGCACTATGGCATCACTATGATCAGCAGGCAATGCAACACTGCAAACATCCATCAAACTGAGTCTTGGCGCCTTACAATGCGCACATCAATCCAGTTTCCTCGAGGCACCAAGCATGCTGGGTAGGTTGTGTGGACGTGTGTGTTTGTGTGACTGATCTTCCATCTTTGCAGCACAAGGTATTGGGGATGTTTATTTAATGTCACTGATCTTTGCCTTAGTGCCAGCGTGATGAGTATTGGTCATTTGCTGTCTCTGCTGTATTGCTTTTCCTCGGCAGGCCCTGTCCCTCTTTCCCTTCCCTTTAGAGTCAGACCCTCAGGTTCCACATCATTTATTGCTGTCAAAAGTCAGGGATGGTGAAAAAAAGATGGGGTGATGAGTGTGTGTGTGTGTGTGTGTGTGTTTTGGGGATGGGGGGAGGGGGTGTGGGGGGGTTAAGGAGAGACAAAAAAAAAAGGGGTGGAAGGAGATGAGAGAAAGTGTCCTGGTGTGCAGCAGAGAGAGTAGCGACTCCACAGGGACCTAAACAAGCAAAACATAGACAGTTTAGTCAAATCTGAACTGTTGAATATTTAATGGAGCCGGGAGTGTTTATTTAGTTAGCCTGTCGATTTTTAGTGCACTGTCAATAGCAGGTTCATGCGCTGAGCCCTGATGATCTTTAGTGTCTCTGTTCCCTAGGGTCCAGACACTAAATGCAATTATGGAAGCCCCCCCTCCTCTTTTCACCACCGCAATGTGTTTGATATTTTTACTGATCTAATTTGCAATCTGGTAGTTTATTGTTTGGCATTTTAGTGGTGCTCAAGTGGCGAGGCAAATTTGATTTCACCTCATAATTCTTTATAACATCATTAATGCAGTTAGCGCACTGGAGCAGGTCTTAAATAAAAACATGGGAATCTGTCAGTGGATGGGCCCATCTCTGTTTTTATTGTCTCTCCTCTCTCTTTAAATCCAGTCATTCAAATTTTAATTAAAAATTGTCACCACTGTTTTTTGTCATTGCAAAATATGATATCACTCTAAAACCGTGCTCCGTCTGAAATGATGTGCGTAATGTTTAGCAAATATTTTGGTGAGTAAAGACAAAGCTAGCAGGACTGAAACAGCCGAAAAACTTTATAGAATTTATACACAGTTATTAAGATGTGTGAACGAGATTTTTTTAAATTCCCAATCGTGCCTGCTTCCGAAGGAATTTTGACCCATTTGACCCACTTCTGTTTGTACCCACCCACAATATTTTCTTAATGAACTTTAAAGCAACCTAATAATTTAAAACCAGGAGAAAGCAGTTAATGAAGTTGAATAAATGTGCAATAAGCCCTTTTGGTAATCAGCATGGCCTGTATTTGTCCTTCTAGCTTCATATCTAACCATCCACATGGAAGTAAAATCCACCTGCTCCCATTATTTGTTTGGTCTCATGGGATCCCAATCCTGATGCACACCTCTATTGGCAGGTACTCAGGAAATTGTCTTGTAACTAAGTTAGTTGGTAGATTTGAGCTGGTAAAATTGGGTAAATGATACTGGTATGTGCAAAATAATAATGAATGAACAGGTTTTTAAAAACTACATGGTTCTAGCACACTAGCCTAATTGTGATTTAAACCATACAGGTTGCGTGATGCTAGCTGCTCAGGTAGTAGTGCTAGCATTAGGGGCTCATTCAGTAGTAGCTTTAATATGGCTAATGTGCAGGGCTCTTGTAAGGGATCTGTTAGCCGATGATGGATGAGAGGCAAGCCACCCAAGGCCGAGCCTTTCCTCACTTGAGAGTCTGTCAGCTTCTTGAGTGGATGAGCACAATTAGCGCTGAAACCAGAGATCAGGCTAATCTGATGGCATGCTTGAATAACAGAGGGAGGGAAAGGAGTGGGTGGGTGGGGGGTGGGGGGGGGTGGGGGTGGTGGTGGTTGGGATTGGCCCTTTGCAACTAACAGAGAACATTCTACAGAGAAAACTTCCTTTCTACAGAGAAAACTTCCTTTCTACAGAGACAGTGAAAGAGAAATAATTCCATACCATTTCAAAACAATACAGATGGATTCATCTGAACGCTCACAGAGTTTGTATACAGAAGTACTGAAGTTGTACTGTTTACTGTACTCTCTACAGATGTTTGATATTCAGCCTAATCATATATTAATACATTACAAAGTTTCCAAACTCAGTGTTTGAAATTATCAAAATTAGCTAACTCAATATGTTTGTTAAAAATGGATAAAGAGTTGGTTTACTGGTGTGTGTCTGTGTTTGCACGTGTGTGTGTGTGTGTGTGTGTGTGTGTGTGTGCGCGCGCATGTGTCTGTGCCTGTGTGTGTTGAGTTCAGCGTGGGGCCGGCGGTGCACATACCATGTGTGAGATGATCTGTCGGGCACGTCACAGCAGTACAAGTGTGTTTCTCAAGCTAGCTACACATCAAAGAGCAGCGGTGTCCCTGCCCGTCAGCATTGTGTGTGCGTGTGTGTGGACGTGTGTGTGACTTAACCTGTTCTCACCTGATATATACCTGCCATTGCTTGAAGGATTAACTAGGTGTAATTGAAAGCCTCTTTGTTGATGGCTATTTTAACACCTTGAGGTAAGAGTCAACCTTTAGACTTATTTGGAAAGCTGCATTTAAGTGTTATGTGAGTGTGGCTTTTTCACAGGCCTTTTCCAGTGCCCTGCTGCAAGAGGCTGCCATTTATTACACTGTAATACAATGAGAGAGGGGGAGAAAAAGAGAAACCACAAAATAGCAGCAGCCAAAACAACAAAGGCACCACATAGTGGTAGGATTACTGCCTGTCAATGCCTCTTTTCTTTTCTGTTTTTATAAAAAAAATTTTTAAAAAAAACCTAAATTATTTCATAAGATTATACAATAAAAGTGAAAAAGTTTTCCTGTTATAATGACTACGAAAATAGGAATAACTGAAGCCTTTTTGCAGAGAAAATGAAAATAACCCTTTTCAAAGAATTTACTAAGCATTCATGTGAAGTTGGCTATGTTACAGTATTCACATATTTGATTTTCTTAAATGCATGTTTTTAAAGTATAAATAATGCAATAAAAAGCCCACATTTTAAAGAAAAAATTAACAACCCTTACTATGTTGTTCTTTTTTCATATTTATTTATTCATATATTCATATGTTAGTGTTAATGATTGGGCCGAAGCAGGCCTTCTCTTTTTGAAGCAGTAAATGTAGTAAGCATCATCAGTAAGTGTCAGTGTAGTGATTGCTGCATGAATGAAGGTGAAGGCATTTTACTAAGTCTTATATCTTTATGCTGTGTTGATTTGGTAGATATTCAAGCAAAGATTTGTAAAAAAAAATTATGTCAGTACTATGGATTCAAGCTGCAATGGGAAGGGCAATGAGAAAGGAGGAGGGAAATGTTTACTCTGTTTTGACCTTGTACATGCTCTCTTGTACGTGGTCTCTTCCTGCTTAAGAGATTTCATTTTACCTCATATTTTCTGTCCTGACATAGCACATTTGACTGCATAATGAGGGATGACAATTAGAGCAAGCCAAAGAGAATCAGGGGCTCTTGGTTGCTCTTGGCAGAGTGGCTCCTTGTTGGAGCTGGCTGGTGGCAAAGTGGAAACAGATGTGGGCTCGAGGGTCTCCCAGCAGGGCCTCTGGTGCCCACTGCCATGCCCACATCTTCCTCTCCACACAGTGACACACACCACGCTGGGACATCACTCATGCTGGGGAGATTTGGTTTCCAGCAAAATTAGAAAAGCTCTCTTGCTCCATTCTGGAGTTCCAGAGTTGAGGGCTGTGGAATTAAAAGAAACAAGCAATGGAGTCCGTCTAATCCTTGTTTTCTGTCTCAATTCACATTCTATAGCTTCTCAGATTATAGCTGCTATCTTTGTACCTGAATCTGTTGCTTAATTTTTTTTTTTCTTTTTGTACACCCCCCCCCCATTTGCCCTCCTCTGACTCTTCCATTCTGTCATGCTAGTGCATTCTGTCCATCTTCTCTAGTTCTGTCTTCCCCTCTGTCTCTACCCATGTTCTTTGCCATTCCAGTGTTTCCCCCTTTTCTCTCCGCCTCACCCACTCTCCCCAAAGCTACGTTTAGCACTAATTTGATCTCGCTGCCATATCTGAGGAATATGATTACGTTTGCGAGAGGGAAACTGTCGTGCAGAAAAGAAAAGATTTAGCCTGTGATTTATTACGTTCTGACTCGGGTGCAGCGTGCTATGATATTTCTGTAAGCCATGCCGGGTTAGCCTGGTCCTCAAAAAAATACATTTGGAATTGTGTTTTATGGTGTACAAATCTGGGGTATCAGAGATTTATTTATTTATTTATTTATTTATTTTATTGTAGTGATCCATACTCTCTCTCATTGCGATATTCTCACACACAGTACCAGCGAACGTCGATGTGTTTCACCTTCTGTATGACGTATTTGTTCTCATTTGTTCTGATGAATGGTAGCCTGTGGTTTGTTGTGGACAGTTGCTCTCTCTCGCCTCCTGACACACAATATTGACATCTGTGAATAGAGATGAGGGAAGGAAGAGAAGGAGGGAGGGAGGAAGGGAGGGAGAGCCAATAGAGCTCTATTGATTTGTTTAACAAATTAGCAATGATGATGGCAGGTGCGGTTGCTGGGGCTGGCTGACGGGGTCAGTACGTCATATGGTTGCTAACAGACAGAATATTGCTCTGATCTCTTCATACTCACACAATGGCTTTGGGGAGACCCCTGGGAAATAAGCCGTCTCTCGCACTCTCTCGTGTGCGCGCGCACACACACACACACACACACACACACACACACTACTCATCAATGTCGCTCTTCAAATTATCTCCATGTAAGCTTAAGCTTCTTCGATGCGTAATTATTCAGTGCCTCCTTTTCAGCACTCTGCTCCTCCAACCTTTCCTCCCTCTCCCACCATCATTCCCTCCCTCTCCTCTGTCACTTTTCTGAGTGACACTTGGCGTTTGATCTGGGGGAATTAAATTAGCTTCACTGACCTGAGAGCTTTGTAGCCAGATGATGGACATGGGGAATACAGCTTGATTTCTGTCTGTCTGGCTGTCTCCCTCTCTAATCTAGCTGTCTGTCTGTAAGAGAATAATACTATTGCCTGCACCGCAGCGTGAACATGAGCCCCATTTTTCGATAAATTCGTCCTCTTAATTATCTTAGAATTGCTTCCTTTTGTCAGCAGCGACCATTAATACCACAGGATTGAGAAAGTAAGATGTAAGATGGCTTGCTTTGTTGTGTTTTTGAGATAAATCACAAAGCTAACGACAAAGAACATTCAACAGTCATTAATGACGAGTTTCTATCACATCTCTTATATGGTGATGTCCTATTTCATTGAATAATTCTGTTTCCCGCTTGAAGAATATTGGCATTGGTTTTTGCAAGGCAAAAAGAGAAAACAACCTCACAGTGGGAATGCTGCTCAATGCCAATGCATGGTGGTTTAATTCTTAAGAGCTTTTATCTCCGTATGATATATAGCACTGTTGGGCTAGCTGGCGCTGAATGCTGCAGTAATTTCACTTCATATCCAGAGTCTTAAAATACAGAGCCAAGTAGTGGTCAGCTACAGTGAGTGTGAGTGTTACAATATAATATAGATGTTTTTGTTTTTTGTTTTTTAAATCAAGCCTCTGATGATTTTACAATAACGGAATGCCACATCTAGAAATTTTTGTCATAGGGATTTTTTGTACTTTGACCTAGAAAAAGAATAACATATATTTTTTTTTAATCAAGGTTCATAGTTCAGTCAGGTTAAGTAGCATTTGGTCCAAATGTTCTGCTTATGATTACTCTTTAATGTAATAAGTACGTGTAGTGACAAAAGGTGCAAGATCTTTCCTAACAAATAATCGTCCACGGCAATGCAATAGTAGACACATTCCACGTCTCTAGACAGTCCATTTTCTCTTTGCGTGAGCTGCATAAGCGATATGTTCAAATGCTGCATCTAGAATCTTTAAAATGGTTACAAAGCCATTTTGATACAGTCTGTAGAGGGCTAATCACCCCAACAGCTCCCTCCCTTTGGGCACTATTAGGAGGTCGAGGAAATGCACACCATACACTGACACAATAATACACACAGCCCAATACTCTAATGATATGTCGGCAATTTAGATAATTACCAGCGGAGAGATAAACTAAAGAGTGTATTCCAGGTAATTGGATCTGCAGTGTTGCACCTACTGAACATAAGTAGCATTGGGGCAAGGTTTGTTTTCTCAAGACTCTCAGCAGTGGGCAATCAGTGATTGAGTGACATTAGAAGAGGTTCCTTAAGTGCTCGTCTTTAAACCCTTGGAGAGAGCACTAGTTGGTTAAAAACACGAATCTCGCCATAAAGTTTGAGAAGCTCAACACAACCCAAGCAAATCAAGTATGAACGGAGATAAATAATGTTAGGAAAAGAAAAACAGCCTTGTAAAAACACAGGGTCTCCAAACCTAGGAGGGCCAGTTCCTGGAGTGGTTGAAACCCATCATTTGTGGTTTCTGTTTTTCTTGGGCCTTTTCCCCTGTCAACCTCTCGCATGCCTGGTCAATTAGTATAAGGCCAGCATACCTGGCGCTGACAGGTTGGCTCATGCTGTGAACTTGAATTGTTTTCTGAAGTGGAACAACTGGGTGCGAATGTTTGAAGATGATGGATGTGTTCATAGATCAAACAATGGAATTAGGTATATAGTTCTTTATCTAACATGTGTAAACCTGGATACAAACCTTTTTTGTTCTACCCAAGCACTGAAGAATATATATATATATATATATATATATATATATATATATATATATATATATATATATATATATATATATATATATATATATAAAATGTGTGTATAAAGATTCAAGAACGACAATGAAATAATTAAAGAACTGTAATAGAATTTCATGAAACAACAATTGACAACAATAATTTGGTTCTTTGAATTATGATTCTTTATATTTTGCCTGTTTTTCTTTTTGAAATATTTACTTGTTTGTTTGTTTCTAATGTTTTAGTTTACCCCCCTTTTTGGCAGTGGGGTGGATGGGGGGCTACAAAAAGGGTCAGATTTTTACCTTCTTAATTAGATGAGGAAGAGCCTAATTAAATTAAATTCATTATCTGCAGGTCTGGAAATCAAGAGGCACTACTGAAAATACGGTTAGTGTGCTTCTCATCCATCATGCTCCTAACTAACCAATTTACAGCCCTGACTTTTGCATGCCATGTTATTAGCTTGTCATAAACTGTTAGCTTTAAAATCCTTGAATGCCGGCCCGATAACAGTAGCTTTTATCACATTAGTTTCTAGCATCATGTCATCCCTTTTTGGCCCAAGATAAAGCACATAGGCAATAATTG
Source organism: Pangasius djambal (assembly GCA_022985145.1). Taxonomy (NCBI): domain Eukaryota; kingdom Metazoa; phylum Chordata; class Actinopteri; order Siluriformes; family Pangasiidae; genus Pangasius; species Pangasius djambal. Next base: position 18,305,319 of record CM040982.1, read on the forward strand.
CATTACACACACCATAGATATACAGTGCAAACGACCTCCACTTAAAGCAAGCTCCTAGTCCACTCTAATTAAGACATAACACTGGTGCCTTTTACAAACAACGGCTCTTTAAATGTGACCCTTTTCCTGTTAAGAAGATTGGTGAGCACAGTTATGCTCTTTTGCATTTAATGGATTTTCTTAGTCATACATTTTCAAATATGCTTAATGCATTATTAAAATACATTCAATAATTATTGCACCTAATGTAATTATTGGTTAGTTTGTTTGCTTGTTTGTCATGGTTTGTCATTAGCGTTCCCTTTAGTTGGCTGAGTTGTCACTGAATTATGTATTCCACACACACTTTTCAGGCCCAGTCTGAACTGTGTCACAAGTCACACCTCTGCTTTTGTTCTTCACACACAAAAGACATGCCCTGGTCAGAGACCAGTTTTTACATGCACTTTTTTTTTTTTTTTCCCTGACATCCATTTCAGTGAGAAATTGGGTTTTTGTTTGCTAGTTTATTATTTTACTACATGAGCAACTTTGAGCACAGGAGAGCTCTCTTCATTTATATCTCTTCACAACAGAGCCCAAGAGCATTTAGGGGCTGTATCATAATGAAGGTCTATTTAGCAACACATGGCTCTTGTCCTCTACATTGTGTCTTAAAGTGAATTAGGGACTGGGAATTGTAGAGAGGGTGATTGAAAGTGGAGTGGAGTGGTGATTTGTCGTCAGCATAGATTATTGGCCTCAGAGACAGAAAGCAAGAGGGCAAAAGGGAGAAATCATTGGGCAAGGCATAGCAGTATTACTCAAAGTTTACTCGCACTAAATTGAGATGGTATAATGGCCCTTTTTCAATGGGCCCTCCACAAAATGCATGGTGGCAGGTCATATCAAAGACTGGCCCTAGGGCGAGAGACAGAGGGAGTGCTTTCAGTGGTGTCTTGGTGCAGTGGTCCCTGCTGACATGCACCTGGGGAAGGGTGTGGGGTTTGAGGTTTGGGATATGGCCCTGAGGCACTGTCTTTCGGTTGATTTTTGTTGGTTTAAGGGATGATAGTAGCCCTGGGGACGAACGTCGGCTGGTGGCATGTGTTGGGGGGTCTCATCTGCCCCATGTGAGCCTCTCTGCTGGAGCTGAACCATTAATTATAGATTATCCTAATTCTTAAAGGCCTTCCAAGGATTTCAGTCATCCCGGTCATACTGAATTTCTAGCAGTCAGCAAGGCATCTTGATTTCTGTTGTAGATTTGTGTAGGAAACATTTATCTGAAAGGCTTCATCAGTTAATCTTGTAAGTGTAGAAAGTCCCCTCGCCACTCAGATGCTTGCACTTTTGCTGATGTATTTGTTTCTTTCTTCATCGCTTTGTCATTAGTTTACACTTTGGCTAGCAGAGCTGTCACTGAATTCCACATTCCACACACACTTGACATCTGCATGTTGGTATATTGAGATGGCTTTTTTGTGCCTTGTAGGCTACAGTACATTCTGTCGATACTCTTTCCCATGTTATTCTGGTGTATATTTCTGTTTACTTGCCCAAATCTGTCTGGGTATGTGTGGCTACATTTATGAGTAAAAGTGTGTGTGTGTGTGTGTGTGTGTGTGTGTGTGTGTGTGTGTGTGTGTGTGTGTGTGTGTGTGTGTGTTGATGAAGGGATGGGCCGGGGGGGTGTTTTTCCCTGTCCCCTGATTCTCCTCGTCATTACTCATTGTGTGTCCTGGAGTGCTGCCTCCGCATTGTACAAGCAGCTGCCTTTTCCACCGGCTGTGTGCGTAGAGAAAAGCCCACTCCTGTTCACACAATGCACTGCCAGAGTGTGTAAAATTGCTCTGTCAATGCACACTCCCTCACCCAAAGGCTGTCTAGTAACACAATATACACACCCTCCCTTGGTCAAAGAGCTATCAGAGGCAGTGAAGGGAGTGTGCTGTCTGTGTGTGACAATAAAGACTGCACATCTGATCAGTACTAGTGTGTTTACACACACTGACTTGCATGCACAATGTGCTTGAGCCAGCTGGTTGGACAGCACAGAGTCCACAGTGCTCAGCTGTGAAATGGCAAATTAACATGTGGCTGTCAAACACAAGGAGGAGTTGAGTCATGATATTATGTGGCATGTAGGTCACTGTACATACTTCAAGGCTGTAGGCAAGAAATACCTCCAAAATTGTGATATTATACACCAATGGCAGGCTATTTTGCACCTGTTCTATCTGCTTATAAGTCTAATGTCAGTAGACACATTAAATGTATAGTCACGCATTAAGTGATTTTTCAATTAATTGTCACAATTATAAAAATTGAATACAATCACTCAGATACAGGTCATGAGCTTCAGTAAATGTTCATCAGTTGGTTGTTGGTATCAGACGGGCCAGACAGGCTGCTTTGAGTATTTAATAAACTGCTGAACTCCTGGGATTTTCACACACAACAGTCTCTAGAGTTTACACAGAATGGCACAAAAAACAAAAAACATCCAGTAAGTGGCAGCTCTGAGGTGATGTTGATGAGAGAGATGAGAGGAGAATGTGCACAGGCTAACCGAAACATTGTCTGGTCTTTTTCCAGTCTTCAGCTGTCCAGTTTCTGTAAGCCTGTGCACACTGTAGCCTCAGATTCCCGTTCCTGTCTGACAGGAATGCAACCCGTTTTGTGGTCTGCTGCTGTTGTAGCCCATCCACCTCAAAGTTCGACATTTTGTGTGTTCTGAGATGCTTTTCTCCTTGCTATGGTTGTAAAGCGTGGTTATTTGAATTACTGTAGCCTTCCTGTCAGTTCGAACAATTCTGGCCACTTTCCTACGACCTCTCGCATCAACAAGGTACTTCTGAGATGTATATTTATATTTTTTATGAAAAAGAGAGACTTTTATTAAACAATTATTTGATATGCTTTGTAGAGAATTAACTCTAACCTAATTGTGTAGTTATTGACATTTAAATTATGCATATTGTGGATTGCACATGCATGTTGTATGTATGACCAGACACTGAGGTTTGCAAACCCTTTTATTTTGGGCACTCAGGATACTGTGTTTTAACTGTAAAAAGCCCTTTAAATATTTTTCCATGTTTTTACATATATTGGGATATATAAATGAGCTGAACATACCATACTGTATTTGCAGTAGCATTCCATAAGCAAATCAGCAACTTGTCCTTTTTGGCTGTGTGTGTGTGTGTGTGTGTGTGTGTGTGTGTGTGTGTGTGTGTGTGTGTGTGTGTGGGTGGGTGGAATGGATGGCTTTCTGGCTGAAAGAGAGAGCCTCTGGTTTGAAGCTGACTGGACGGGTGGTCTTTTGGCTTGGCACGTGCCCCGTCCCATGTGACATGTGATATCCCTGCGTCTTTGCTCCACTGCCAGTTTGTGCCAGCAGGGACTTTCACATCGTCCTACCAGAGCCAACTGCGAGGCATTTTTTCACTAGGGTCTCAGCACACAGAGTTCTTTTCAAAACAAAAGATTGTTACAATATTCAAAAGCATTGTACTGCTTGATCTCAAGCAAAGAGGATGTATTTTTTTTTTCTTTTATACACAGGAATGAACTCTTTTTACTCTTTTTAATTTTACTTGGTATTTAAGTTACAACATAAACATCTCTGGTGGTTTTAAGTCTCATTCCTGGTTATTACAGTCCCTAAAACAGATCATAACTAAAATATAACACAAATGATCTATAGTACAAAATGTTGCAGCTGACCTCCAGGATTTGGTGCTTTAAGCCAAAACAAAGAGAACAATGTTAAGATCATTGATAATTGTTAGAAATGGTGCTGTTATGTTGGCAGTAATTTTGCAGGGTGTCTATATTGTTGCTGGTCCCACATACTGCAGCATGTTTCCTGCTTTCCCTCTTTCTAATACCAGAGAATCTGATCTGACGCCATCTCCACGTCAGATACTGCCCTAGGGAACCCAGCCAAGTTCCCCTAAATGTCTGGAGGCTGACGAGAACAGCCCAGCTTTCCACCAAGAGAGCCACTCATCCTTCATAGTTCACGTATTGTTCACTTAAACCATTGTTTTGGACCCACTCAGTCACTAGGACCTGCTGTTTAACCTGCAATGTACAGAAATATAGAAAAAATAACATTTTCCATTTTGTTGTCTTTGAATAAGCAGCTTTCGGTAGTAACGGCTGCAGTGTTTAAACGGTGTGTGATCTCGGCAGGGGAGTGTTCTTCTTTCCCGTGTGTGTGTATATATAGGGGGTTGGGGGGGTTGTTGTCCCCGTCTCTTTCGCGCATTCCAGCATCACTCCTCTCATTTTTTTTGCCATTGTTGCCATGGTGACATGCCCACATTTTTGCGCCAGCCCCACACACTGCAGACATCTTTGTTTGGCTAGTGTAACTCCATTGCACAATAAAAGACGCTTTTCAGCACAACACCACCTAATCTTTGACTGAGCTCTTTGAAGGGAGCTCCTGATCACAAATTCAAATATAGTTT
>CM040982.1:18309881-18346260 GCA_022985145.1 Pangasius djambal
TTTTTTTTTTTTTTTTTTTTTTTTTTTTTTTTTTTATAATTAATAAAGATCTTTGTATTAGATCAGGTTTAATATAGAACAGGCAAGAAAAATTGTAAAACATTGCAAATAGCTAAATAACTACATTATGGTGCATTCATGCATCTGACTTTTCCCATAGCATCTATGATTTGAGAGAATAAAAAAAAAATTATTATGTATTCTGCATCTGAATCATTAAGGGCAAAACATATGTTGAAGACAGAATACATTTACAATACTGTAAAACTGCCTAGCTTAAATATGATTAACAGGTATCCCACTTTCATTCCCCACGTGGAAGATCTCCAGTGCTAGAACCAGCCCTGGTGCTTAGCTTCCTTAACCTTACATGATTACCTTATCATGTATCAGGTATAAAGAAGTGGTCAAACATTGAGTGGCTCGTATTTTAATTGTGTCAGTGTTCCCTGTAGCTGGTCTCATCAAGAGAGGTCTTGCTGAACTTTAACCTCTACCCCTGGAGCAAATGTTCCTAATTTTTGCCTCTGGCTGTTGAATCTCAGTCTCCCAGACACCACCATGACAATATGTGCCTGCTAGGTCTGGCACATCCGTCATAGGCCAATGTGTGCTCTCCCCACACTGCAGAGAAAACTACTTCTTCAGCTCATTCATCGCCAGCCTGCCTGCTGGTGCTGCCATGGCAACGAGGCTCCGCACAAATCTATCCCTCTTTTAAGAGGAGTATTTAAGTTATGTTTTAACATATCCTGTTTTAGAGGGTCCAAGAACACAGCTCTGTAATAGTGGTTTTAGAGCAGCATTCCGGAATAATTGGCATCCTTCATAAAACTGAGCAAAAAAAAAGTTTAGAAAATAAACATAACACTCAAACAATAGAAGAAACTATTTATCTTTGTTCTAATAAAAATTTGGACTCGTGAACACACTGTTCCCCCACACAGTGAGGGACAAAATGTTGCACAGATCCTAAATGTTGCACTTTTAGATTTGCAAAGTTTAGTTGATTCATTAGCATGTTTGGTGACAAAAGGAGACTGGATACAAAGAAAAGCATCTGATAACCACTGTAAAATATGGTGTGGGTTCATTGATGCATTTGGGCTGTTTTGTGACTGGTGGTTCAAGAGCTCTTATGAGGATGGATGGCATCATGAATTTCAGCCCAAAACCTGTTTGCCTCTGCCAGGAGGTTAAGACTGGCCTACAGATAGCGCTCTTAACAAGAAGAAGAGCAAAACATACTTACAAATCAACACAGGAGTGGTTAAAGAAAAATCAAGACCAATGTTTAGCAAAAACCAATGTTTTACAAGGCTCTGGATTTGAACGCTACTGAAAACCTGTGGCCTGAATTCAAAAGGGATGTGCACATGCACAAACCTAAGAATAATAAGGAGTCGACAAGTGTCTCTAACTTTGTTAGATGTTTCAGGAAGAGACTCAGTGTTGTTATTCTCTCCAGGGCAGGCACCACAATCACAAAATGATAGTAAGAGTCCTGATATTTTTTTTTTTATGTTTGCAGTAATGTTAAAAATATAAATTTTTGCTCTTTTTCATAAAGGGTTCCAATAATTCTGGAGGACACTGTATATAAGGTTCAGTCCTTCAGAGCCCTTTTTCCATGTGCCTCTCTTTTTCACTACCTCTATACTTCCATATCTTCTGTTGTGCCCGGAGAACTAACATGGGCCTCTTCAGCAGCTCTTCAAGGGGTCAAGAGTGCGGCTGTTGACTTTATAACTCTATCGAGCCTGCCGTTTCACAGCTAGCTACCGACTTTAAACAGGTCTATTAAATGGGCATTTGCCACTTCTTAGCCAGACAGAGACAAGACAGCCAAGGAAGGGGGTCCACCAGTTTGGAATGTGCTTGTCAAGCTTACTGAAATATACCATGCTAAATGGGGCTGCTATTACCAAGCTGAAGGATGGGGATAAAGTGCAAACTGACTTTTACAGCAGCATATTCTCTCTCTCACTTTATTGTTTTCTTTTTAGCAGTCATCTACAGTGTCAAGCTTATGTTACAGCTTAAACTGGGACTATATGAAGGACAACTAACTGTCAGACTTAAGAAACAGGACTTTTGATGAACACGGAGATGTGTGTGTAGTTTAGCTTTGTCACATAGACAAACAGGAACCTTAAATCATTTCATAAAAGATATGGGGAAAAAGGCAGAACCCATTTTACCCATGGGCTTGGTTTCTCACATCTGGCATCATAGTCATCAAATCATCCTTTGTAAGTACATGTGAAATGGTATAAGTAGATGGCCAACGAATTTTGCTAAAAATGTAATATATATGGGTCAGTAAACATAATATCATTTCTTAAATCTCAAGGCCGATCCGACAGGTGTGGAAATGTTTTACCCTTCTTGATTAGTGAGCGAGTCAAAGAAGGGAGATTAGAAAGCGCCAGAGCAAACAGACGACTCTGGATTCATCTTTACATTGCTTAAGCTGCTGCTGCCATAGAGGCTCTTGATTTTAAGCTTAGCCTTAATCTCTGTCAGGTAAACAGAACCCCCGCCTTAGTGCAGTAGCATCCAAATAATGACAGGGTCATCCCCGCTAATTAAAACTTTGGTAAACACTCCTCTTCTTTCAAATATCAATAGACAGGGAGGAAGAGGGGTAGCAGGGGCACACATACAAACACAGCAAAGCTTATTCTCCAGCCTCTACTCCTGTCTCTTTTCTCTGTAATCCACTATCTATTCATCCAGGGTAAACTTCTCAAGATGGACAGGGCATGGTCATGGGTGGAGAGGGGGCAGTCTCCTCTAGCCCCTGTATGGAGCTGAGGAATTTTTCATTAGTGAACAGCTGGGTCACAAGTGGCCCCAAAGCCATCTTAATATTGTGCAGGCACACAGATTAGGCCCCGGTGAAAAGGAGCCTGCATGTGATGTTCTTCACCGGATCTCTTCTTTGCATATTTGCAGAGCCCTCACTGAAGAACACCTTATATTACTGTTTGTTTTATTTTTTCAGACAAAGGCTTCCAGGGGTCAATAGTAATTATAAAGCTCCTTGCTTGAAATGTTGCTTTTTAACCAACTCAGTGCTGGTAATCCCTCTCATCTCGCTCTCTCGCTCTCTCGCTCTCACACTCACGCTTAAGTTTTTTTTGTTTTTTTTTTATATTAATACATATTCAGAAATATATTCAACCCCTAGTAGATATATAAAGAAAATGTACCATTTCTCCCCAAACCACTTTGTAATGGTACTCATTAGATAGATACATGAGGTAACATGGAGATCAGAAAATCTGAACAGTGTCCTGTTGATTAGCCAAAGTATCTTTAGCAAGTTATGGCTCATAGCATACATCTGATAGTTATTAGACTCAGTACAATCATCCCTAGCTATTTCAAAGGGCCCAGTTATGTCTACTTGAACCTCCAGTTGCCAGCAAAAGGCATAAGCCTGTTGGATATCATTTATATTGGCCTGGAAGGGTTGTAGAATTATTAGCATTATAAAACAGGTATAGTACTGGTGAGTTTTTAGTGCTGCACTTTCTGGGTCTGTCTTTGTCTCTTTCCTTTTTTTTTTTCCACAACGTCTGTGTGCCTTTGAAACACTGTTGTTGTTGGTCATTTTTATATTCCTATTATAATTATTTTATTTTTGTTTTCTTATGCTATTTTTGTGACTTACACTTGGCCATATAGTCTAAAAATAATTACCTTTTTCCTCTCACCCTCCCTCCCTCGCTCTCTTATTTGGAGTGCACGTGTAAAGATGTCTAGTCTCCAGCAGGGCAGTAGAGGAGATGGGCATTACTGCAGGCTAGGGTTACAGGACCGGAGGAGGGTGATGAGAAGCAGAGCAGGCTGACGAAAGGCAACTATAACTCAGGCTCCTCTGCCTCTTGCACACAAGCGCACTCGGCTCTTACAGAATAAACGTGTCATTGATTCTTATAGTCCATACAGTAGATGCCAGAAACGGGGAAAAATATCAGATGAAAGAAAGAAATATTCAGTTCTTGGTCAGCTTTGAATGTCTACTGTGGCATGCATAGTATGAGGATTTTTCTTTAGTGCAATAACAGCCTTCATTTATGTGCTTAGAAAATGGGCGTGTAGTTAATAAATTTAGATTTTAAAGAATTATCGTCTGAACCATGGGGAATTGTTTGCTTCTTTGCTTTGAAGTGTGCAATGAAAAAGAAAAAAAAAAAAAAAAGATTTAGATATCCGTCTTCTCCAGCATTCATGTTATTCTTTCACAATCACCACCTCACACCCACACAGTCTCCTCTTTCTCTCGCTCTCTTTTTCTTCTTTTCAATACTGTCACCTCGTATATAGGAACTGTCGTGCGGCACTGAGCATGCTTGCTGGAGAAGTCCAGCTGATCAAACACATTCTGTGTACCTGTCTGTCTGATCTCTCCACTCAGCTGTGTGCTCATCTCCACCACAGGCCACCCTGCAGTCCTTTTCATTCTTCCGCGTTGTCATTTCAGCTCTCATTTACCGGTGTCTGACCTGAGCAATGGATTTGTTTTTAATACAAAATCATTTGTATGATTTTTTTAATGAATGTGTTTCTTTTATGAGATCTTTTATTTGACAGGGTTAAATTTCTTGCTCTCCTTCTCTCTTTTCGCTACCTATTTCTGTGTCGGTCACTGTTGCACTTGGCTCAGTTACTTGGAAGAAGGCGTTGGAGCAGGGGATGTTTAGGGTATGATAATCATCTATATCTCATTACTGTTATAGTAGTTCAGAAAGTGTGAGATAGAAAGTGTAGCATTGTTCTAAGCTGTGATTTAGGGCAAACATTTCAAATGTACAAACATTTTGTAATTTTCTGAACTCTTAATGGGCTTGATCAGAGGTCACATTTGCATTCACTGACAATAGACAGACTTTTCTGAAAATGCAACAGACTTCTACAACTTCTACAGTATAATAGCTGCATTATTATTCCCAGTGCATCAATATTTTCATGTAACTGGCATATTTGACGCACTGAGCAGCAAATAGTGACGTGCAGTGTAAGCCATCATTCACAGATGGATAAGACCCACTGCAAAGACTGCTATACCTTTATAAAAAAAATAACAAATTGCGTCCTGTCAGCCAAACATGACCATGTGACCATCCAGCTACATGCATCAATGCCTAAAAGCGTACTGAAACGCAGAAGACGATAGTGCTACAGAAAGAGCAGATCTGTAGAAGCAAATCTACTGTATCCATCACGGTGAAAAAGATGGTCGAAGAACATTCTCCACCGAGATGACTCATGGCAAGACACTGGTCGAGGTTTAGATCACATTTTGTGAGCCACAAGGGACGTAATCATCATCCCACAATCTATGGAAACTGTGGGCGCATAATTTGGTAGATATTTCTTCAACACATGAAGAGTGTCAAAGTGAGGGATGGGAAGTGTCTACTGAGACCTTTGCTTAGTGTTCCTCAGGAGAGACACAAGAGAGAGAGCCCAAAGATTGTTCTGATGGAGATGGCAACTCTGGACCATTAGTGATTGTGCACATTCTCCTCTCTAATGCATTTTACTTTTACCTGCTGGGAGTTTAATTAAAAAACAAAGTGCCTCAATTTAAAGCTCATTACTATGCTAATTTAGTAAAGAGGGGGAGGCGATTAAGCCGCTCTTAGAGCTGACTCGAGCTTGCCCTGGGGACCGTGGGGAAGACATGGCAACTCTTTATTTGGCTTCATTACTTTACACTGTAATCTCACCACACCAAAGAGAAATGCTGATACTAAGCATTAATGGAGGCCAATTTCCTTATGGATTATTAAACAGAAGGGTTTTTTTTGCTTTAATTAATATAGTATCTTTTTACTTTAATGAAACAGCATTATTTAGAGTGTGGTTAAACTTTAAGGACTTTGGTTATGATCTAATGCATTGATAATGTGGCCTCTCAAAATGGGCCTCAACATTAGAGTGCAGGCCGAGGTTAGGCTTATTATTCCTGCTACATAATGTAAAGAATTTTTTTTTTTCCAACCAAGTTTTATTCACAGTTAAAGCCTAAATGCTCACTGCAGTAAATCAACAGAGGTGTTAAAGTATATCGGAGCTGGTTATAACTAACACCATTCCTATTTATAAAAAAAATGAGTAGGTGATGTGAACAGGTAATAAGACACAGGTCCCTTTTTTTATGGTTATGATGCAAAAAATAAGGCATAATATAGTGGCATAAAAATCTTCATATCAGTCTTGGCTATCAGGTGGTTACAATAACAGGGGCAGCTATTTCCTGTCTCTGTCTCTAATAGACTTTATGTCAATATTTTAGCAGAAATGTTATAAACACGGACACGCTTGAAGGTTTTTATTTTGAAAGACAGCAGACCAAAATCTATCATTATAATAAAAAAAAGGGGGAAAGGGTAAAGGATTGCAATATCAGGTTAATACAGAGCTCCATAAAGAAGAAAATGGACAAAAGAATAAGGTTTGATTCATTATGGTAGAAACCATTCTAAAAACAAACTACAGGCCACACAATCATAACATTGTTATACAATGTGGTAGGTTATAATTTTTAAATATACAGCGTACTGTAAGTGTGGAGGGTGTGATTTGAATGGATTTCTATACACATGAGGCAATGCATCTAAAAACAGGATATAGTTGGTTGTGTTTTTGCATGCAGGCTATCGGTCTGACAAATCTGGTGTGGCATTTAACGTTAACTGTATGGCCAAAAGTATGAGGACACCAGACCATCACAACCGCATATGCTTGGTGAACATCCCATTCCAAAACCATCGGCATTAATATGGGGTTGGTACACCCCTTTGCTGCTATAACAGCCTCTACACTTTAGTGAAAAAAAAAAAGCCTTCTCAAGATTTTGGAACGTGGCTGTGGGGATTTGCCCATTCAGCCACAAGCACTTTAGTGAGGTTGGGCACTGATGTCGAATGAGGCCCGGTGAGCAGTTGCCGTTTTAGTTCATCCCAAAAATGTTCAGTGGGGTTGAGGCCAGGGCTCAATGCAGGTCACTCAAGTTCTTCCGCTCCAACATCAGCAAACTATGCCTTTATGGATCTCACTTTGTGCAAAGGAGCATTGTCATGTTGGAACACATTTGGGCCCTTTAGTTCCAGTGAAGGGAACACACAGTTCTACAGCATGCAAAGACATTCTAGACAATTGTGGGCTTCCAACTTTCTTTTAACAATTTGGGCAAGGCCAGGATATGGGTGTGATGGTCAGGTGTCCACATACTTTTGGCAATATACCGGGTGTCCCAAAAGTCTTCATACACAGGGGAAATTAACACTTTTTAGCAAAATATTTTCCAAAAATTTTCATACTTTATATATACAATCGTGAAAAAATTAGGACACCCCATTAAATATTCAGTTCTTTATTAAGAAATGTCAACATATCAGTTTCTGATCTTGTTTTAATTTGAACCTGTAGATGAAAGTGATGTAATTGCATGTAAACAACAAAAAAATCGCTTTTTCACTTATTAAACAAAAGAAATCAACAAAAATGAGTATTTCAACTGAGGAAAAAGTTAGGACACACTATGCCCTACCAGCTAGTGCTTCCCCCTTTGGCTGAAATAACCTCAGTGAGACGTTTCTTGTAGCCATCTACCAGTTTCTGATATCGACTGGAAGAAAGCTTCCCCCACTCCTCTATGCAGAATTCTTTCAGCTGTGTGATGTTTGAGGGGTTTCTTGCATGCACAGTCCGTTTCAAATCACCCCACAGGATCTCAATAGGATTTAGATCTGGGCTTTGACTTGGCCTTGACTTGGAACTCTCCATTTTTTACTTTTCAGCCAGTGCTTGGTGGATTTACTGGTATGTTTTGGGTCATTGTCATGTTGCAAGGTCCAGTTCTGCTTCAGCTTCAGTTTTTTTGACAGATGGTCTCACATGTTCCTCAAGCACATTCTGATACAATGTAGAATTCATAGTGGATTCTATGATGGTGAGCTGCCCAGGTTCTGCTGCTGCAAAGCCCCAAACCATAACACTTCCACCTCCATGTTTCACAGTTGGTATGAGGTTCTTTTGCTGAAATGCTGCATTTGGTTTATGCCAAACATGCCCTCTGTTATGCTGTCCAAATAATTCAATTTTAGACTCATCTGTCCAAAGCACATTATGCCAGAAGTCTTGGCCTTTGTCTGTGTGTTCTTTGGCAAACTTCAGTCTTGCCCTTAGACAGCAAAGGTTTCCTCCTTGCACACCTCTCATGATAATTAAAGTTAAAGATTCAAAATTAAAAATTCATGCACTTTGACATCAACTGTAGCAAGAGCTCGCTGTAGGTCCCATGATGATATTTTAGGGTTTTTGGAGACTTCTTTAAGCATCTTGCGGTCTGCTCTTGGGGTTAATTTGCTTGGACGGCGTGACCTGGCCACGTTGGCAGTTGTTTTAAATGTTCTCCACTTGTAAATGATTTTCTGGACACTGGAATGGCTGATTACAAATACTTTTGAGATCATTTTATATCCCTTACCAGACTCATAAGCATCAACAGTCTTCTTTCTGAAGGCCTCAGAGAGCTCTTTGGATCTCACCATGGTGATACCTCTCACTTCAACAATTAAGAGAAAACCAAACTAAATGTGTGAGGTTTAAATAAGGCAAGCCTCCTTCAAAATGCTCTGTAACAATGTTCTAATAATTTGTACCTGATGTGATACACCTGTAGGTAATTTTAGCCATTTTAAGTACAAATAAATGTGGGGGTGTCCTTACTTTTTCCTCACAAGAAATTGGATTTTTTTTTTAATTACATTTTACAGATCATTTTAAAAAGACTTTTCTTTGGTTTTATTTGTTTAGTTATATTACTTGAATCTCCCAATATTGTAAAAGGAACATCAAATGTCCATATGTTTAACCATGTTAAAAAAAAACAAAAAAAACGGGCTTTCATGGGGTGTCCTAATTTTTTAACATGACTGTACATATACACACACACACACACACACACACATATATATATATATATATATATATATATATACATTTTTTAGAGCATCTTTAAGCGTACCTTTGACAAAAGTATTGAAATCATTCTCATGGCAGGATCTGGTTGTCACAAGGTTGCGATGGACTTTAATAGGAAACATCGCAAGCACATCACACACAACACTGTTGCCAAACTTATTAACAAATTCAAAAAGACTGGGACCAAACGAGAAGTGGATGTCCATGACCATTCACTGACAAAGGCACAACCGACATGGTCCTGGCATACGTAGTCCCCTATGTATGGAGACTTTTGCGACACCCTGTAGATTACCTGTTGCATAACACGTCACTATTATATACTTCAGAAACACTTCCTTAGATTTATGAATGAATGCACACTGAGACAATACAACAGTCTCCATGGGAAGTGCAACCCACAGAGTAGAGGATAAGAGAGTGCAGGTAGGAATAACCAGCTGGCTGACTTTTTCATGGGTGTTCAATTATGTGTGTTATTGCCTAATTCCTTGACTCTATAATGGAAATACATTTGGCAATACTGATATTTAATTCATTTTTGTTGCTTAAGCACTCAAGACTGGCAGTGACAGCGTTTGAACCCTCAAACTTCTGAACAGTAGCCCAAAGCTTTAACCACTGAACCACCAGTTCAACCATTAGTTATGTATTGTTCTGTGTAATGACATAAGATAAGATAAGATAAACTTTATTGATCCCATAGTGGGGAAATTCACTTATCAGAACAGCTCACAGACAGTTAAAGTGCAGGTATTAAAGACTAACAATAGGAAGAAAGAAAAGTTAAATATGAGACAATATCAGCAAAAGTAACAAAAAATAATAAAATAAATACAATTATATAATAAAAGAAATAAAATGATATATTACATGACATATATTACATGACATGACAATTGCCTGATTCTACTAAACTATCTAATTGAGGCTAATTGTCTAAAGTAGTCAATCACTGAAACCAAAATGTCCAGAATGACTCGGACCAAACTGTGCACTTTCACTGAGTTTAGCCTCAATTCAAATGCAGAGCATGTTAAACTGCAACATGTTATGTCAACAATTTTTGCAAAACATGCTTTCTAATAATATTTTCCATTACACCAAATGATTGTATATAATCTTCTGTAGATGGGACCATGGCTAAAAATGCACCATCTTTATCTCGAAATATCATTTTATCGGAACAGGCAGCAGCTACATAAAATAATAAAATAACAAAAAAATACCAATAAAACTTGCACTTTCACCCATCACGTGCTGCTGTGTATTACCCGACCCTTTGTTTACATGGACAGCTACGATCTTCACTGTTCTCAAAAGCCATGGATGCTCCTGGATTTCCAAAGGTCATCTTGGCACTCTCACAAGCAACCTTAATGTTAAATTGACAGAATTGACTCAGTGGTAGAAGAGTATTTCCCCCTCCTTGATCTGCCTCAAAATTCCTCATCACTTATGTCTTTATGATTGGCATGCACTGAATACACAAGCCAGGGGAGCTCGGGTGGTGAAACCAGAGGAATGGTGTTCAAAGCGATCGTTTACAGCTGTCCTCCTGGGTAATCCTTATCCTTTCTCTGTCTTTGATGAAGATGTGGTGACATAAGAAGTCATTCTGCTGTAAACTGTTATGACCTCCCCCTCATGCATGTTCAGCAGAAAGGCGAGAGGAGAATAGGTGGGGAGAAAAGCATGTGTTGCTAAATGTACGCCAATTATCCAGGCTCGCCCCCACCTCTTTCCCCCTCCTCCAGGCTTGTCTTTTTATCTCCCTCTGGTCTGTGATCCTTATCGCCAAGGCAGAGGCATACAGAGGAAGGTCTTTTGTGGTGAGGAAATCATTGGCAACATGTGGTGAAAGCTTTAAGATGTTGTCACACTTTAAGTTGCTCATAATCTGTTCAAAGGGAAGACCACATACTCCTGTAAGCGGGCTGCTTTGTGGTTTAAAGGAGAGAAGAAAGAGGAACTGGAAGGTGAGAGCCAGGTTTTGGCAAGACAGAGGGCTTGAAGATCCATTGAGCTTAGTATTCAACTCCCAGATTGCTGCTTTTTTTCATCCAGAAATATCTTCATCCAACAAGGCCTTTTAAATGCTCTGTCTGCCCCAGCAGCTGAGACTTTGTAACTTTTTTGCAATCAGGAAACAACATGTGTTCAGGTATTCGAGATAATTAAACAAATATTTCATGGATGCAAACTATTTTATCATTTCCCTAGACTTTTCGTTTTGATCGTAGTAAAAAAAAAAAAGGGTTCAACACACTCGTTGCTTATAGATGACACGAGAGGACATTCCTCTGGGAAAAGTTGTAAGTCCCTGCATGTGAGCACAAATAATTTGAATGACAATTTATTGTGTGTGTGCCTGAGTGACTGGAAGCTGATAATGATCACCTGGGGAGCATTCTGGGGATTATCTCCGATTCTACTCATGGGGTCCTGGACTCGGAGCGCCTGAATCAATATTGGGGCTGCGCTGCCTGAATTGCGCCTGTTGATCCAAACGCGAGAGCCATATCTGTTAATCTGTGCACTCGGGTGTTGGTAGGGGAACACACATCCCCACTGTAAATAAATGGTGGGCCTTAGTCCACTTTCCTCTCTCTGCCCATCTCTAAACTTTGTCTCACTATTTTTTTTTTCGATTTGTGTTTCTGCTAAAGTGATGTCATTTCTATGCTTTAGTTGGAGTTTCTATTTGGCGTACTGTATGACTACAATTGAATATCTACAATGCTCACCGAATTCAGCATGTAGATAGACTTTTCTTTAAAAAATGAATGAGAAAGTATGACTTTAGACATTTTATACCTTGAGATCAAACTGTGATCTCAAACTGAGATGAGGTCTTGTAAGTCTTCTCTCGAATATGATCTTACGTTGTG
Source organism: Pangasius djambal (assembly GCA_022985145.1). NCBI lineage: Eukaryota > Metazoa > Chordata > Actinopteri > Siluriformes > Pangasiidae > Pangasius > Pangasius djambal. The sequence goes on from CM040982.1 coordinate 18,321,776, forward strand.
CGTCCGGTAGCAGTGTATGCACTTATTGAGTTTGTAGAGCAGAGTAGCTTAAAAAGGCCCAGATGTGGGCCTGTGTCCAGCCCCAAAGAGCAGCAGCTCCACTGGAGTTCTGTCTTTCTTCTCTCCCTTATGGCTTTCATCTTAAACCACAGGACAGAAATCCTCTCCAGACCAGGCACGGCATCTGAGACAACATTGACCTTGTTTATGCCATTGTTTACGACATTTGCTTTGCAGCTATGCTTGTAGCAGCCATGCTAACAGGAGGTCTGGACTCTCTTTGCATTGCTGCGCTCTTTTGCTAACTCAGGCCTCGGGCTGTTAATCAGGTAATGTTACGGGGGATTGAGAGTGGTGACTCCCCCTGGTTGGCCTTCGCCTGCTCACACTGTGGCGTTGTTTTTAAAGAGCATTCTTTTGGCGCTGAACTTGGAAAGGTATTAAAATGGGATTAGGGGCTCCTCCACAATCCAGTGCTTGTGTCATTCATTGGCGCTCTCTCTCTCTCTCTCTCTCTCTCTCTCTCTCTCTCTCTCTGCAACCCCCTGCCTTTGCCCTGTTTGATTGTGGATAGCAGTGGGAGTTGAAGTGACTGTGCCTTTCAAAAGGAAAAAAAGGGTAGGGTTAAATCCCTACTCCACTGCTCCCTGCTAATTCCTCTTGTTCCTCCAAGAAGGATTTACTTCTGCTGCCAGCCTTGTGAAAGGCTTTCTCTGGCCATCCGAAAAGTTAGCCATCGCCTTCCTGCCAGGGTGTGGTTGCTATAGCAGGGGCATCATGCATGGCTATTCCATCTGAGGTCCTGCTGAGAATGTCGAACTTGGGGGGCGGGGCTGACGACAGCCAAAGAAGTCAGGATTAGATTCCAGGACAAAGCCGGACAGGAAGACTTCAGAAGGAACGAATGGGAATTACAGCAGCAAAAATAATGCAAAGTGACAGAGAGGGGAAATAGAAAAATAATGGCTTACAAGATTAGTGCAGGAGGGTAAGAGAGGAGGAGACAAAAATAAAGGGATGAAAAAGAATGTTTTCATTTGGACAATAAGTATCTCGAGAGCATGGAGCGGAGAGGTGAGCAAGCGAATCCAGGAAGTTCCACGGCAGCTCAAAATGGTAATTTCCAGCTTATCCCTGTTTTCCAAGCTTGATCTCTCAGGCAAGGATTTGCATCATTGAATAAACATTTGAATTGGACGTGTGGACGTGATCATGACAGATTCATCATCTACGAGTCTGACAGGTCCAACATGCAGTAGTCTCTAATTTCACCAGTCAAGTTATAAATGCTTCATTTAAAATCAAATGGAAGAATTCATGTTTGGGATAAAAGCTCAGTCTGTGACAGAACAGAGTCCAAAAGTAATGCAGGAAAATTCATGTAATGGGGTAATGGGGTCAATTATTCCTGTTATAATTACCCCATCATTTATTTTGCCTTGCTGATTTTGTGTCAGTATTAAATGAAATAGGAGTTTGGGGCAATTAATAAGTTGTTGTTGTTGTTTTTTTCAGGTAATATACATGTTTGCCCAAAATATGGGTAAGAGAGAAGAAACAATTTATTATAATATGAGAAAACTGAATATTAACAGATAGAACTGAAAAAATACCCAACAGAATTATTAAATCTAAATCCCAAATCCCTCCCTCCCTCTCTCTCTCTCTCTCTCTCTCTCTCTCTCTGTCACATGTGCTTACTCATTTATTTTGGTATATGCCTCCAGGTAGCGCAAAATTCTGTGAATTTTGAACAGAATTGCTGAACGTGGCACTTTTTTATAGGTATTAACATTATCCTTTGTTGAGTAAAAGCTCCTTAATCTTCTTAATGTTTAACAATAAATCAAAGATTATCGCCTTTCCTATTTCCCGACACTGCCCATGTTCATATTGTTGTTGTCTTGATAAGCTTTAAATGCTGTCACAGGTATTTATGAGAATTAAATACCCTGTAAATAAAGTCATTATTCACATTAAATATTTAACATAACTTCGAATGGTGCCACAGAGAATGATAGGGCACTTTACATTTAAACAATGATTATCTGCACACATGGGAGTAATTACCACAAATGTCAGAAAAGACAAACATGATAAAAACCACAACAGTAATACCCCAGCTATCCTTTTCCAAACATCAGTACAGCTGCCCAACAAACCCAGCGTGCCCCATGCATGGAATATCAATATCTATATCAGCATTTTACAAAGCCATTACCATTACAAAGACTGCCACTGCTGCCCCCTCATGTGGCCTCATATTTACCCATATTCATCACTGTCGGCCAACCCTGTCCAGTATCAGTAGATGATGGTGATTGGCTTTCTCTCTTTGTCCCTCATAGTGCACAATGGCATTGATGCAAAGCGTAGATACAGACAAGCACGGTAGCAGCTGTCCCACCAGTCCAAGCAAACAAAAGAGCCGGTGCTAATAAATCAGCTATGATGGCCTGGGCAGTATCACACTCATTCACTTCCTTTAGCAGGTCGTTTTAGCTCTGGATGTATGCCTTCAGACTTATGCACAAGGACGGACTGTCTCGGCTTTGACTGTAACAAAAAGTTATTATCTGAGCACAGAGGAAATGAAGGCTATGGAGACAGCTGGGTTTCTCCACTGGTTTGTGATAAACGTGCGAGTTGTGCGCTTTTTGATCAAAAGGCATAGGTGAGATCCCTTTACATAGCGGTAGTAGATAAGTCTGCTTGAGCAGCTATGGAAAGATAAAGTGGTCATTTGAACCAGTGTCACGTTCATATTGTAGCCAGTTTGATAGCCTAATTATTACAGGATTAAAGTCAAACACCCACTAATAATCAACCAGTGGTCGAATTAGTATTTATTTTACAAATAAAAGAAAGCTCAGCGTTCTTTTTAGGCACTTGGGTGTAAATGATGTCGATTCTGGTATGTACAAGATATCACATTAGTCTCATTCACTAGCTGGTCACATGATCCTATAAGACATGACTTGGAGGCGTTTTGTTCCAGCGGCAGTAGGGCCTGTCTAATCACTGCGCTGAATGTGGTAAAGCCAGTGATTTGTGGTGCTGATTGAGGTTTGCTGGTGCATTTGGAGCGGGGCGACAAGCGTGCATTTCCTCTGATTGGGCTCTGCTGAGGCGTTGAGAGGTTATCCAGCGTGCTTTAACAGATGAGCCGCTGTCAAAAGAGATCACCCAGGGTCCTAGCCACACACCCACTGCTCCCTTAATCACAGTGCTGTGATGGACAACCACATGTAGAGACATTCCTCACCACTGCAAACCAGTATTCCCTGAACTCCAACAGTGGCAAACAATATTTAAGCACAAATCAATTAACTGAACTACAAGTTGTTTATCGTGACTTCATGCCATGGGTTCTGTCTCCTCAGATTATTTGCCACTAAATGCAGTGGATGCCTGGAGAAGATAGCACCCACAGAGTTTGTGATGCGGGCGTTAGAGTGCGTGTACCACCTCAACTGCTTCTGCTGTTGTGTGTGCGACCGACAGCTGCGCAAAGGCGACGAATTTGTACTGAAAGACGGCCAGCTGCTGTGCAAGAGTGACTATGAAAAGGAGAAAGATCTGCTTGGATCTGTCAGCCCCGATGACTCTGATTCAGGTAAGCAAATAGAAAATGCAGTCCGTAGAAAACTTTCAGATTAATTATTTATCATCATCCTGTCCAAATGTGGTGAACTATTATGCTTCCATGATGTACAGGACAGAAGAGAATACTCTGTGTAGCAGAATACATTGTGCCAGTGCCCTTTTGCATGCTGGCATAACAGTGCATGCATATTATGCACACTCTCGCAGAATCTGTACAGACAGATAGCTAGATGAACAGGAATGGATAAGCTGGCAGCCATGAAGGCATAACTGTAACAGAGAGAAGCTAAAGCATATTGATGGCATGCTGCTGGAGCAGCAGATCGCTATGAATGATGGGGTGGGGTTTATGGATTCAGGTTCAGCAGCAGACCTATGCTTCCTATCAGTCCTCTGTTCCACACTAAAATGTGCATATGCACACTGTCTTTAAAGGGGCCAAAGTGTTTGCTAGGCTAATTGGCACTTGCTGCTGATGCCACAGAGGCCAATAAAGGGCCGCTGCACCAAATTGCAGCAGCCCTTCATTTCGGGAAACTGTCACTCGGGGATTGTAGCCATTACATGGGTTTTTAACTTTTGAACTCTGCCATGTCATGGAGTTTAGCCCCTTTTCTAATTATGATTATTATTCTATCACACATAAGCTGCTTTGTCTTATTAGATGAAACCTCCATCCACTGAACAATAAAGCCAATCCCCCGCTTGGCTATTGTAATTACAGTAGGAGAGCCAGGAGCCATTTCATTTAGATGGCACATTAGTACGACCTACTGGAAGAGATTACCATGACAGGGGAAGGCTTTGATTGACCGCCTGAGGATCACACATATTATCACCATCTAATTGAGATACAGTGATTAGTTGATTGAATAACATCATAATTTTTTTTTTTTTTTTTTTTTTTAAGTTTTAAAAGTCATAATGTGAAAAGGAATATTGGATATTTGGTATCACACTGGGGTAAAGATTTTTATCACCTAGTAAAGTTAGGTCTCAAAGTTTAACTTTGATTCCATGCACTTTGCACAATAACTTTAAGAATATTAATACATCCCTCTTTCTAGCCTGTATTAAAAAACACATTTGCCTTTTGTTGCACCATTTTGCATTCTGTTTTTACAAGCCTAATGTGTGCGTGGTCATGGGTATTGATTAGAAGCCTACAGACTTTGTGGTTTTCATATCTATTTCACATCTTTTCCCATATGTGCACAAATTCCACATACTTATTCTCCCTACAGTATAGCATCCTTTATGTGCAGGCGTCTTATCAAAGATTTATTCAGTGCAAAACAGCCAAAGCTGCGTGTTATTAATTATAAATGACACAATGTCCAGTCCAGTGACAAATGTGCATACTTCATAGTGCTTTGCAAAACGCGGCTATAGCCTTGTAAGAGGATGTGGCCTATTCTTTCAGCAATAAATTGATAAAAGTATTAAAACCACATGTGTCTCTTTTCATTATGGATGTACTGTGTCTGAATCTCCCGAAAATGTAACAGAACAAAAACATCTATTCATCAATAGCCTGTCTGAAAAATTGCAGAGAAATGTGCTGATTCCTGTGAATGACTGATCTCTCCCCAGAGAAGAGCGAGGATGAGGAGCTGGATATCAAGCCGGAGAAGTGCTCTGGAGGCCCGGGCAAAGGGGATGATGGGAAGGATCCAAGGAGACCCAAACGACCACGTACCATCCTCACCACGCAGCAGAGACGGGCCTTCAAGGCTTCGTTTGAGGTGTCCTCCAAACCCTGCCGGAAGGTGAGCCACTGCAATTTAGTTTCAAGAAATTATGTATATATGGCTAAAACTTAAGTAATGTTTGACCTTGTTCTTTTTATACTGCATTTTTGTATAAAATAGGAGGATATAAAATAGGCCATTTAAGATACATAATTCAATACACACATAACACACCAAACAATCTTTTCATAATGACTCTAATAACCTAGTTCCAGATTTCCTACCAGTGTGTGTAGCCATCAGCCAGGTATAACCCATTGCAGCTTCAGACAAATATGCAGCATTCGTGGTGCCTTGTAAATGGTAAGCTCGACATGCAAAGTGAGGAGAAAAAAAAAATCATGGATTCCTCCACTAAAGTGTGTCGTTTGTTTGCTCTGTCAGAGCACATACAGCTCATAAAAAGCTAGTATACAGGTCTGAGTTAAAGGTCTGAGTGGCTGTTGGTACTGTTCTACTATAGTGAACTTCAAACATTAATGCAACATTTTGGACTGAAATTGCAGTACAGCAACAACACCGAACAACAGCAAGTAGCATTAGCAAAAAGCTAGCGGCTAACGGTAGTGATAACGCTAATGTTTGATGATTACCCTTTCAAAAAAGCGATTAGTATGGTCAATGCTATAGATTTAACCAAGTGCTGAGTCTGTATAATAACTGCTCGAAGGCCAATACTGCTATAAGCTAATGTAAAAGTAGAGAAGTATACTTCATAGTGTGCATGGACATGTTGATTTGATGCCACTCATTAAACGGGGAAGGAACTAGTAGTTGAGAAGACTACCACAGGTTGATGAGTTGAAATTTCAAGTCGAGGGGGCGTTTTCTGTGGCAATTCTGTGGAGAATTACAAGTTGCTAATTTGCCTCAAACACAGCAATAGCAGACACCATCATAAATCTTTTGGTAGGGGGGCCTGAGTGATGACTCATCGAATCCTCAGACATTAAGTGTACTTACAGAGTTCACTCACAGAGGATTGGTAAAATGATAAACTCTGTGATCATAATTCTAATAGGTAACAGAATAGTTTTGGATCAGTATACTTGTAAACAGTACATGTGTATATATATTTAAATTAAAATTTTTTTGTAATTACAGCTACAACTGCATAAAAGATAACCAGAGTCAGTGGGATATCCATTGTAAAACGGTGAACAGAACTTGATGGTTAACACTGCTGACTTAACCAAAAACAGCCTCCTTTGATATATTTGAGGTTTAGTCATTTTGATATCTTCATATGCAGGTGAGAGAAACCCTGGCTGCTGAAACAGGCCTGAGTGTACGTGTGGTTCAAGTGTGGTTCCAGAACCAGAGAGCCAAGGTGAGCCCTCATAGCATGAACTCTGCCCATCCATCACAATGTATTACCTACATGAACCCAGTGATGTACAGCCTGAGACCAGATAACACTACAATCTGCAAGTAATCCTCCAACCACGGCGCTAAAGCAAAGCCCTCCGCAGGCACTGCCAAAAGGGAGAGTGCTAGTAGGGATAGAGACAGCAAATCTCAGCCGTAATCTGCCTCGGGCTTAACCTCTCACTGCATTCCACAAAAAACTCCCTGCAAGGGAAAGAGTGATGCACTCACATCCATTGCATTCTTACGTTAGTGTCTGAAACCCACCTTCTAGCTCTGATGCTATCTTCAAAAGCCCCAGGATAATATAATGTATTCAGATAGACGGCTGTGTAGTTCAAGTAGAGGTGAACAACAAGGAACATCAAATTTTTTTGAGTTAGAAAAGAGAAAAAGACAAAGTTCGGGATGTCCCGAAGTGTTCAGATTGTGCCTTTATCTGTGTTTTTTCAGATGAAGAAGTTGGCCCGAAGACAGCAGCAGCAACAGGAGCAGCAGAACTCCCAAAGGCTGGGCCAAGGTACAGTGTCCCAATATGAACCTCACTGTAAACTTGTTTGTCTGGGGGAAAAAAAAGCACAGATTTTTTTTTTTTATTGCAAGAGTTTCAGGATTTGTGCAACCTCACTAGCTAGGAGAATGGATGGTCTTCACTGGTACGTCACTGGTCATGTCTCCACCAGCTTACATGATTGGTAATTGTTGCTGACTTTCCCTTTTGTGTTGCGTGATGCAACATTGGTGGTGTCCAACCTCAAACAGAGCAGATGCTGAGCTCTGTCAGCTAAGAATCACACAGGGGGGGAAAAAATTGTGCAACTAGGGATATGCAGGAGTGTCTGTGGAGGTGGCGGATTCATTTACAATACAAGCACATTAAATTTGCCTGTATCTTGACCCATCCACCCACCTTCTTCCCACTCAACTGAAAACAACCCTGCATCCCCTTTTTGACAGACTGGTATCTCATGTTTCTCTTCAGCCAAGCATAGAGGACAAGCTAGTCTCTATTTCTGATTTGGACACTGATTGCTTTAGTACTGTTACACATCTTGCTGTCCTCGCATTACTATGGCAAGTCATTTCAGGTCAAAAGTCCTCCTTTGACTCATTTATTCCATATTAAGTAGTCCAAAAGCTGGAAATGTGGCAGCACACTGCCTTGTGCCACCATGTACAGTATATATAAACCCCTTTGATAGTTGATTTATTCCAAAAACTGTGCAAGGGACCACTAATTCTGAATGAACTTTTTTACTGTTCTGCAGTTAAAATAGCAATTGCTCATTTGTTGCTTTCTTATTTCTTCTAAACATCCTGCGAATGTCTTCGCTGTCAAGAAAACAACTTGGTATCTTTGGAGAGCTTAGAGTCCAATCATTCCAGCAGCTTTCATCTCTCCAAGTCTGCAGAATTACAGAAAGTCTGACTTTAGTACTGCATTTAATGTTATCAGTGTTACTACTGGGCTATCATATTGACATTTCTTAAATGCACTTGACTAATCACACTAAAGTGCAGAAAGAATAAATCCAACCACACTGGTCATGTTGGCAAACTCGTTTTACTCTAAAGCAAAACATAATTAAAGACATCAGCATAAAGTTAATTTACATTTAAGATCCCTAGAGAGATAGGGTAAGAAGCGTGCATTTCTGTTGTACAACATGAGAACAGTTCTTTCTCTCTTTACTTTGGGGAAATCCCAAAGCTAATATTGACATTTTACTGCTGAGCAGACCCCCTTGTACCTTCTCCGCTGGAAACTCATAATCCGGAGATCATTGAATCATCTTCAGCTATAAACCAAGAGTAATAATACTTTTATTTTATAGACCAATGTTAGACTATCCTCATGGTGCATCCAGTTATGAGGCTTTATCACAAACTTGGCTGTAAAAAAATAAAAAATAAAATAAAAAAAGGGCACAGTGCTGGATTGCTGTCAAGCAACAGAACTGTAGAGTCATCACATCCACACAAGTTCGTAGTTCCACTTTTCCAAACTCTGACAGATATGTCATTCAGCAGTTCTGTTGTGTCCTGCACACTGCTTTACCTCTTAGTCACTTCAGTTGGATCATTCATGTCATTTAGGTGGACAGCGATCTCTCTTACTGGTCAATAACCAATGCCTAAATCGAGTAGTACTGTTTACTTAGAGGCATGGTGGAACATCAGCTGAAAAAGTAGCTTTGTGGGGGAGCTGGCCTGGTCATTTGGGACAGTAGAATGCTTAGTAAAACATACCTAGTACTCCAAAAACCACTGCCTTTGCAGTTCAATGTAAACTACCCTCAGCAAAAATTTTCTTCTGTACATCCTGATGTGCAGGAAACTTCCAACATCAAATACCCTTTCACCAGAATCAAGAAACATGCAATGGAACATTGTGGTGATCTTCAGAAATGAATTTCAGACATTCTTGCAAGAGATCTAAGATGGCGGGCTCTAAAAGCCACAAGACTCCTAGCCCTTAGCGGTTGGAGGGACTCATGGAGAATTTCTGAGTTGGATTTGTCTGGGAGAATCTTGTTGTGCTCCAGAACAAGCATGTTTCTTGTTTGGTAGCGTTTCATGGAGCTCAGCCTGATTTTGAGGGCAGATACTATCATTATACTTAATTCTGATAAAAATCTCTGTTCTGACAACCATTTTTACACAAAAAACCAACAATAGGGGTTTTGCATTATCTACAGTAACTGGGCATGTTTTTAAAAAAAAAATAAAGTATACCTATAGGGAAACAGAAAAAGTTGGTTCTCTTGGTTTTGATCAATCCACGACCATTCTCAGCACATTCTTTGTTATTTTCCTATCTGCTTCCAGAGGTGATGTCTAATCGGATGGAGAACATGATGAACTCCTACACACCATTGGCCTCTGCACAGCAGCAGATGGTTGCCATGGAAAACGGCTACACCGCTGATGCCTTCCAGCAGGGCCTCACCCCACCTCAGATGCCTGGTGACCACATGAACCCATACGGTTAGTAGTACACCATGTGTTTAGACCATAGCTCAGCATGGTTCTGGTCTCCACCACTTACAAAATGCAACCATACCATGGAAGTTTTAAGTAATCTAGGTATTTTTGAACAGTAATATGATCTCCAAGACTAATAGAAATCCAGAGACCTTAACATCCCACTACTAGGAATCCATAATAGCGCACACATAATAGTCCAACCCCCAGTACGTGAAATTCACACACATGCATTTGCAGGAATGTTCACAATTTCTAATCAAATGAAGCCAGTATGATCTGTGCTTTTCCAGTTCCCATACCAACAATCATCTCATCTATCAGCATGTGCTTGAGGACAAGGTGTCCTATTATGCTTTGTGACCTATTGTGATCTGTGGTGAAACACGTAAGAACAACACAGGTTAATCAGTCCACTCATGCAGGCCAGAAGTATATAGATCCATTTCCAAAACATCATCCAATAAAAAAACACTGATGTCTTGGAGAATTACAAGCATTATAAAACTAAAACTAGTGTGCATTTTTTTGTCAATATGGACGAAAGCTCATAATACCAGAGAGAAGTTCCTGTAATACTTTTATGGCCAATGTTCTCAATATTATTAACTCCATGATGAGTGTTGCTCATGTATGTTTGGTCACAGATAGGCAATGAAGAGGTCCCAGGTGCCTTGTCATCCATTCCCTTTAATGGCAGGGCCCCAATCCCCAGTTTCATCACACTCCAGCTCAGGGTTTATGGCGTAACAACAGGAAACAGGCAGCATTGCCAGCTCATTAAAAAACCATAGCCCATCAACCTGTCACTGTCTTGTGTAATGGTGTCATTAAGATTGGAACTGAGTATTAAGCCTAACTGTGCCCACAAGGAAAATGGCAAAAACAGAAGATTAGCACAGAAGCCAACATAACCTTTTGCATTTGTTTGATTATTTTTTTTTGTTTGTTTAAACATATTGGATTTGTATTTGAATGCTTGTTGTTTTCATGGAACAATTACAATTAGTGACACAACTGTATAATAAACTGGCAAAGAAGGTCTGTGATAATAATATGGGGAGAAACGTTGATAATTAACTATGAAAAGATATAGAGAATAATTTAATCATCCTTGAATTTATTAAACACCATCAGTTAACCTCTTTTCATTTTCCACAGGAAATGACTCCATATTCCATGACATCGACAGCGACACCTCCTTGACCAGTCTTAGCGACTGCTTCATGGCCTCTTCAGAAGCAGGCTCACTGCAGGCACGTGTGGGAAACCCCATTGACCGACTTTACTCCATGCAGAGCTCTTATTTTGCATCATGAAAGCCAGCATGGACAGGGACAACCAAATGTGGGTTCACTTACTGCAACCCACTGCTCCCTTTATTACATGCCTCGGAACCAAGAACTCTCAGCAAAGACCTCCACTATGGATAAAGGGCCAAAAAAAAAAAAAGCCCACAATATGAAAATCATAGAACTTGAAAACAAGCGTCCTTGATATTCAGTAGTGAAAAATGCAGCTCAGGACACCTGGTTTTCTGAGGCTGACAGACTTTTTCTAGATATGTTTGTACAATACTTTCACAGAAGTAGCACGAATTGTCAACATCCACCTATGGTAGAAACGATGTACAGTTAAAAGCCCTGAAGCCACAAACCTCAGTCCACAGCATCCTGCCAAGGAAGGCTGAAGATCAACACATAAATCTCACAATGCATGAAGTCATATTCTTTGTGAACATGGCATTGAAACAGAAAATCTTTAGAAAATAGCTGAAAAAATCTTGTGTTGTTGAGATGTTTAAATGTGATGTTTGGACTCTCATATTTTTTATTTTTTTCGTTATGTTCAGCATTGCATTTTTATCACTTTAATAGGTTTAGCTATGAAAGTGGAGTTAGAATTTTAGAGGGAGGAGGAATGTATAGTGTAAGTGTACATGCTTGTATGGGGTGTGTGTGTGCGTGCGCGTGTGTGTATGAATGTGTGAGCGTTTGATGTAGTCACCTCTCTGTATGTGTGTTGTGCTTCAGCGTGTTATAGTTTGAAAGGCAGTAAGAGACAAAAAGCAAAAGCTCTATCCTTGTGTAAATATATGTTTCCCGAACAAATCAGCTGTGCATGTTCAAATGGAGAACATTCTATTTATTTAACTAAACCATGCTCTTGAAGGTACTTAAGTAACTGAAAAGCTTTATTTAAAAAGGAGAAAACCACATCAAGTTGTACAAGCATTATTATCACAGCTCACGTGTATATCATTTAATAATTAAATATATCCCCTTGTTTCAGCTTAGATGTACATCAGCAAATGTGTGCTATTTATTTGTTATAAGCCCAGAACCAGGGCTTCTCAACCAGTCCTGGGGACCCACTGACCTGGTGTGAGGATTTCCTAACTGTGATTCAGCTGATTATTAAGCCCTTCATCAGCTGGATCAGGTGTGTTGGCAGCGAGGAAATGTTGGAACGCTGTGCAGTTCAGTCGGTTCCCAAAATGGAAGCTGAGAAACCCTGCCCATAAACATTGACAAAATGCATTTCCAAATGTGAACACTGCTAAATTACCAAAGTTTGTTGGTATAACAAATAAACTCTGTTTCTCCTGACTTTCAAAGTTCTTTTACATTCTCAATAATCTACTTCTTAAGGAAAACAGGTTAAGAAGTCAGAATGCATGAATAGCAATACACAGGCTTTTTTCTTCCTGAAAACATGGACTGCAGTGTGTATCTTTTTGCTGCCAAGAGCTACTAACTAGCTATAACACTACTTTTTAAGTAAGGTATATTTATTAATAAGTCTATGTATATGTGGCTAGTTTTGTTAGTAGTAGCTACTTGTAAAAGTAAATTCACAACATGCAGTAGGTTTACTTACAAGTGCATTGTCCAATTTAGTCCAGACAAGTATAGAACTACTACATGGATAGTATATGAGGTAGTGATTCTGTAATATACTTCCCAGTATACTTTTAGAACTTAAATGTGTTTTTTTGTACTTTTTATTACAGTACTACATTTGATTAAACGTAATGACTCAGTTTTTAGGTTAAGAACCAACTACAAGTTTTGAGGCTAGAAGTTGTGCTCAAGACCATTTTAAAATATTTGGGGGCCTGAGTGATCATGGGGCTTCTGCACAATAAGTATTGTGTTTTTTTTTAAATAAGATAATGAAAATAATTGGTACTTTGTGATTTTTTAAGCAGTAAATATAAACTGCTATTTGGTTTTCTATACTGTACTGTAATACAAAAGTAGTAAAATATTGAACACTGAGTAATAGTCAAAGCACAGATTATATATATATATATATATATTATATTTTCTGTACATGTTCTGAATTTATTTTGTCCTTATTTATATTTTTCTTACATCTTGTTTCTTCCAGCCAAACTTCTGTCTTGAAATTTTTTGATTAGATGCTAAGTTGCTTATAGTAGCTAGTGCTTATTCCATTATTTGCTTAAAACCTTCAACCTTAACTAATATTACTCAAACATAACTGGAGAAATTAGTTACATTACGATCAAAAATGTGACTATAAGAATGTTGTACTTTAATCCATTTCAGATGACACTAATGATGCCCCGAATTATTTAGCGCCTGTAATATAATAATACGCAGCACAGTGGTGCAGCAGGCATCATCACAGGCTCACAGCCTCACAGCCTCATGGTCCCTGGTTTGACCCTGAGTTCGGGTTACTTTCTGTGTGGAGTTTCACATGTTCTCTCTGTGTCCGTGTGGGTTTCCTCTCAGTTCCCAAACACATACTGGTAGGTGGACTGACTATGCTAAATTGCCCCTGGGTATGAACGAGAGCGTGATTGAATGGTGCTCTGCGACGGTCTCTTGTCCCATCCAACGTGTGTCCCGGGTTCATGCCCAGGGCTTCCAGGACAGGCACCGGATCCACAGGGACACTGACAGGATAAAGTGGCTGTTTACATTAAAATACATTATTACATCAGTAGCTGAATGAATGACAGTACAAAACACAAGGAGCACTTTTTAAAAAAACAATTCATTTGTCAAATACACATTTCACTGTTTGACTAATATATCTGACCATTAGACTACTGTTACACTGCTGGTTAGCCACTAATATTTTCTTTGGTGGTATTTACATGTCAGAAAAAATAATACTTAATTTAGAGCCGGAAAAAAAATATAGATTTCAAGGTAATAAATGGAAAGGTCGTTTAACAATTGTTTGTGTGTTGTATCGATACAATACATGTTAATGCATTTTTATAGTATGTAACGTTTCAATACAAAATACCATTTTTAACACTATTGTCTCTTACTGGGGACATGGTGGCTTAGTGGATAGCACAGGCGTTTGCCTCGCACCTCCAGGGTTGCCTCCACCCTGTGTGTGCAGAGTATGCATGTTTTCCCTGTGCTTTGGGGTTTCCTCTGGGTAACCCAGTTTCCTCTTCCACTCCATAGTAGGCTGATTAGCATTTATAAAAGTACCCATAGTGTGTGTGCAATTGTTCCCTGTGATGAGATGTCCAGGGTGTCCCCCACTTTTTGCCCCAAGTCCCCTGGGATAGGTTCCAGGCTCCCCATGACCCTGTGTAGGATAAGCAGTACAGAAAATAGATGGATGGATATATGCATATCAGATTTGTGTATGTACAAGGGTGAGTCAAATGAAAACATTTTTTTTTTTTAATTTTGAATTGTTTATTACAAATAGGTGTCTCAGAATGTAGCATTTTACAACATAATCTCCATTTCGTTTGGTGCAAGTGTGCCACTGCATGTTCCAGTAAGTGTCATTAGTAATCAGGTGACTGTGAACAGCAATAGACGCTTGACTGGAAGTCGAGGAGGTTGTAGTCTGCAAATTCTGGAGTTTCAGACTCATACATGACACTGGTGTATTTCAAGGCCTTTGTCATCAAACAGAGGAGTTGTGTAACTGCTTTACTCCGGTCTCTTTTGCTCCGTTTTTAATCTAAGACACTGCACTTTGATGTAGGTGACCAGTGACATGCAGAAATTTGTAAGAAATAAATCAAAGGAATCATTGTGAAACCAATTAAATCAAATCAAATCATTCCTCTGTTTTATTTTTTTGTCAATTTAAATTTGTTAGAATTCAATTACTGAAGTTTGGAAATCTGCACATGATTAAATACAAGGCCTTAGATTGAAATGTTAGATATTCTCTGTATTGCTGTGTTCACTGGTGCAGGTGGTAAAGAGCAGCACCAGTGAAATCCTGGGTTGGGTTAGAACCAATACATTGTCATTATCAAGTAGTTTGGCTGTGATACCCAATCAATTCAGCTTATTCCCTTTGCTTTAAGAAAAATAAGTGCACCTACTGCAGTCATGACTTTTGCTGATTGCTTAAATTTCGTGTTCCGACTGATGTTTTCATAATTGATATTTTCGTAGTTTGTAATTGAAATTTTAGTGGTAATGTCACAAACTCAAAGACTGGGATACAAGTGCGAGCATTTTTATTTCTAAATTCGACAGTTCAAAATCCATTGTCCTAGTCAAAAACCAGGAAAAGATCAAAGGGGTTGAAGATTTTGATATCAGAAGCCCTCAGTTAGCATCGACAAAAAGTCAACGACCAATATATAGAGAAAATTACCCAGAGTGCATCTACTACAGCCAGGTTCACACAAAGCATATTGGTGGACATATGATTGGAGTGCCATTTGTGCCCTACTGATATTACACTTACTAATAGATGTAAAGATAAAAGACATTTTACACAGGTAGTGTCCTTCACACGTGCATATTTCAGATGAATAACCTAAAACATGAATATCGTTCAGATGAATAACCTAAAACAAAAACTATCTCAGAAAACAGCATGTTTCTCTGTCTCAGTCCCCTATAACTATACTTTTGTCTTGAAATACAACCATTAAATCTATTTATTATTTTTCCATTAATGTGTGAATCTATTTAACATCTCGTGTTCTTTTTCCATTAATCATCCATGATAGGTTAAGAAAGAAAATGTACATTGTAATTGTGTTCCGCAATATTCACTCAACCCTGTTACCTGACCACCTTAACCCCTATGAAATACTTACATTCCACCAGTCACATGTTCAACAGGAAGCTGAACACCCAACTTTCACGAAGATCCTGGGACAAAAAATTAAAATATTTCTTTATTTTCTATATATCTTTGAAAGTACAAATTGATGAATTTAAAATTTTAGATATAAGTTTAGACAAATGTTAAATGTTAAATTAAAATGTTCTTAATGTCCTCATGCGATTAGCATGGATGCTAGTTAATATATGCATTTAGCATAGACTTAGCATCGATATATGCTAAGTCTATGCTAAAAAAAATTAAACTCATTTAAAATACAGTCACTGTCAGCAAAGACACATTGTAAAAAAAAAAATGTACAAAAAGGTTTTTTTGAATGGATAAATGCCTGTTTTCTTTGATTACATTTAAAAATTGCTTAAAAAAAACAAATAAAGTTTTTAAAAAGAATTTAAAGGGCTGAATGGCACCATAATCATGTTATCACCTTAATTTTTGTTTGGCATGGTAGTGGCTCCTAGCTAAAACACTATAAAATAAAGTATTAAATGTATTTTAATGCAAAATTCGAAATACAATGTTTCATCGTCACATTGCCAGTCGTCTTATAAGGCAGTGCTTCAATAACTATGAATAAACTATTGTTTAAAGTGGCTTTAAAAGAAGCATCATTACCATATTGCTAGGTTCTGACGCAGGCTAATGACCATGCACTGCTGACTGATGCACAGCAGTGAGATATGTAGGTCAGAAGAGGATACATGTGCACTGCCTTTAGAAATAGGCCACATGAAGGTACCTTAGACATCTGTATGGCTCAAAGGCCTTCCTGCTTTGAATACAGCCTTAGGCCGGCACCATTTTTTCAGCTTTTTGGACACTAGCTAGCTGCAAGTTGGATGGGGTTGCCTTAAACTGCAATTATTGGAGAAGCGAGATTTCAAAAGACTATACCAGCTGCATTTGGAAGATCACCCATTTGTGTGTGCTAATAAACAAGATAAATAAAGGAAGACTTCTGCTTGAAACCACCCTATTGTTGGCAGTGCTTAACTTCCACCATCTAATCTGAAAGAAAACAGGTACTGGAGCAATTAATGCACAACATACAGATATTATTCAAGAACATCCAGTACTAATACATTATGGGGGTGATACATTAACACAGTAACAGAGGGGAAGGAAAGATGAGTCTATAAATGAAAAAAACAATGTCATTACTTCCCGTAGTGCTAAAAGGCGCTCCTGCCCCAGGGGTTTGGCTCTGCTCACAGCTAAAAAGGACCACCATGTTCACATGCACCAGGTCTTCATGTCGATAAGTCAGTTTCTTCTTATTATCTTTCAGTAACTCCGGCATAGTAGGTTTTTTTTTTTTTATTATTGAGTGACATTGCACATTTTGCATGGAAGTAATGATTTTATTGTTATAAATGTTGACAGAAATCCTACAAAAGGTGGAGAAATATGTTTCTACTGTATGTTTATGCCAACTCAACCAAATCCAAAAATCACACTACCTGGAGCAGGAAAGCTGAACTCTTCATGACATAAAAACAAATCCTGGCTGATGACGGCATGCTTTGTTGGCTTCTCAATAAGCAGATAACCTGTACACATTCCATAAGCCCAGAAGGAACCTGCAGAGCATGCTCTTAGCTGAAAACAGAAGTGTTCTTGTAAAGGCGTATTCTAAGAGCAATCTGTAAATAGGCTAGTCCAGGTGAATTGAAGGCATTCTAAATGAATTACATTCCCTTTGTGTTCATTTTTAAGCCCAATTTTATGCATTATAATTTCTCGTGCTTGCTAGAATTCCTACAACTTTAGCATGATATTGGTTTGACGGCATGCCTACATTTTCACTAGTAGTACCATTCCAGGAAGATAAGATTTCAGTTATCTATTGCAAACCCCGAGGTGGATCTGGGTGTCAGGATCTGTGAGTGCTCGATCAGGGTAAGGGTAGTCCGAGTTTGGTTCTTAGGAAGTCTGGTATGACTAGAATTAGGCACAGCACTGTTCAGGGCAATTCCTAATTGTAAACTCTTTGTCTTGCGCAGACTGGAAAGCTAAGTCATACACAAAGCAGTAAAAGCTAAGAATGCTGCCTCTACTCTCTCGTAAGACATAAATAAATCAGGTTTTCTGTATACAGATTCCTCTGTATGTACACGCTTGGGGGTATGCTCCAGCAGCACTTGCCGTCGGCCCCTTCTGATCAGATGGCAGTATATCTTCCGTCTTATCTTCTCCTCATCTGCCATCGCAGGTGTTAGTAGGTGTGGTTGTCTATCCTGCCGTGTCAGAGCAGGCCTTATCTGCAGATCCTCTACAGGAACACTTTCATTGTCCCTTACTGAGGAGAGAGTGAGCAGTTCAGGGTCAAACCCAGGAAAATGGTTCGCACTCAGGTTGACTCGCTGACCTTAAAATAACCTTCCAAGTGCACTACAACAGGGGTGAGTGCAGATTTTTATAACATATGTTTCCAAACTGTGCATACGATTTTACCATGGTACACAGTCAACAGGAAAAACAACCTATTTAGCTTCAGGCGACAGACGACTTGTCAGAAAATGACTGGTGTTTGTGTGTGTGTGTGTGTGTGTGTGTGCCATACTGTCTATGCTGTACAGAAGTTAATATTGCAGCAGATACAGCAGCTCAAATCGTATTTACTGCTGATCAGCTTGATGTAAAGTGTAGCATTTCTACAATTCATTAAGAACTCTTAGCTCTGTAATGTTCCTTTGTCAAATTTGATTTTTTTTCCCCCCCTACTGCTGTTAACTCTCTGATAACAATGTCTCAGTGACAAATAAGTACGAACATGGACCAAAGAAGTTATAATCAAGTTCTAATTACAAGTGTAAATATTACTGTGACATGTTCATAGAGTATGTGTAGTGGCCTACATAAAAACTATGGCTAGAACTATAGCTAACTAAAAACTAAACATATAACTCAGAAAGTTAAAAAGGAGATAAAAAGGAGATAATTGCATTTAAAGATTCCATTCCAAGACACCACACCTTTTATAACCTAATCTACTTATGAAAAAACAACATTGCTATATACAGTGATCAGCCATAACATTATGACCACCTGCCTAATATTGTGTAGGTCCCCCTTGTGCTGCCAAAACAGCTCTGATCCGTCGAGGCATGGACTCCACTAGATCTCTGAAGGTGTGCTGTGGTATCTGGCACCAGACCTTAGCAACAGATCCTTTAAGTCCTGTAAGTCGCGAGGTGGGGCCTCCATGGATTGGACTTGTTTGTCCAGCACATCTCACAGATACTCAATCAGAGTGAGATCTGGGGAATTTGGAGGCCAAGTCAACACCTTGAACTTTTTGTCATGTTCCTCAAACTATTCCTGAACCATTTTTAGAGTGTGGCAGGGCGCATTATCCTGCTGAAAGAGGCCACTTCCATTAGGGAATACCGTTGCCATGAAGGGGTGTACCTGGTCTGCAGCAATGTTTTGGTAGGTGGTGCATGTCAAAGTAGCATCCACATGAATGCCAGGACCCAAAGTTTCCCAGCAGAACATTGCCCAGAGCATCACACTGCCTCCGCCAGCTTGCGTTCTTCCCATAGTGCATGCTGGTGCCATCTCTTCCCCAGGTAAACGATGCACACGCACCCGGCTGTCCAGGTGATGTAAAAGAAAACATGATTCATCAGACCAGGCCACATTCTTCCATTGCTCCATGGTCCAGTTCTGATGCTCACCAGTAGCTCTTCTGTGGGATTGGAACAGACAGGCTAACCTTCACTCCCCACGTGCATCAGTGAATCTTGGCATGACCCTGTCGCCAGTTCACTGGTTGTCCAAGGACCAATTTTGGTAGGACCTCCCAGTCGTTTAGCCATCACAATATGGCCCTTGTCAAATTCGCTCAGATCCTTACACTAATCAATGTTATTCCCTTCAACTGTCATTAGGTATAATGTTATGGCTGATGGCTCATATATATATATATATATATATATATATATATATATATATATACCACTATCTGATTAGAAAGTTTCATTTTAGTCAAAATATGTGTATCATTTTTGTAAAATCTTTTCCTTAAAACATAGTTGTCAAATATATTATTGGAAAACTCAATTTTGGGTTAAACCAGATTTTCTGTTATTTTAGGCTGCTTCCCAGCCACAGCAACATCCGACAGGTTTTCTCAGACCGCCACACGTATGTGATATGCCCATCGAATATAATGTTTATCTATTAAGCAAAGCTAACTCCCATCAGAGGGTTGCAATGTATTTACTGCCAAAGCTGGCCCTGGCATTCCTATTTACCTAAGATTGAGTTTTTAGTTAAATCCGTGCTAGCCTTAGTCCTATTTTCTCTAAATATAACACATTCTTTGTGTTCTATTTGGTTTCAGCCTCTCCAGACAGAAAGCTTCATTTTTGCAGGTAATCCATGTTGTCATCAATAACACAGTCTCTATAGCACCAGGTTCAAGTGTCAGAAATGAGAGCGTATCTAATTTTCACCATACAGAGGGCGTATAAATGAATAAAGACCTCTGTCACCGGTTATTGACTGGCGCTGAATCTCCTCTTCCCAGAGTGCTTGATATATAATTAGAGAGATGGCCTGAGAAGGCAAACATCTCTAGGTTAAGACACCATCGAATATACACACGCACATGCAGACCTTGTGACATTTCACACGTTCTCTCTCCAGGTCCTCTGCAACTCTGGCACCTCATAGGAAATTAGCCCTGTGATAATATTTTTGTTAGATTAGCTTGTTCCCTCATTTTCCACACGCCTTATAGCGTGGCCCCACCCCAATCCAGATGCTCCTAACCAAGAGAAAGCTCCGTGTATCAGGGGGAATTTATTATACTTAATAAATGAGAGGTGGGATAAATTCTCTGCAGTGGCCTCTTAGGTGCACAGCATGACAGCTGACAATCAATGAAGCTGTTCAATATCAAAGTTCTTACATTTGTGGTGGAATACTCTCTAGTCCTGTCTTACCTTGACCATTAATAATCCTATAAATAAACAGGTATGAAAAGGATGAAAAGGTTTTTTTTTATTATTAGTACATCATCCTTTGACATATTTAAACAGGTTTTTGTTTTAAACATGTTTTTATATATACTGTACTCCATTCTTTAATTTCACAGACCCTCAGCTTGTATTTCATTGGTGCTATTTTTTTTCCAGTCCTTCAATTATATGGAACAGAGCAAAACCGCATATTCCTTAGCCCTATTAAGTCCAAACTGGGCAAGAGACAGCCAGGGCCTCTCCTCAGTCTGGCATAGTCAGGATTCTATAGCCTGGGTGTAATCTTTTGGGTTCACGGCAAGTCCAAATGAGATCCAAGGCAATGCAGTGCTGTTTTCATCTACATGGCTTTTATTGCCTGTGGTTCACTGTTAGTGGGAGTTTTTAACCAACGTCTGACACTTTTAAATGAGTTGTTGTTTTCTGCTCTCTTTTGCTCTCTTTATTTCTGTCTGTCTGTCTCTCTCTCTCTCTCTCTCTCTCTCTCTCTGTCTTTGGGTTTGGTCATTATTAGCACTTTTTTGTACACACTGGAGGCAGATGGCTTGATCTGAGGAAAAGGACACTAGGCCTAGGGGTCATTCGTGCAACGCCTGTGACCTCAGAGGCTAACACATGCCAGCACCCTAACCCTGTAAGACAGCCTGCGGCTAATTTAGCACTCCTCTCTCCTCACTTTTCCCACCAACCTATAGACTTAGAGACTTTTCACGTTCATCAAGATTACTTACATACACTTATAAATGCCTCATGAGAAGGTAGGAAGTGTAGCACCAGATTATTTACCAATAGTACAATTTTTAAACGAGTAATATATATTTGATTTAATACGCTCCATATTTACACATGTTGAGATACTGCTTTCTTGTAATGTGCCAAGAGATAAGGTAGGTCTAATTTGCGAAGTAGCATACATAACCACAGTGAAAGGCAGTATTTTATTTGAACAAATTAGCTTTAATAAATTCTCTGCAGCTGTGCCTGAAGAGTTAAATGAAGTTGAACTAAGTTTCTTAAGCTTAACCTGAGCTCTCTCATATTCATAAATTCATGTGCTGCCCTTTAAGAAATCCAGCCCTGGAACAAAGCCAGGAATAGATTGACTAAAGCAGTACTGTAACTTCACTAAGAAAAAGGGAAGTTGTAATTTAGGGGCTGTAACAGGAACCTTTGAAACATCATTGCTTTCCTTTTTTTTTTTGGTTCCTCGTCAAGTTGTAATTTTAGCTGTGCAAATTCTCTAAAAAAAGATTTAAATATGGTGTTTCAATGATCTTAACTGGAAGACCCTGTATAGTCACCATTAGCTTAGTACCTGTCAAAAATAAAAGACAGCAGATCCTATTGGGAAGATAAAGCAGTATGGGTTTTAAAACAAATATTTATTATTTAAAAAGCGTACCTTTTTATATTGTAGATGGCTTTCCTGAATACCAGTGTACTCCATTATCCCTCTGTTTGTTTATCTTGTAAACCACAAGCTGTAATTAAATGAGCCGTGTATTGTCCTCTTGTATAGCTAAAAATTGGTTTCCCTTAAAGAGTATAATTATGAGTTCCTGAGACAACTCATTCATGTTCATATTTGTCAAATAATGATTGTAATAGCAGCTGTTAATGTCTTCCTAATTTAGGAACCCACCGTAACGTGATACTGGCAAACACACAGCCACTGCATGGATTACTTCATCCTTTTTGCAAACGCTAACAGGAGAACAAAGCTAAAAGCGTCCCTTGAATGAAAATCAATTAATGAGCATTTTTTATTTGCTAGATGTTAAATATGAATATGTCAATAGGTTCTTAGCGTGTCATGATCGGTGGTAAACAAGTGGGTGTTGAGTGTGACTTACAATAACAGGCATTATGCTTTATTCATTAAAAAGCCTTCCACAGCCTCAGTGATCTCATCTTACCATTATATTATATAAATGCACAGATTAAACCAGATAGCGTTCTACTAGAGCAGATCTCTGCTGACATAAGAGAGGCCCTCTTTTGTGTACTGGGACTGTGTGAAAATACATATGCCATTGCATATACCTTACACACTGTAGAACAGTGAGCTTCCATCCTGCTATATATCACCCTTGATAATCTTGACAGCACCCAGCATAGCCAGTAAATCTCAGGTAGTGCAGGCACGAATGCATTGGTCCACAGTAAATATTTAAGCCAACAGGCAATAACCGCACACCCAGGCTAGCAGAGGTCTGGAATCAGTGCAAACTCTGTCATGTACTTTCTATTTATTGCACAGGCCTAATACCACCAATAAGTGGTCCATTTTCTCCCTCCACAGAAAGCCACTGCTGTCTTGTACTGCTTAACATGCCTCTCCAAATGTCATCCTGGTTAGAGGTTTTATTAATGATACAGCACAGTCAAAATAAAGGAATTTTCTTAGTGTGTGTTTTGTTTTTGTTTTGTGTTGTTTAGAGCACCGATTTTTGACAGCGTGTTGAAGGATATTTAAAGTCTTAATGCAGCAACATTTCTCTCAGGGAAATACGTTTCAAAGGAAAAGGAGGTTCTCGCGTTTGGTACAAGAAAATCCAGTTATCGAGTTATAAATGTCAACTCCTTATGGCTGTTCTGTTGACATTTTGACCCCAACACACACTTTCAAACACAAAATGGTGAAATAATTTATTAGCGCGTAGTGTCAGATGGCTAATCGTTACAGTTGATTTAGCCGTGCCTCCCAAGTTGATTGAGCAGTCTTTTTTTTACTGGCTCATTAGTCATGTGACACAGGGTTGTGAACTGTTTTCCCACTGAGAGGGGCTCGTGTCCAGGCCAGACACTAAAACGGATTAACTCCACACAATCAATGCAAAACAACGAATCTGCCAAAATCCAATCTGCTGACTTCTCAATTATTTAAGCCCTTGTGCCTTCTCTATGGACCACTGCTTAGCTTTTCTCTCCCAGCCTGGCTATTAAATGCCCCTTTAACAGATCTAGCTAAATGACAACATGGCTAGCTTTGGGGATCAGTGTAGCCGGCTGACCTTGGGTGATTGACCTGATAATGACTTGTTTTCATTGGTTAAAAAACAGAGGGCTCTAACCATGTCACCTGCTTGACCCAGCCTGACCCCCATTGAAATATTATATGTTGGGAGTGACCGTACGCAAGCATCAGGGTTTACTGCGGAGCTTTAATATGTACATATAACCTTAGTATGTGTCCTGCAATGAATGCCCGGTAAGTTGCATGCCGAAGTCGAATGTTACCCTATCTTTATGATTAAGCCTAAGGGCTTTTAGCTTCTTTTAGCCATATTACTGATGAGCAATAGAGCGTCCCTTTCTCACAATACAATATTAATGGTTTAATGGAACTGAATCCCGATTCTTTCGATCCCTCACATTTCACTGATGGATCTTTAGATGATTTGTTCACTCACCTGCCCAGTCATCTTCTGACCTTTTGCCCACTTGTATTATTAGCTCCTAAACATCGCAAATATACCTTCAATTAATAGCCTATTTTCTTGACCATTTTCCAAAGGTTAGAACATCTTGATTTCTTGTTGTGTCCTCTCAAATGCCTCAGATAATAATTAAGTGCCAGGCCAGTCGGAAGAAAAAAATTGAACTTTTTCTTAAGACTGGTGGTAAGGTTAATTGTAGCATTCGCAGAACAGCCTATTTCTCTTGATTCGGCTTAACAAAGATA
>CM040982.1:18346360-18357687 GCA_022985145.1 Pangasius djambal
ATATATATATATATATATATATATATATATATATATATATATATATATATATATATATATATATATATATATATTCACTACATTTTTACCAATATCTATTTGTTTTCCTGACATGTTTGTTACCTACTCCTATTACTACTATCCTTTTGGCTCATTCTAAAAAAAAATCCAAAGACTTTTGACTTTTATTTCCCAGTCGATTACAATTTTGGAAGCAGTGTTGCAAAAATGGAATAAGCTTAAATTTGCAACCTGGTTGCAAGGTTTTGCGGTGGGAAATTTTAATCAATACTCAACAAAATGTGTATTAGATTGGATGAACTGAGGTAAGAAAGTTGCTAAACTAATTCATCTATATCTTCCCATTGCTTATTAATATTAGACGATGAAACGTTATCACTATGTTTTGTTACCCTGCATGTGATATTTGTTTAAAGGTCATTACGAACTGGCGATTCAGCCTACAATAGAAACCAAGATAACTAGCTAATTACTACCTAAAACTTAACAAGCGATTGGTGTTGAAATTGCACATCAATATCTGCATCCACACTGCACTGGAAAAAAGATGATTGTTTTCATTCAAATTGATCATGTGCACAGTCTATGGCTTAAAAATGTTCTTAGAAATTCTGGCTCAAAGTAACAAAATTGTTTGCGTTAGCTGGGTGAGTCCATGAGTCAGGTGCCATTTAGTCCTTAACTATTATATAGCCCCTAACTCTTATTGAAGAGGAGACTTTCAGCTTTAATTCAAAGGGTTTAAGAAAAAATACTGCATTAACCGTTTAGGTATTACAGCCATTTTTACAGTGGCTGTAAAAAAACGTCCCTTCATTTTTACATGCTAAAATTGGACAATTAGCTGATAAGCAGTTTCATGGCTGTTTCCTTATTATTTCTTGACAAATTAAGGAGAGAAAAAATTCTGGAGTTGATTCCAAGTGTTGAATTTGCATTTGGTAGCTGTTCATGGGAACTCTCAATATGCATCCCAAAGAGATGTTGATGCAAGTGAAGGAGGCCACTTTCACGATTAAAATTGTGACACTGTCCAAATACTTTTGGACCCGACTATATACATATGTCATACAAACTCTGAGTGTTTATATTAGAGACAAATGAATGTAGACATACAAGTCTCCTGCAAGTTACAACTCGCTTACATGCTTGCAACTTACAATACTTACAACTTTGTTGTTTGTGGCCACGTCACATTCTGTTTCACGATTAAAACATCGACGTTTGTACAGATACATTGCCCAGACAGATGCTATAAACTCTTTTGTTAGCTGGAGTTTAGATCGCTGAGTGTTCATTATAGGCAACTCCTCTGTAAGAACACTGTCGATGTAGAGCTTATAAAATATTTTGTTAAAGCAATATAAACTATGCATGTTCGTTAACTAGCAAGCTACACCCTCCTTCAGTTCTATGTATTTTTTTAAATCAGGGCCTAAATAACGATTGTGTGGTCCTCACCAACTTCTGTTAACAAACAAATAACCCCAGGTAAAACAAAATACAACAGATTTCAATATGTAGTCATTTTTTTCCAAAAATTAAACCAACATTCAGAAGCCAAGTGGGAAAAAATAAGTACACCCTATAATTCAGTAAGATGTAGAACCACATTTAGCAACAATAACTTGAAGTAAACGTTGTCTGTAGGAGTTTATCTGTCTCTCGCATAGTTTTGGAGAAATTTTGGCCCACTCTTCTTTACAACATTGCTTCAGTTCGTTGATGTTTGAGAGCATTTGTTTCTGATCCCACCACAGCATCTCAATGGGGTTGAGGTCTGGGCTTTGACTTGGCCATTCCAGCATCTTCATTTTTTTTCCTTCTTTAGCCATTCAGATGTTGTTTTGCTGGTGTGCTTGGGATCATTGTTCTGTTACATGACCCAATTTTGGCCCAGTTTAAACTGCTGGCCAGATGTCCTCACATTTGTCTAAGGAATATTCTGGTATAAAGTGAAGTTTGTGGATGGTGTGTGAATGGTGCCCTGTGATGAACTGGTGCCCTGTAAAGGTTGTATTCCCACATTGTGCCCAATATTCCCACAGTAGGCTCCAGAACCACTGCGACCCTGACCAGGATAAAGCAGTTACTGAAGATGAATGAATGAATGAATGAATGTGTAAAAATGGAAAGATCCTACCACTCTTCTATTATTTTAAAATATGTATAAGAGGGGGTCTTAATT
The DNA here is from genome assembly GCA_022985145.1 of Pangasius djambal. NCBI lineage: Eukaryota > Metazoa > Chordata > Actinopteri > Siluriformes > Pangasiidae > Pangasius > Pangasius djambal. The sequence continues at coordinate 18,348,570 of CM040982.1, forward strand.
TGGGAGCAATTCAAACTCTACAGTGCAGGACTGGAGTTAAAGACCCTTCATATAGAATATAATATCAGATACTTTAGTTACTTACTTACTTTATTTTCAGAGTTTCTGGAAATTAGTGGCTACATCATACAACAGTGCTGAGCATACACACACACGCACACACAAAATCCCCATTTCTGCTGATGCCCAATAAGTACATGTGAACACAGAAGCTCAGTGTTTGATGGAGGAGACTGGGGAGAGCATGGCTGCCATCACCCAATGCTGGACTTTGCCCTCTATCACCAGCCCAGTGTAAGCAGGTTTCATGTGTCCACCATGGTGTGTGTTGATGTGTTAGCAGTAGAGCCCTCATCCGGCCCGGCTACGTGTCAGCTTGTGTTTGTGTTGATGTATGGACTCGTGTGCGAGCGTGTGTGTATAAGTTCGTTTAGCAGCTTGAATTTCAGAGCAGGAAGGCAATGTTTCTAGTGCACGGCACCTCGCATAGATGAGGGAAAGCAACTACTGCAGATGCAGGACTGCGTGTGGCCTCCATAAGGCACTGAGAGCATGGGTTTTTCCTCTCTTTGTCTTTCTTTTCCCCTCAGCCTTTCATCAAACAGGGTCCCCCACCTTCCCACCGAACACCACTGCTCACTTCCTCTGCTGAAAAGAGTGAACTGATATGCTAGCACAAGCGCTAACCACCCAGTGCTGTACTGCAGAAAATGAATGGAACTTATGTTACACCTGTGTTTTGAGTTTAAGCTGATGTTGGTTTGATGAGGTTTCCTCACCAAACTTTACGAATGTATAGACTCATTTATGAATTTCCTGGACTTTAAGTGAGAGCTTTTAATGCGCGATGGAGTCAGGAAGGATTTTCTATCTTTCACTGCCTCGTCGAAAATATTTTTTTCTAATGACCAATTGTCATATGGGACTATAACATGGTACATAATTATAAAATTGTTTTAATAATCATTAAATATTCCTGATACCATTTTTAACACTATCCACAGACATACTTATAGTACAGCACAGTAATAGTTTTTAGACCATACAAATTATTATAACCAGCTTTAAAATGTGATACCAATTCACCCTAAATCCTTCCCCTAATTATCCTGGCTGTAGTGTCAGTCATTAACAGAAATGATATGCAGGATACATTTCTCATACCTGAAAATAATATTCTGACAAGGTCCTTTAAGGAGGAAGGAGAGGAAACTAGAAAAAGACAGCAAGCCCTGACAGAAAGTGAAGTTGTGAACCATGTTGGAATCAGTTCCTGATCGCCTGGAGCCGAATCCAGCTGCCCACAAACTTCTCTTCGCCAGTGGTTGTGTGCTTTGAAGGCACTGCATGTCATTTCTTGCCTCCTGACATCTCTGAGAACATTCAGTTCTCTCTCTTTCTCTTTTCTCTCTGTCACATACATGCACTTACACTCGAGTGGATGGCAAGATATAAGACAGATAAGGGTTACTGTAGAGAATACCAAATTCCACAAACATTATTATAAATAGCTCTTTAGGTTTAGCCTCTATAGAGAATATCTGTAGCTGTGTAGCCCAGTAGCATGTAGAGTGGATTGCTTATTTTATCGCACAGTCCCCTTTGCAGCGATAACAAAGTCTGGTGTCTAGGTACAGCTGTTATTTTCTCTCAATCAATGGAAACGAACCACCAAATGACCATCACTGACCAGACGTCACTTGGGTGCTGGGCCACTTTGAGCACAGCAGCGACACTGATACGGTAGTGTGCATGACGCTTGGTTTCAGGCATAGCAGCATTTTTGTGGGTTAAAACCAGTTCATCAACCAAATCCTTCCAGCCAACTGCATACCTGTGATCGAAAATTGACACCGATGAAAGGCTAGAAGACTGACCCAAGTTATGCATAGAAACAGATTTTACATGGAAATTGTATATATACATGGTACACCAACAAAGTAGAGTGGTCAGTGTGTAGAGTGTATTAACACCCTGACAATGCTGCTAGGCCTGATAAACACATACCAGTGCCAAACGCACTCCCATGCCAATACCATGTCAGTGTTAGTCCAGTGCTGAGTAAGATCCGCCACTCAAATAATACCTTGGCACCAGCAAGCCTATGCTGGTCCCTTTCCACTGAAACATGACAAGCAACAGAGGCTGCAGTCAGTGATTGTACACCTAAAGAATGCATCTATATCTTGGTTAAACCTGAAAATGGCCACTGATCGTAACTACAAGGTCACTGTACTTCTCTGAGTTCATGCGAACAAATCACAGAATCAGTGCGAATCCCTGCCAAAATACTGCACAATTTAGACTTTTATTTTTCATTATTTTTCTAGTATATTTCTACTGCAACGTGTGTGAAAAGCGAATTAAGAATTTCATTGTACAACGAGCGTGTGCATACAATAACAACGTTCTTGAATATTGAAATCAATCCTATATTATTGTATAAAACTAGCATTAATGTTGTAGTTGTAGCACAGACAGTTGTAGTCCTCATGGAACCTGATCTTTCTGTTTTCCTTTTGAGTCTAACAAATACAAAATGTCTGAAGATTGTGGACTATACATTTGAGGTAAATATATAGAGCTAAAATCTACAGGTGTTGTTTTTTTTTTTTTAGTTTTAGTCAGAGCAATGGCCATTGAAAGAAACATAAACACTATGTATAATTTTGTATATACTTTATATAAGCTTCAGGTGACTGGGCCATGAGGGAATTGAGGCCATGAGGAAAATTATATAGAATTTATATACAACATAGAAGATTCTAAAGCAGGGACGTCAAGACAGGTCATGAAGATCCACCCCTACATTGATACTCATGAATTCTCTTGAATTCTCAGTTCTGATTGGCCAGAAGATGTTGATTGATTTTCTATAACAGCACAAATCTCTCGGTAGTTCCAGCTGCAAGGCAAATCACAGGTGGATATTAATGTACATTTTAGTAGAACGTTTATGTATTTATTTTTATAGCAATAACTTACACAGGGACTTGTGTATACAAAAATGTGTATAATTGTTGATATGCTAAAGTTTTCTCTGAGCAGATGTTCATTCAATATTTTTGGAAGGAGTCTCCAGTGTCATTGCTTTGTAACAATCAGAGTTAAGGCATTTTTCTTTAAGTTTTCCGCTTTAAAGTGTTCAGGACAGAGGGCTGGTTTTGGTCAAATATAAAATATTGGAAAATAATCAACTTCAGGGTGGTAACGCGACACCACCCCTGTGGATTATATTCTTATAACAGCATGCCCCAGTATGTTTTATTCCTTACCTAGCTGATGAGTAAATCATGTGAGCTTAATGAGAGAAATGAACTCTGCAGAGCTATGGCCCGTCTTCTCCGTGTCCAAACTGGAAAATCTCACTGTAGAAACTATTGTGTCACCACAGATGTATCAGTGGTTAAAGCAGGCTGGAGGGGATATTGGAGCTGGTCCTTGATAAGAAAGAAAGGAGACTGCCGGCAGACATCAAGTTTCTGAAAAAAGAGAAAGGAAACTTTGCCTCACACAAATTTGTAAATATTCGCATGATTTCACCCCTATGAAAAAGTCATTTGTATGAAAACAAATCATTCCAATTCACATGACTTTGTCATGGAATCATCATTCACCAGTGCAGTATACCACTCTAGCGGTCTTGTAGGCACCCTGTACTGATGACATGGAATTGTTTATAATGTGTGATTAAGGAGGAAGGGTTATTAGCTTCATGGATTGGATGAGCTCCAGCAAACAAGTGGGGGTATTACTGGATATTAGTTTTAAAAAAAAAAGGCAGCCTTATCTTAAGTTATTGCATTGCATCAATAGCAGTGCTTAGCAAATATAGACATTAGATGCACTTTCTAAGACTCCATTACATATTGCACACTTACAGTACAAAATAAATAGTCTCCACATAGAGAAAGTATCACATTTGCATACATGGATTTTCTTCTACATGGTCTTGGCTATCATTATATCATGATAGTCATTGACTGACATAATTAATATGGGGGGGAAAAAAACATAATGAGAAATTTACTTTCAATAAGAAAGTATACTTTTTTGTTCAAGTATAATGCTACATTCCAGTTTTAAATGTCAAAGTCCTATTTGGCATTATATTTTAAATATAACATTCTTCTGGAAAACTACTGCGTTAATGCTACAGACAAAATCTGAACACACTATAATACAACCAGGACAGTGAGGTTTTTTTTTTTACTCTTATTATGTGCCATCAAGTGATCAGTGTAACTGAATCACTATTTGGAGTGAAGATTAAAGATGTTGTCTTTCTTTCATTATGTCTTCTGTCAGGATTTTCTCTTTGGCCAGCGGGATTCTCACAGAAGGGGAGGCCTTAAACATGGCATAATTGCAGCGCGACAGCTATTGGAATGGAGGCACATTAATAGAAGGTGCTAGTTTTAATATGATCACAGTGAAATTGCAGATTGTGTTGCTGTGGCATCAAGTGGCTCTAGCACAGGACTTCAGACAGGTGCCACCCATCTTTAGCGTTTATGTCCCAGCTTACCTCCGTGGGTGATGTCATGGTCTCCTAATTGAGTTAATGAGTGATGGGAAGGGGGTGAGTATGTTTCAACATAACTTGTGCTTAAATTGATCTCACATGGTTAATCATCTCAGCAGGAGGAGCTGTGCTCTGAAACAATAAACTAATCAGCCCAGAAAATTCACTAGCCACTCGGATTACTGGAAAAGTAATGCCCAATGGGATTGAAGCGCTGAAGGATTCCTTAATGGGGATTGGTCACAAGGCCCTTTATTCCTGTCGCTCAAGTGCTGATAGGTTGACATGAAACAGGAGATAGGAAATGTCCAGTATCCCCCCTCCCTTCCCAACCAGTTCTATAAACCTTTTCTGCTAAGCACTCGATAATGTGTTGTTTTCACTTCATAGTTGATAGTCGATGGCGAGTTACAGGTACGGATCTCCTACAGTTCACAGAACGTATTATGCCAACAGCTTCTCTTATGCACTTGATATATAACAATAGTGTGTTTTGTTTCATTTCTTGCACAATGCAATTTTATTTTATCATTCATTTTCAGTAAAAAGCTCCATCCTGGACAGCGTCACAGTGAATCCAGAGCCTATTCTGGGAACACTGGGTGTGAGGCAGGAATACATCCTGTATGGGCGCAAGTCCATTGCAAAGCACCATGCACACACACACACACACACACACACACACAAATCCAGACACTCATTCATACCTTGGGGCAATTTAGCAAAGCCAGTCCTCCTATTGGTGTGTTTTTGGGAAGTGGGAGGAAACCAGAGAACCCATAGGAAACCCACATGCACACCACAGGGAGAACATGCAAAACTCCACACAGACAGTAATCCAAGCTTAGGATCAAACCGAGCACCCTGGAGCTGTGAGGCAGCAATGCTACCCGCTGCTCCACTGTGCCATGTAATTTTATTTTATGCAGAGTATTATTCTTCTGTAATTGGCAATACACAGGGTGAGATTGCTGCATATTTGGTCAGGTCTAGCTTGGTGCGAAATCTGCTAAGTAAATGAATAACTATATATAATACATATGTAGTTATTCATTCATATATATATATATATATATATATATATATATATATATATATACATACATACATACATACTGTATATCTTTTCATGAATGGTCTTTTCTGATGAAATAACTATGGGTAGTCTTTTTTTTAGTTCATTTTAAAGATTTCCTTTTCTGTCGTGTGTATTCTGGTACCTGCTCGTTTGTTCCTTTGTTCGATTTTTGCTTTGCAACCACAAAAGCACCATATGTTAAACCTGTGGTTAACCAGTCCTTTGAGTAGGGTCACACTGTGCGGTTTTCATATGACAAATCACAAACCAAGTTTAGATGTGCTCTGACCTTTGCTTTACTCACAGCTGAACATTATTATTTCTAATAATTTAGGCCAGGACCATTGCATGTAAGTGTGAATACTAAAAATCCAGAATACTGTCTATTTCTATTCATTTAAGAATAATAAATGAATAGTTTGTATTTGTGTGTAAAAGTGATATGCATAGTAACTTTAACAATAGATTTTGTCACAAAGCAGCTTTACAGAAATCCAGAGGTAGATTTCGATCCCTAATGAGCAAGCCAGAGGTGACAGTGGTGAGGAAGAACTCCCTGAGATGACATGAGGCCATGAGAAGCCATGAGAAGAACCAGAGTCGAAAGGGAACCCATCCTCATCTGGGTGACGACGGATACTGGGTGCGTGTCTACAGTATCCAGGTGAGATTATCCACTCAAATATCAAATACCCACTGTTTTCGAGAAGGTGAATTCTTTAGTTAGTGTATCCATGTGGGACCATCCGCAACAGCAGATGTCAAAAGTGCGGAACAGAGCAGCAAGATGAACCAGACAGAAAAATTCTCACTTGAGAACTGATGAAAGAATCCACAATTGTAATGAATAACAGTGCATGTTAGTCCAGAAGGTCCTCCATCATCAGTTGAAGATTTTTGGGATGGGGGGGTCCAGTCAGATAGAAGCCCCACACACTCCTCTTTGAGAACAGTGTCATGGGTGGCACTGGTGCAGGACCTCAGGAAGTGTTTTTCAGGACCAGCATACTGGAGACAGCTGTCTCACCACACCAAAGAGAAAAAACAAATGGTCTCCAAAATAAATACGTAGGCACCAGCATTAAGTTTTATTTAGTTATTCCCTTCTTTGTTTGTTTGTTTGTGTGTTGACGGTCAACCTTCACAACCAACCTTTGGATTCTTTAGATTCTCGTAGACTGTTTTCCATTTCTAAGAACTGTGCACTCCTGTCTGTCCTGGATTTGTTTGCGTCCCTGTAAAACAAATCAAGATGAAAGTTGATTTGGCTTTGACATAGTTGTGCATTACACTCAATAATATTTGGAAACACGACTCAGATTTAATATGATAACTTGACAGCGCCAGTATTTTATAAAATACGCTGTCTAGACAACATTGTTGTTGCGGCAATTTCAGTCAAGCAAAATGCTGAACTTTCACATCTGTCTTTATTTTTATATGGTTTTTTACTGTCTATCACATTGCGGCCTATCTGTTTCATTCAGTGTTACTCAGAGTCTCCAAAAGAGGATTTCTGTGAGACCTATACTATATGCGTTATTGGATTTTATTCATGGTTAACCATGTATATTTTCTACATGCTTTTTAGGTACTTTTCAATAAACTGTTAAGGAAATAAATACGTTTTTTTTTTTTTTTTACCAGAGGAAATTCTTACCAGAGGAAATGTAAGCAGCAATACAAGGCTATCGCAATGCTTTAAAATGTATGGGGGGGAAAAAATCTTTTTCTTTAACTGTTTTTTCTTTAAATGACCAAAAAACATATTCTGTCTTTGTTATCGTAAGGCGCATTTTGACACAAAATCAAACAATCTTGGAGATTTGGGCAAAAAAATTTGGTTCCCGTCTAAACTAATGAGTGAAGAAGGACTGCACCGAATCGAATTTAATAAAACACACACACAAAATCAATACTGCTACAGATATTTTGCATTGCATCTTATGCATACCATTTCATATTTATATCCAGCAGACAGTTCCGATTAAAAATAATAGAAAATCTTTTTTTTTTTTTTTTTTTTTTTCGTATATGAAAAATAGCTGCAGGTTACACTGGTTACTGATTTGACTTGGCTGTGTCAATAGTGCATGGTCTCGGGCTTGAACTCTTCGGGGATAATGGAACAGGAAAAAAAAAACAACAAAAAACAGGTCTGAGTGTCTTGGATTAATTAACACAAGAAAACTCCCACTTTTTAGGAGGTAAGCTGCGGCATGAAGCTAATGTTTTTCCAGCACTCTGTTCCACAGGGATAGGTTTGCACTCATCTTTGATAGTTAACCTGCCCTGACCTCACACCACACTGACTCCCACACCACCGCTTCCCTGCTTCTTATTAGAGCCTGTCCACCCGACTGACTAACCCACACACACACACACACACACACACACAAACACTCTACACAATGGCCATTCTGAAGGTGTCAAAAGTAACCATATCATCAAAAATCCTGGTAATAAACAATAAAGTCTCTGTTTTCCGCTCGAACCTAAATAACTGGTAGAGAGTATTACAAGCGTGTTTTAAATGACTTTATTTACAGCATGGTCCTGGAGTCAGAGCCACATCAAAGTGGATGGTACAGTTTTACAAGCAAAACTCTCACCTCCAAAATCCCCCGATTCACCGTGCTGATAATTCAACACGAAACAAACAAATGGAGAGCAATTGTAGGGTACAGAACAACGTGGTTCTCGATGACAGGGGCATCCTGTTGATATTATGACTGGGGCCATGCAGTTCTACTCGTCACATCTATTTGACTAACAATAATTTGAATATTCCAGTCATATTGGATTAGAGGTTTACTTATGAAGATTTTCGAGAGAAATGTTCCTCTGTGAGAGCCGCGGTGTCTTTGTGAGTCTGTGGGTGTGCGCTGTCACAACGTAGACTCCCAGCACCATTTAAAGTCATTGTCCATTACAAATTGCCTCATATGGTGGTGGGCATTGAATCGGGAGCATCCATTTGCAGCAGGGCTTGAATTTGATGAGTGCCATGGCCTGCATTTGTCAAGCAGCCTCACAGAGACACAATAACTATTGCACAGAGAGTAGCCTTAGGCTCGGCCGTCGGGGCATTCTAACTAAAGGACACCAGGCAGCTACCACCTGCATCTCTGACTCCCTATGGAGCTGTCACACACACACACACACACACACACACACACACACACACACACACACACACAGTTATTGTTCATCATCTATCAATTTTACCAAAAAGGATGCGGTCATTTGCCATCTTGATTTCAGCAAACACACACACACACACACACATGGTACACACACCAAACACAGATATATAGCATGTAAACAAACAAACCAAAAAACAAACTAACAAATATCTATCTATCTATCTATCTATCTATCTATCTACCTATCTATCTATCATCAACCATTTTCAATTGGTGAAACTATGCAGTTTACAGCTGATGAAGGACATTTGTCCCAAACTATATATATATATATATATATATATATATCTACTATAAATGTAAAATAAA
>CM040982.1:18357787-18397844 GCA_022985145.1 Pangasius djambal
TATATATATATATATATATATATTTTTTTTTTTTTTTTTTTTACATAAGCCCACATTTAATTTCTTTTCATAGAAACATAAAGCTTATCTTACCTTATCTGTTGTTCCAAGATAAATGTATGTAAGGATTTCTTCACTGGTATTTCTTGCTGTTCAGACTGGAAATGTTGCACTTCTCTGTTCCTTTATTTCTTTCCAAAATAACTGTGGAAGCCTTTTTCAGACCTGGAAATAATGCACGGGTTGTCACTTAATTAATTGAGTAACCGGATGTCAACCACAGCAGTAAAATCACCTTTCGCCTACTTTATGTGTCTGTAAATTCTTTTTTTTTTTTTTTTTTCTTTTCCTCTCAAGAATCTGCGCTATTAAATGACATGTTTTGATTTTAAACCTAGGCTGGAATGGTGTTAGAGGAAGTGGTGAGAGCTGAGAGTGGGAATGTATTCTGCTGCTATGGACTTTAATTGATCCAGATATGATTAAAATGTGCCTCAGTCGGCATGGATTGTGTTAAGGGAGTCTCTCCGATGCAGAGAATGACATGTGTCCGATCGAGTCAACATCAGAGCTGCCACTGTCTTGGTTCTCCACCACCATCTCTCTCTCTCTCTCTCTCTCTCTCTCTCTCTCTCTCTCTCTCTCCAATCAAACCACTTTATTACCCAACGCTGCTGCTGCTGCTGCTGCTGCATAATTGTACCCAAACTAGAGTGAGCTACTATCTGCCTTTTGCCTTTAAGTGCTTTTGGTGATTGACAGCAGCTTCAGCTTAATTAATGCAACACTACTTTGACTGTCTATCATTCTGAGTGGTAGGTGAATGGTTGAAGCTTTGGTGCATTGTATGATTGGGGGTTTGGTTGGGGGTTTTTTTTGTGTGTTTTTTTCTTAACTTTCATGTCCTGACGCATGTGAATAATGAGGGCATGATCATTTGCAGTGCATTGTGAATATGAGTAGTTAGTATAAAATGATGTGTAAAAGTCATGCTAGGATAGAGCAGTGTCTTACTGCAGCTTAAGGTGGAAGGTAAACTTCACTGACAGTTTACTGTGCCGTTGGACTGAGAAAAGTCTCTCAGCTCAATACTGCCCCCTACACATCAGTCTTTGTATGAACTTAGGGAAATGCTAAATTCATGATTTATGGATATGTGTTTGCTGACTGCACAAGTGCAATATATTTAGAAATTTGAACGAATATAAGGATTTGTACTGCTTTCTTTAAAGCCTTTGAAGCATTTGACTTAAATCACTGACATATAAATCAATGAGCTATGATAAAGTTGCACATGTTAGGTCAGTTAAAATGTTACCCGTGTATTGTTTAATAGTATCCCTTACTACTTAATGTCATTCTTAAATAAATAAACAAACATATCAACAATTTCTATGAATAAATATACTTTTTAAATAAATAATATCTATGGTCTAAGCGGTCTCTTATATAACCAGGCACCAGTGTTAATATTGCTGTCCTTCTATTGATTTTTAAGAAGCCATTATAGTCAGTTATCGACTCTGTTACTGGGTCACTTTTGCTGAAACAGCTGTAATGTACAGAAAGGCGACTGTGCTATGAGAAATGTCTGTTTATTACTGGACATGTCCAGCATGACACAGATGATGCAGAAGCCCATGATCTAATTTGTACATAATCTAATAATATGTAATTGTACTGATAACCTTATTAGTTCCAGCAACACATGTTTTACCAAAGAGTGTCTAGAATAGACCGATGAACTACGGATGTGTGGAAATGATTTGCTCGCCTTCAATTATAGCCTTATAAAAATCATTATTATTGGAAATAGCTCTTAGTATCCTTCACCTCTCAGTACCCTGAGTGATGGATTAAATCACCTTATTCGTATGCTGCAGCAAAGATATGGTCCTTCTTAAGTGATACTGTAAGGAAGTTATAATAGGAACATTTTTGCTTTTGTATTTTTGTACTTACTACTAACATTTACAATATAAAAATATATTTTTTTAAACTTTAAGCAACATGTCTTCAGTAGACACCAGAAGTAAGTGACATTAGCATAATGGTGAAAGTGTAATTTGTAATAATTTGCCTAAATAATATTTGAATATTTCAATCTGAAGTGCAAATGTACTCTATATTTAATTTATATTATATATATATATATATATATATATATATATATATATAGATAGATAGATAGATAGATAGATAGATAGATAGATAGATAGGCTTTTTTGTCTTAGAAACATAAAGATAAGCTTCCTGTTCCAAGATAAATCTACGCAAGAATTTTTTTTACGGTATTTTCTTCTGTTCAGCACAAAATTTTGCACTTCTCTATTCCTTTATGTCTTTTCAAGATAAATGTGAAAGACCTGGAAATAATACACGGGTTGTCACTTAATTGATTGAGTAACCGGATGTCAACCACAGCAGTAAAATCACCTTTCGCCTAGTGTCTGTAAATTCTTTTTTTTTCTCTCTCTCTCTCTCTCTCTCTCTCTGTGAAGAATCTGTGCTATTAAATTCCATGTTTTGATTTTGAAACTAGGCTGGAATGGTGCTAGAGGAAGTGGTGAGCTCCTCCTTGAGTTTGAAAACACCAAATTAACCGCGTAAAATAAAGCTTCAAAATAACACAACCTACTTTTCCTCATAAAGGGCAATACCGAAAAGCATAATGGGTTCGCATTTGTTTGTGTCACCTCATGCTGCTGTTCTTCTTTGACTTTTAAATTTGCATGTATTTCTAGAGATTTTTTCCTAGTAACGACTTGCAAAAGAGCAATCATTCCCAATGCTTAGTGGACTACGTTACCTTTTGCCTAACAAAATAACCGCTGACCCGTAGAGAAACAAACAGAAATAGAGTGTTTGATTTAGAGGATCATAAAAGCAGACTGAACTCCACAGGCTGAGACAATGAAGAGGAGAGTGGGCCAAGAGCAGAAATTCCCATCCCAGCTGCAGCCCGTGCCTGATCAACATGCTGAATTCCAGAGCGCGGATGTGTACGAGCCCTGAGGCTGACAGGGTGCAGGGATGGAGAAGTGCAGGGGCTGGAGTTTGATGCACTGTGCATTCTTGACACCCTTGCGCTTGTGTCTCTCTCTTGTGTGTGTGTGTGTGTTAGTAAAACCTGATGAGTCTCCCTGTCTAGACTCATCTCCCTCTCAGCTTGCCTCATGCTATGTTTGATTCCGAGAGTCGCCATGGATGGGCTGCAGGCTGTGGCGCACAGGGGCGATAGTAATAATGTGGGCCATTGTGAGCCTCTCACTCTCAGACTGAGGTACAGTGCGTTTCACACGCACACAAACACACAGACAGAGACACACTATGGGTTCAGAGCAGGGTCAAAGGTTCTGTGCTTTCCCTCATATACCAACTGAAGCGTCCACGGGAGCCAGAGAGAATTGACATGAGAGAGGGGAAGAATTGCCCTCTCACCAAACTATGCAGAGTCAAGTTTGTTTAGAATGCTCTGAAGCAGCGCAGTGCATTTAAAACAGAGAACAGGAGCGGATGTGGCTTCTCTGGATGGAGAGAGAAAAGCAGAGCTCTGGTTTGATGCAGACAAAAATCCTGTGCATTGCCGCTTCAGCAGAATACCGAATGAGAGAGAATTTTGAGGGCAGGATATCGTTTAAAGTTGCCTATCATTGGACCATTATCTGTCTTATTCAGTCAATAGCATGGCATTTGTAACACAATATAGAGGAGACCTCAAGAGCTCCTCTATGCAGATTCATGCCTCCTTCAAAAACACTTTTTCTTGTGACGGCGGTGTGGATGATGAAGCTGGTAATTAAGATGACACCGGCTTCTGAAGAGGAGGAATGCATTTTCCCCGGTCTAACCTGAAGGGGCATCTCTGGTCACTGTCCATTAGCTCTAACTGGTATTGCCCGCACAATAGGTGCCCTTTGTGTGGCCATGTTGGAGACACACTGCGGTAGGCGTGGGGGCTGGTGGACGAATCTCCAGCCGTATGCTCACTGGGGTGTGCCATGTCAGAAAGATGATCGTCTGATATTTCGGCCTTAGTATGTTGCTGCAGTCAAAACTAAAGCGAGAAAGGCAGTGAGAGAAAGAAGAGAGAGAGAGAGAAATTTCCCAAAAGTTTCCCAAAATCTGCAAATTATTAAATGTTTTGCCTATAACTGCTTCTGTGTACTTTGCTTAAAGGCTCATGCTACCAAGAGAAGGAGAGAGAAAAAATGGCCTTTGTTTCTTCATTTCCTTTTTTTTGCTGCTTTAATCCTTAATTAAAAATAAAGGTCCCATGTGGGTGCTGATCCTGCATGTTTGTTATTGGAAAAAAGCAGAGCATTCTGAGCACATCTGTGTGTTTTTTTATAAGCGGGCAATGTATCGCTAGCTAATTGTGCATTCTATATGTTTACAGCTGTTCTTTCGTTGAGGAATGAGTGGCATGAATGTATCGGTGTGTATTTGTGTATGTGTGGGTGAGTATGCTTTGTGGTGAGGGCACCCACTTTAAAGTGTTCACTGGACTATGATGACACTGAGACATGAGACACGCTCACTGGTGTGTGAGGCTTATCATCCACAAGAAGCTGTTTTGTGTGTGTGTGTGTGTGTGTGTGTCCAGGGAAGAATGGTAGTGTGAGAGCAAATTCGCTCCCACATTCAGAATGCGTCCTAAACCTATCTCACATCTTCTGCTCTCAGACAGGTTGATTTCTGACGAATTCAGTTTAACACTTCAGTTCAAACATTTCTTTCCCTGACAAGGATTCTTTGTAGTATCAACTTCTCTTCCAGCATTATAATCTGCCTCTCTCTTTTTGCCCCTCTTTCATTCATACATTAACTCCTGCCCTATCAGCTGGGCTGGGCCCTTGGTGCAGTCCCATAGATGCCTATTAACAGGCATTTGAATATTTAAGCAACGAAGTTTTACAAGGTCTCCCAAGGGGCCTTTTAAGAGCACTGATACTGTGTGTTCACCGTCCCATGATGTGATGAATGGAGACAAAAGGAATCATCCCAGATTGAGTTACGTGCTGAATTATGGCAGACACTAAGAGGTGCTTCTCGCAATGACCTGCAGAAAAGACTGGACAAAAGAGTTCATTCTGGAGGAGGACAATGGAGGAGGTTAAAAAGGACACCTGAGACAAGAGCAGTACTGAGGACCTGTCTTAGAGGACAAGGTCTGATAGGGAGGAAACTACACACTACACACTGGTTTGCATATATACAGCACTGTGCAGAAGTCTTAGGCACTGGATGTAAAGCAAAAATGCCTTCAAAAATAATGAAATTTAACTTTCTACATAAACAGCAATGAACTAAACAAAGTCAATATTTGGTGTAACAACCATGTGTCTTGGTATGACAAATGAATCAAACACACACACACACACACACACACACACACACACACACAAACTGTAAATGAAATTTACATAAGTGTAGCGTTAGCATATTATACACCACTGAGAATAATATCTCCTCACCTAAGAGGTGATCATTTGACCGTACAGACCTCTTATTTGGGAGGCCAGTCATTAAGGTTTAAAATATCAAAGTCATTTTTCTGTTTTTAGTCTGTCTATACAAGGGCAGCATTTGAGGTCGAAAAGATATTAAAGCATCCATTTCGACTTTTGTATTGATTGCCCTGATATTGAGCCAGACATCATGATAGGAAACCTTAAATATACATTCAACACAGTGGTGTGAGTCAGGGTCAGCTAATTGTGGTCCCAGACCAGGTCCTAGCTGATATAGTTGGATTTATTAGCTAGAAGAAAATGGCAGAATGGGAAGAAATGAAGAAGCCGGACCTTTTGAAGGAGTTATGTGAGAAAAGCTGTTTTTGTTTTGTTTGTTCGTTCGTTTTTTGAGCTTACAGTGTTTGTCAGAATTATATGTAGTGTCGCCCTTACCTCGTTATTATTATTCTACTAATATAAATCATGGAAATAGCATTACCAGAACACCTGACAAGTGGAAACATCTGACCACTGACAGTCTGATATATGCGTGATGTCTCTTTATTTTGCAGATCAAACATCACGACAAACTACATGCCTGGATATTACCTATTAATAACTATTAAAAGAAGTGTCTTTCACCCAGAAATGAATGCTTACGGTATGGCTCTGGTAGACCTTTTGACCCTCCGAGTGTTAAAATTGGATTGAAACGTTTTCAGAGACAGAGAAAATACTGTTAATAATACAGTAGTTAATAATCAAGTGCTGTCAGGTGTCAATAATTGGTGAGTCTTTATCACCAGCACCGATCAGAGCCAGCAAAGGGATTGTACCGAGGCTATTGTCTCCATTGATTTGTCTACAATCTCCCAGTATTGATTTCTCTCTGTTATCACTTTCCTATTCTAGTCATTTTAAATAATTTATGAGGAAGTACTACTGAAGCCCTTGGGTTCCCTCAGCCACACAAGACATCCTCAGCTCTGATGACTGCTGTAACTCTCACGTAGCAGCTCGTGATATTTAGAGCTAGCTGTTAAAGCAACACTTGTGTTTGGACCAGCTTGCAGATTCATTGTAATGAACGATAGATCTCGGATGTGAAAGGAATTCTGGTACACAGATTAATGACACTATCCTTATTATAAACGTGAAAATATCAGTAAATCACACGCTTGGATGTAGTCATGCCCAGCCTTCATCACAGGGTTGCTGCATGCAGCCTGACACAAAACATACAGAGTATGCTTGCCACTGTCAGCGAAAAGTTTAAGAAAACAAACAGCAGAGACAGGACGTTTAAGCGATTCCCATCTGCATGTGGTTTGCATCTCTCTAAATCCTTCCATGCTTTCTCCCAGCCCCTCTTGGAGAGCGAATCGCAGATGATCTGGGAAACGGCACAGAACAACAGCTTTAAATGGGCCATCGGGCAATGTGCATCAAATCAAACCCATCTTTTATTAAAGCATTAGAAACATATTCTCTCTGGAATTTTTTCGTCTGTTTAGGGAAGTTATTGTGTTGGGAATTGGACGAGTAGGCCAAATGGATGGCCTGATCACCATCTGTTTAAACACGCAAGGGTTCTATCGGATCAGTGCATACTACAGGTGCTTTTCACAGTCACAGTTCTGAAGGAGAAATCCACACTGAATGACCTAAATACTCAGTTCAATTTTCTTTTATTTGTATATACTTTTTATAGGTTTAGATTTATCCCTAATGAGCACGACAGTGGCAAAGAATAAATAACTCCCTGATATTAACAGTGACTGTGATTGTCAGTGGCGTCCAAGATATTTCATAATGACAATCAATGAGTTTAACTTATTTCACTGTGATTGGTTAATGGCTTCCTCCATTACCCACAATGCCATCCAACTACTGCTGATAGTGGTGCCAGAGGGGATTTTACATTTACACCTATGGCACTGTGCCCTTATCCAGAGCATCTCACAGAAGTTCTTTTGAAGTCTCTATCAATAAATGCGTCCTGATACTCGTTCACTAGGTCACGGACTAAGAATATCATCAGTCTAAAAACTCTGTTTAAGTACTTCAGGAAGAGGTAGGTCTTTAGACATGTTTTGAAGACTGCCAGTGACTCAGCCGTTAGGACGTCTAGGGGAAGAGAAGAGTCTAAAGGGATTAAGCACTTGCCTCATCTCTACCTAATGAAAGTGATGCAGCAGGGCTTTGTCCTTTAGTCTGTCCAGCTCTCTCACCTCCTCATCTATACACTTGCTTAAAGAGATCAGGCTCCAAAGCTCATGCTAATACTGCCATCGACACCACTGTGCTTGTCATCTCATATATCATTAACTAGCTGAGACGAGTCTCTGCGGTAACTCAGCACTCCTGGTTTGCATAGCTGCATTGCATTCTGGAACTTTGAGTTCGACGTTTGCTGTGTTGGATTTCTCATTCATCTGACACTGAGCATTCCTGGAAAATAGTGAATGAACGAAGATGCTCTTTTTTTTTTTAAAGGCGCTAACAGCCTATCCTGGCCATTATCCCTTGTGTTTGAGATTGCAGAATATTTTCCTCCTTTTAAACTCCATTGTAACTGCGCTAGCATTGCCCCCCCGTGACATCAGCGTATTAGACGACTGCTAACTTCTCACAGGAATAATGAAGATACAGCATCAACCAACATACGAGCACCATAATCGCTAAACACAGCACAGATATTACTCTCTAAAAATATCTAATGGGTTTCAGGGTGAGGTTTTCCTTTAATGACTAGCTTTTTTTTTCTTCCTACAAGTGATCAGTTGACTACGGTGTTTGTCAGCCCAACACTCAGTGAAGGTGCATCATAATATAGTTCCAGAAGACAGCATGTCATGTCATGTCATGTCAGGTCACAGCACATGTCATGACTGTCATGTGTTGTCCCAAAAATGCACATGAATATTTTGTATTATGCAGATCTTTTACAAGGCTGTCAGTGAGCTTTACTTTGAGCAGCACATTTTGTGACTTGTAAAACTTGTTTTTCTGTCTCTACTGCATTCTGTCACTCACAAGCTGGAACAGCTGCTCTACAGTTAGGAACTTGGCTGCAGACTCCCACGGCCTACATAACTGAACGTACATTTCGAAATGTTTTCCTTCTCATTCTCTTTGACTTGTCAACGTTGTTAGCCTCGCCAGTGTGTAGACTTTAGGATTTCTTTTGATATGCGACGTTGACAGTGTCAACTGTGCCACGTTCTAATTTCATTCTCAACATTATTAACCTACCCTCTAGTAACACACCGATGAACTTCCTTGTGCATGTACTTTATGCAAATCAGTAGGAAGCACTGAATTTGGGTGTAAAATGGTGTCTTTTAATACTGACACTGCTCACCTGCTTAATCTGCTCCTTCTTGGGGCTACATCCAGCATTCCATCATCTACAAGCCTATGAATTTATAGCTTGTGTAGGTGTGTTGACACAAATCATATTCTTTTAGGAACCTGAGCCCAGGAGTCTCCATCAGAAACAGGATGTAAAGACGAAGCCTTGGTTCAGACCACAAACACATTACGGGATAAGAACATGCCATTATGTTTTATCCAGAAATCTCTATTTGACTTTGAATGGCTATGATTCATCTAACATTTGTGGAATCTTCAGCAGGTTGCACTCCATGCGAAGGCATTTTCATTTAAGACAGCATATGTAGAGTTTCCATCATAATTTGTCATTTCTGGAATATTTGCAATAGCGCTCTGTTCCTCTATTTCTTCATAATTGCTTTTCTACCATTATTATGTTTTTCTTTTATTCATATGATACCCCTGCCAAGTGAATGAATTCAATTCCCAATCTTTCAAGTCACTTCCAAGTTTAAGAAACATCTTCAGGGAACATATTAAATGGTTCTATAGCTATGCACCCATTGCACTTTCCTACTTATTAAACACTTAAAACATCGCAGTTTTGGGGAAATGGACATTTTGAGTGTCTCAAGAGCCACAGTTTTATAGCATTTAATGGTAAGTCTCTTAGCATTAATGTGAAGATTCTATTGATTACCAAACCTCATTCGATGATGTCTCACGAAGAAGGAAGCAAAGAAACAAAGAAGGAAATGTAAACAGATTCCTTGAAACTGTGGAAAGTTCCAGTGTAGCAGACAGAGGAGATTTATCGTTGACGTTGACCCTCAGTGCTAACACCAGGGACCCTCCAGAGGAGCTGCCTAGGGCTTCATGCCAAACACCCTAACATTTAAAGAGGTGAGGAGGAAACTATCCAGAGGAGACAAGAAACACATTGGTAGAAGCTCAAGTACCACTTTTATACCCACACACACACACACACACACACACACACACACACATTTCCAGTAGCTGACCTTGCTTTTTTTGGCTGGTCCACATTTGGATCGTCCCCGAGGTGGTCATATCGGCTTGTTACTCGCAGGCCAGCTCACCAGCAGGGAGGATTATGTTTAAGGAGATGAAAAATTAGATGAAAGGGCATTTCGGGAAAATTAACCACCCCTGGAAGAGCCACTGTAGAGCCAGGATCTCCATTTAGAAGCGGAAATCGAGAATTTGTCCAAGTCAGCTGAAGGTAATTAGGTGAAGCGCTGCCCTTGGCTCAGAGCCCCACACCTTCTCCTGCATGCTCTATGAGGTGTCATCAACTGCTTGTCTTTACTTGGCATACATTTTAACTCACAATGAGAGCCTAGGCTGCACCTTAACAAAGAGTTAAGCTGTTCTAACATGTTCTAATGTCTTTGTCCTTACTATATATTTAGAAAAATTACTGGAGCCTTCACCAATTTTCCTTCCTTGGCCTCGCCATATGCTTTTCAGACAGGAAACAGACCAGCGCTGTGTTGTAGAAAGTTTTCTCTGCTCCTAATGGTACAGATGTTCATGCATTACATCATCAAGAGAGACCCTGAGCTGCCCGGAGAATGTCTGACCTTATACCTCACTCATGCCATGCATGGGAAAATAAAGATAGTCCTTTTAGCGGTAAATAAAGATTTCTTGCTAATGTGATACAGATCATTTTCAAAAAGATGATTCTTGCCATACTCTTAATTTGCCAATGGTTTGGAAATGCATGCCACCAAAAGATAAAAGCAACTTGTTTTTCTTTAAAGTGCTATTACACCACCATAAGGTCAGGGGTCATCTTGGGCAGGTGCAGAGGTTAACCTGCTCAGTGCAACTCCAGACTGCTCTTAGCAAGTTCATCCAGAAAGGGTTAAGAAAAATCTAACCATTTCTCAGCTTGAGGTCATGCCTGGTTAAATATGGCCTGGCATGGGTTATGAGACAGACAGTGCAGACTAGCTTTGATTCTCTTAGGCAAGCACCTGAGTTCATTATCTGCTCCCCTTGTGCTGACCCCACATGGCTGAGATATTACTACTGCCCCAGGCTGTTGCAGTATACAATCTCTCTCTCTTTCTCTCTCGCTCGCTCACTCTCTCATCCCCCTCCAACTCTCTTCGGGCTGAACCTATAATCTAGGGGTTTTCATGAAAGATCACAGGTGCTTATTTACAAAATGACAATTTTCCATTTCCATAATTCCATGTTACCATTACCAGATCTTATTGCAGGAGTCAGTATCTTATTTCTGAGGTTTTATAACCTAATGAAAGATGCTTAGCTCTGTTCTTCCACATGCACACACAGACACACAAACACACTTGAGCCACGGGGGCTAGAACAACAGTCTCAGGATTGTGGCATGTCTTTGACTAGGAAGCATGAAGAGGTCATAGGGAAGGCAGTCACTCAGAGCAAGCCTGCAACACTGAACTCTGGAAGTCCAGCGAATGCTTTCATCCTACCGAGCAAACCATACCTCAGAGGAAAGTCATATCATGTCACATTTCTACAAAAAAAAAAAAAGAGAGAAAGAGAGAAAAGAGGTGCCCTTAAATGTCTTATTCCTTTTCCCTATTCTTTATTCCTTCATTCCTATTCCTAAGTCATTATTAATGTTTTGGCTGATCAGTGATCATTGACTTTACCTTCTTTAAGCCCAAAAACAAGGATAATATATTTGCCCACAAACAGAGTCACTCCCTTATTATTGTTCAAATTGTAACATTTTATATTATAATAACATTAAAACATGGATTTATCACTCCAGAGAGGTGTGTTAGAAGTCAAATTTCCTGCTACCCCCCCAGCACAAACGGGACATCTCAGTCTTGGGAGCAGACACTGTCTGGGCCTCATACTGGGGAACTTAGTGCATGGAGAAATATTTTCACAGGATTAACCCTGGCCATGGTGGGCTATTCTCACAAAGGGTTAAGAGTTCAGGGAAACAGAGACAGGGAAGACCGCCAGGGTGACTTACTTAATAGAATGTTATTTTAAATAAATTGTCCCCCATAGTGGCAAAGCTTGAAAAGTTGAGAAGTGCTTGTTGGGAAGCGTTCGTTGTGCTCGCTGTTTTCCCTGCTTCATATTACGCAATTAAATTGCTGTGTGTTTCTTAGTGTCACCTTCATAACAGACACGTTTAAAAAAAAAAAAAAAAAAAGAAAAGAAAAGAAAAAAGAAAAGAAAGAAAAAGGAGAAAGGTAAAAAGCAAAAGTTGGGCCACCATTATTCTTCTGCCTCCAACAAAACCATGTTTTTGAGGAGATGTAATTTCAGCCACTTAAGGATCATTAAAAAGAGATCATATTAAATATCGCTGCTTGAGAGGCGTACTGAGAGAGGGACGGCGAGAGAAATACAGAGGAGATTTGTTTGTCAGTCAAATTCTGACTGCCTTAATCTCTTTAGCTGTCTGCCGAGACAGGTGAGGGAGACGCGGATGGTTGAGGGTCATTTTTCTGCAAATCTGCTCATTAAATGTTGACAAAACAGGCAATTTTCTGTAATTTTTGCCATAGCCTTCTTTCAGCACACCAGTCACTCAGAACCCCTTCATTTTGAGTAGCACCAAGATTCGACCTTTGACATGGATCTCATCTTTGGCCTCCTTCTCCAGTCTGTGGAAAGGACGTAATAGTTGTGCCTTTCAGGTCAGGTGGATGCAGCTTGCAAGTTTAAGGTTTGAGGGGCCATAAAGGATCCCTTTGTGCTTCTTTTCCCTCATGGAGAGCAGGCCAAGGGATAAGAAATGTGCTTAATAGCGCAGGAGTGGGCTTATCATCAGTTGCCATTACTGCTCCAATATCAATGAGGATGACAGACTTATCAGTGACAAAAGGCCCACGTGAAGCCTGGGCTGGTCCTCTCATTTTTGATCTCTGGTCCGCTAAGCTGGACTATTCATTCAGGCTAAGCACCGGGCAGCATACCTCTCTCTCTCTCTCTCTCTCTCTCTCTCTCTCTCTCTCTCTCTCCTCCTGCAGCATGCCAGGGATCACTCATTCTCTCCTTCTATCTCCAAACCCCTCCGTTGTGTTCACTCCAGTTCCAGCCATTATTGACAAAATTTGGCTTAATTTCTTAAGCAACTGAGATATCATGATACATCACTGTGATGAAGCTTTAGAGTCCTAAGATTGCTTTGTATGTTAACCCTTTAAAGCACCAATCTGCACCACTAATTTGATTAACTAAACTGGGTTTGTTGTGCTGCAGAAATATTATCGTTCTTCTGTATAATTCGTTGGACATATTATTAGCCGCATCTACCCAGAAAACTATGTGAAATTCTGTGTACGATTGTAGTCTAATTGAATTCAGGAGAACGGCTTTAATCCAGTAACCCTTCAAAACCCAGTTACTAGCAAAGCCCTAGCACGCAAATAATTCAGTTAGGGGACATAAATGCACAGGAAACAAACTTATTGTTTATTTGTACTGTTTCATGGGCACCAGAAACATGTAGCGTATCTCAATATATCAGTGAAAATACATTTGTATTTGCATATAATGCATAATTAAAATATATATAATGTAAGTACAAGTATGCAAGTACACAATTACATATTGCTGGAATTATTTAAAGCATTCCAAGTCCAGGTTAACAAAGACATAATGATATACAATGATGGTCTATTGTTTTCTTTCTTGCTAAAAAAAAAAAAAAAAAAAAAGAAAAAATCAAAGCTGTAAGATCATGCTTGAGCAATCTTGATCACCAGTAAGAAAAGCTGATCCAATATGTTCAGGCTGTGTATTGAGTAACTCAATAAGCTTCATGTTTGGAGGGCCTGAGTAATTATCTTTAAATCCTTCTGAATTTAGATTTTGTCTGGCAAACACGGCGACGCAACAGTCAAGTGCATCTCAAAATGTCCATATTTTAGCCAAATTTAATTCAGGCCACTATATTGATAATCTGATTCCCTTATGGTATTTTTCAACCCCGAATTCCTTCAAATAGTAACCCTAGAAGCTTATGCCAACAAGCAACCCCCCCACACTTGCCTCCCTCCACCCAACACACACACACACACACAGAGTCTTACACACCTGGACAATCCGAGTCTTTCATTGAGAGCCATGGTGAGGAGCAGGTACAGACAGACTCAAACACCTGCTATCGTAAAGTATGTTCTCCATCGCTGAGCCTGGTCCTTATAGGACTGGGACTCTATTGTTCTCCACCTGTGCTGACAGCCAAGGTATTTCTGGACTCCTCAAGCTCCTACAAGAACAATGCTCAATTCATAGGTGTTGCTTCTAGGAAAATTGTATTGCTTACTGAAAACTGTGTACAATTAGAGTTATCAGAAACAACAAATTCCAGAGCTATGTAAATTCACATTCACATTACTGCAAGATCTTTTTTCGATTATAGAATCAGATTTTTTTTTAATATAGAATAACTACACGCATTTTTGGATGTTAGATAAAGGAAAGGCAAATGCGGAGTTTGTGGATATTTAAAAAAAATACTATATCTGTACTATATTCAAATGCTTTGGTCGAGTCAACAATTTCATATGTCATTGCTTTCTATCTTTTGGCATTACATTTAGCGGTCACTTAACACCATGCAGTGATAGCCCCCTGTAATAAGGCCTTGCCAAGCGAAGAATGCGGTGCACCTGTGCGCCTGAAATCCTTTCCAGCCTGCCCTCGGCTTTCAAAAGCAAACATCGCTGGCATTTTTATACACTCGTCAGTAACCCAAAGCATCAGAAAAGGCCATTTCTTTGACTAAAATGTGGAGATTTTCTTCCTTCTTTTTTTTCAGTTGATCAGAGACAAGTCCCTGTTGATCAAATTACTATGACCTTACCATCATGGGCCTTTTCATCAACTGAATTACAGCTTTAAATGCTCCCTGATTTGTTCTGCATCTTTATGGATGGAACAGAAAGTTGACCCACTCCCCCTGTACACTGTGTTAAGCTCAGTGATAGAGGGGAATTTGCTAATTCATCTGGGCAAGAGGCACCTTGGAGGCCTGGGCCAGCACATGGGTCCCTCAGCTCTGATCCCTCGCTCCTGCCCGGCCCCATTAGTTTACTGCAGAAGAATTCTCGGTCAAGTAAATGGCTGTGGTGGCAAACAAAGCCCCACTTCAAGCAAGATTACTGCTTCAACAAGAAAGCTTTTGATGAGCGAGCCTGTTTCAAAATGTTATCTATACCACCATCACTCCTAGAGGTCAACAAAACCATTTCTAATCACCCATGCCTTTGGCTACTTATTTGCTTCGCCGTGGGTGTGTCTTTCCTTCATGGAGAATGAGAACAGGAGGGGAAAAAAATGAAAGCGATGTACTGAGACAGAGTAGAGAGACGTTTAACACGAAGCACTTTTTGAGAACACACGAGATGACGAAGCAACTTTTGCTCTCTGTGCCGATCTCCAATCCGATATTCACCCCTGAGGCATTCGCTCCTGAAGCCCTGCTGTCAATCAGAACTGCAGAGGAAAAACCTGAGATAAGGAATATTCAGCTCTCGGCTCCTGTCACACAGCATTTGCGAGAGAAGAGTGAGAGATCTGTAAATGGTCGTCCGCATATAGCTTATAATAAAAGGCTTACAGAAATGGTTAGAAGGCTCAGACCATTAAAGACAAATGCCTTTTAATCCCTCAGTCAATTAAAAAGAAATGGAATTTTAAAACACGAGCATCCAGTGCTAACTGCCTGAAAGCCAAAGACATAACTAGGTCTGGTCATTTGCTCAATTTTCCTGTGCTGATAATGCTAGGCATTAGACATAAGCAATTTAACACACTCCAGTGTTTTAGCTTCTTTCTTTTTCTAATTCTTTCTCACAAAGAGGTCTATTGCTAAGGCAGTAAACCATTGCTTGTTGTCATAACTCCAGTGACGGTATCTTACATGGTAGATTACATAGTAGAGTGTCTTTTTTTATTCCAGTTCATCACACTACAGTCCTCTACAACCAATCCCGGGTTATTACCCTAAACAGATGCCTCTTTGACCTAGTACATTACATTTTTCCCCAGCATTCATTCATTCATTCATTCATTCATTCATTCAGGTATTTATTTATTTATTTAGTTATTTAGTTATTGACTTATGGGAAAACGTTTTGCCACGTAAGTAAGTCCTTGTTACTGCTATTCACACAGTTATTTGATATGGAATCTAATGTATTTACTTACAGTTTTTACAATACCACTTAATACAATTCATTCAATTCAGTAGATACTTAATTATTGCACGAATGATTTTCACATTGTGTTTCATCATGTAGTTTTATAGGATAGTAACATATTTATCACTTGTTTAACTGTTAAATATGGTCTCATATTATTATTATTATTATTATTATTATTTTAGGTAAGTATGTTTCCACATAAAATCATGCAAGTATAGCTTTTATCACATTTTCTTCTTACAGTACAACAGATTTCTTTTCACATGTAAGTATAAAGATATGATTTATTTTATATTTACTGTACATAAGATTACATTATATTATACAGTGCAATATACTATCATTTTCTCTTGTTCTCTTGAATGTCTGGCTACTTTATGCAATCCTATAATTGAACTAGAAATTCCTTTTTTAACTATTAGAATCTCTGTAATACAGTATAACACAATACTGTGCAGTAACTGTCAACCCTGTTCCTGTACATATATCAGCCCTGTTACCTGCCACTTACTTGCACTCTGTCTTTACGCCTCTACACGATCTGTGTTACAGCCCCAAAATCGCAAGAATTAAGGCAATTCAATTATTTTATAAAGGGGTTTTCAGCAAAGTAGCAGACTTGATGGCAAATGAATGCACATACATTTCCTTGGGGATATAGAAAAATGGCCCGATTGCCATGTTATAGTATTAAAATGTTATATAATATATAATATTTATAAAACGATAATTAATTACGCCATTTATATATTTATATATCTCAGCTTACAACTGTACAAAAGCTGTACTTTATTATAGGAAGTATGTTATAATTTCTAAAAGACATTTTAAAGCTTACGGTTTCAACTTTTTCAGAATATTAATATAATTTTATATATATATATATATATATATATATATATATATATATATATATATATATATATATATATATATATATATATAATATTATTATGATTAATTTTGCTGGATGGATTTAGAAGCCCCCGAGTTACGATAAAGACCTGAATGTCAGAAAAGCAAGCCAATCATTAGTATTTCATACAATTGTGATTAAAAAAAACAAAAAAAAACCACACAATCATTCTAAGAATTCAGAGCAGACTCGCTGGCTTATAGGAATAATTGAGTTTACGATGCCCTCTACAGCTCTATGTGCCATAAAACTGTGGCCATAATGAAAAGTGTGACTACGATCTATGGTTTTTTTTTTCCCCAGTGTGGTAGAAAGAAAAAAAAAATCATTAAATCATTATAAATAAATAAATAAATAAATAAATAAATAAATGTTTAATGAAAATATTATTTAAAATATTTTATTACAACACTTTCTTAAAATCAACGTTACATTAAAAATATCGTACGTGTTTATTGTGCATTAATTAATTGTATTCCAAGACAGGTTTACAACAGCTAAGAGCATTTTTTCCTATTTTTATAGCTATTCTTTCTTCCTGCATGACTTTCATCATCTCAGTAACAGACATTACGCATGAGTTTGTGTGTGAAAAAAAAAAAAATAATAATAATAATAATTGATTCCAAAAAAGGGCTAAAATAGTCTGAAGCCTGCTTGCTGTTTTTTTTCCCCTTGCATTTGCATTTTGTTTTATTTAATGCATTTCATGCATGTTGTTTAATTGAAATGTATTAGATTCGAAGTAGAAGTATTAGAATAGAGTTTAAAAGAAAACTGTCTTTCAGACCACAGCTTAATATATGTGTCTAAAGATACTGATACTCATAGCTATATTGATCTCATAGAATAATAATTATGTAATCATTTAGCCACATGAAGAAGAAAAAAAAAAAGAATGCCCCAGTCCTGTTTTTTTTTTTTGTCCAGCGTTGAAAATGGTGTTGAAGATTTATGTCATCAGGAGTCAATGGGCAGAATAAAATACTTCTCATTAGAAAAATCAGGTCTCAGAAAATGGCAGAATTCATAAATGCTTTAAATTATCTTATGTGTTAATGCAAGATAACGTTTCCTTAAATACACACCAAGGGATGGTAAATCTGATGCTGTCTGAAAATGTTATAGAAGTTAGCATTCTCTAATTATATCTATATATAATTTTCACGTTTCACGTTCAAGACAAGACGTCAGGACAGATATAAATAAATATCATTTAAAAGTAGAATTCACAAGTGTCACATAAAACTTGACAAAACACAAAACTTAGACAAACGTTCATAAGGGTTTTTTTTTTTTTGCAGAATTTTTTGCATAGTTTTAAGAAAAATGGGTAAAAAAAAAAAATCTTAACCAGAAATGAACCAACCACTTAATGAACCTTTAACTTATCTTATGTGTTAATGCAAAATAAGGGAAGGTAAATCAGCTGCTGTCTGAAAATGTTATAGAAATTCTCTAATTTCTCTAATTAATACCATTGTCTAATTATAATTATATATATAACTATATATTATTGCTATAATACTATATATATATATATATATATATATATATATATATATATATATATATATATATATATATGTGTGTGTGTGTGTGTGTGTGTGTGTGTGTGTGTGTGTGTGTGTGTGTGTATATATATATATATATATATATATATATATATATATATGTGTGTGTGTGTGTGTGTGTGTGTAAGACAAGATGTCATGACAGATACAAATAAATATAATTAAAAAATAGAACCCACAAGTGTCACATAACAACTAGACAAAACTTAGACAAACAAACTTTGATAATTTTTTTTTTTTGAAGACAACTAGAGGGAGAAATAATTCTAAGAGAAATGAATAGATTAAAAAAAAACACTTAACTCTTGAGCAGAAATGAAGCAGCTCGCACACACTGAAGCAATAGGAAATCAAGCAGCAGGGGAAGAGCGCCATCTTGGGATCAGAAAAGGCAGTGCAGCTCAGGATCTCTGCTCCGCGTTAATGAGCACACTAATAATCATGAACACACAAAGAATCAGTATCATAAGCTCATGATATTGATGGTATTAGACTTAGCATAAGTAGTACAGAAAAACAGGAGTGAGAACTTTTAAGAGTTATAAGAATATACAGGATTATAAGTCAGACTTCAGCAGAATAAGTTAAAAAGGGAGCACAGGTTTGCCATCTTAAGAGCTTTTTAGTTCTCTGAAGGTGAGATACTGTAGCTTGGATGGGATGTATGGCTCGATTTCTTTTCCAAAAACGATAAATAAAGGCTTTTGATGACTGAATTTACTAGGATGAACGTGAAATTTGGCAAAGCAGCAATAAAAGATTAATAATAAATCACAATATTTGGCAACTTCCTGACCCTTACATTATGAAAGAACAGGCATCTGTTCTATAATAGATCATCTACAACTTGATTATTGGAAAGCACTGAAACATCACAACGAACATCACTTCCGGTCCGCTGGGCGGGAAAAAAAAAAGCACACCCCACAGATATATAGCATACATATAGAATGAAACGACTGTTTACAAACAAAGCCCACTGTAGCGCATTATAGCCTACTAGATGTAATGAACTGGTGGAATGCTGCAGCTCGGAGACTACTGAGCACACGGGAAAATGGGTGGGGAGTCTGTCAATCATTTTTTTGCTTCAACCAATAAATACTGCTTATGGAATTCTGCATTGGCCAATCAGCGATAGTGTCTCCGCCTACTGGTCACGCCTACTGGTTCTCGGGGCCGCAGTTTAACTGAAAGGGATTCTTTCGTAGTGCGCGTGCGTGAAAGTTTTGCGCATGCGCATTGCCAATCGGGCCGGAGACGGAGATTGGGTAGTGACAACAGCAGCAGCAGCGGCAGCAGCAGCTGGTGAAGGAGGTGGAGGAGGAGGTGGCTAGACTGGAGCTAAAGCGAGTCGCTCCGGGGGGAATGGACAGCATTTAAGCCGGAACGGTAATGAGTACATTATGTTTTCACGGGTATATTTTAATCAGAGCAACGAATTGTTTGCGCGACTGATTTAGTCTGCGTTTATTAATTGCGAATGGGTGTCTGGCGAGCTAGCTTTCATGCTAGCGTTCTATAGCCGTTTAGCTAACGCTCTAACTAGCTAAGTTTTGCTGGAAGTATTTTTATGTTGTTTTTTTTTTTCTTTTGGTGTTTGAAAGCTAGCCATAAGCTCTGACTAACTGGAAGAATAACTAGCTGCTTTGGCAAATAATGACACCCTGTCACAGGCTGTCAAAGTTGAGACCCTCCAAAAAAAGAAGAAAAAAAAAAAAAAAAAAAAAAGGCTGTAACTAGCTAGCTAACTTAGCTAGTCAACTTGACATGAGAGGTTTGCTTGAAGTAAATGTCGGCTTGACGTGGGTTTCGTTTTTGCTAGCCGCTAGTCATTCTGGGTAAGTTGTTGCAGTGTGTAGTTAGAAAAACAGTCGAAGGCCCGGTTTAGTGAGCAGTTTATTTAGTTGCTCGCTGCTTTGCAGCATGGCTCAGAAACAAGAAATACCCTGCTAGCTAGCTCAACACTTAGATACCACTTTGACAACTACTACATGACAGCTGTGTAGCGAGGTTTTGAGCGGAATATTATTAGCTAGTTTAAAGCTATAAACTTGTTAAAGGTTACTAACTAATTACAAACCAAATAACTTACCTTAGCATGAACTTATGAGGAAAAAAAAAAAAAAAAAACTTCTACACAAGTTCCTCATTTTCTGATCCAGTTCTCACTGGCTTGCATTTCTGACTCATGTCTTTCAAATTTCACTGATTTTTAATTTTTAATTTTAATTTTTAGTTGGTTTTAACTGTGTAATTGAACCAAATTTACATCCCAGTCATGTTTCTTGTCAGGATTAAGCCTCCATTAACTGAATAATCACTTTCCATATTAATCAACCCTTCAGCCATGTTAACCCATGTGACTGCTTATGATCTGCATTATGATTATGCCCCAGGGTGATTTGGATCAGTCTTTGTCATTTCTGGTTCTTCACATTTTACACACACACACACACACACACACACACACACACACATACACATACATCTAAATTGCTGTACAACACCCTCTTTTTGAAAGAAGAAGAAAAAAAGAATCTGGTTTAATTGGATTTGTTAACTAGCTGGTGAGTTCAGTCTGATTTGTTTGTTGGGTAACAAGGAACATGTTAACATCCAGCATTCTGAGATTCTCCAGGACCGAGACTGGGACACGACGGACTCGCCGGATAGAAAGTGAAGTGCAGAAAGTTTGCTGCTATGTACCAACAGAAAGCGCTGTGCAAAGAACAGAGCTGGTGTTGGGCAATATGGCGTCACGCAATGCACCTGAATGCTCCGAGGGTTCACACAGGTCGACTGTCCTTAGTGGTTTGTTTGGTGCAATTTAGAAATGGCAGATGTCTTGGTCTGTAAAGTTTGATTGTTCAGTGTTCGGGTTATATAGTTGGAAAGAACACGCTTGCCGCATAGATGAGAGGTAATTCAGCTTCCTGGAATGGTTTATATATATATATATATATATATATATATATGTGTATGTATGTATGTATGTATGTGTGTGTGTGTGTGTGTGTGTGTGTGTGTACAGTACTGTGCAGAAGTCTTAGGCACATGAAAAGAAATGCTGTAGAGCAAAGACGCCTTCAAAAATAATGAAACTAAATGTTTCTACGTTAAAAAAAATACTATAAAGAGCAGTAAACAGTAATAAATGAAACAGTCAATATTGATGATCCTTTGCTTTAAAAAGAAGAACTAGGAGTCTCAGGTACAGTGTGTGCAGGTTTATAAGGAAATGGGCTGTAAGTGTTACTGAGCATCTTACAGAAGCAGACACAGCTCTTCTGGAGACTTTGACGGTCGCACTCGCTTCTTACTTTTGCAGCAAAACCCAGCAGCCTTCATTATGTTTTTCTGTCTGGAAAAAAAGTGTCTCTTATGTAATACACTGCTTTCTTTACTGACATACAAACAGTTTTCTGTAGCATTTAATTTTGTGCTGGAAAACTAATGTTTGGAATCTAAAATGTTTTTGTACTGAATCAATAATGTAGAAGTCATAAAATAAAAATCTATAACAAAGTTTGTACTGGGAAAAAAAAGGGTGCCTAATACTTTTGCACAGTACTGTGTATATATAGCTGAAGTTGTAGCCTCACCATTTTTTTGGGTTTGTCCCTCAGAGTGCTACTCTTTCCATACCGATCTTATAGGTAGGCGCGTTATGGCGAGCGTATAAGCCTTTTTTCCTGCTGGGCTTTCCCTGCTAGAACAGATGGAGCCAGGCCAATTAAGCCACGTGCCTGAGTAGGCCTTATTGCTTTCCATCTGGTAAGCGCTGCGCTTTTACGGGTGAGTTTCGCTTTACAACAAGCTGTAAAAATGCTTGTGGTTGACAGTCTTGCGATCTGCTGATGTCTAGCAGTGAGCATCAAACAGGTGATCTCAGCGGTGATTGGAAATACAATACTTGTGTTCTGCTAGAAGTTTGACCTGTCCTGGAGGATTTTGTAAGTGTAAGCGTCATGTCTGCGTCTGTCGACTCGCTAATACGGTGCCTGTGCTGGTTTTTGGAACAAGTGCCAATCTTGAATATGATGCCGGTATGAAACCGCTGTCCCCAAGGTGTTGGAAGCAGCATCATTTTACTGCCAAGACAGCAGCTAAAGCTATTTTCATGACTGCCATTTAAATTAGGGCTCCAGCTATCAATTATGTTGATAACTTTTTTAGTCTATTATTCAGAACTCTTTAATTAGGCTTAATTAAACAACAGGTCATTAACCGCATTACTGGCATTAAGCAGATCTCTCTCTCTCTCTCTTTTTTATTTTTTTCTCCCCCCCTTTTCTCCATTTTCTTCCCAATATGACCACCACCCACCAGCCAGCTCTCTCTTATCACATGACAGCTACAAAATGTGGAGGGTGTAGGCTAACACGTACTTCCTCTGAGACGCGTGAAGCCAGCCAGCTGCTGCTCGTGCCGCATTACAGGGCAGCGTAACACACTCGAAGGAACACACTATCTGCCCTCTTCTGCATACATGAGCTTACAGATGCCCCCAGAGAAGACAGAGTATGCCAAAGTATCCCTCCTATCCAGAGAGCACAGGCAGTTTTGCTCACTTGGCCACAGATGGCTGTGGCATCATCAGGAACTGAACTCGTGATTTCCGGAAGATAGGGCGACCCGACTCTGTTTTACCTGCATTTCAAGCCCTGATTTGTTCAGTTATGCCCGGACAGAAAGGCAAAATAAATTTCCACGGGCCGTCTTGATGACCGAAACACTCGGATGCTAAATTAATTTGTGTGTGCATGGTGAATCATTTGATTCAGCTGACTCCAAAGCTTTGGGGATAACTCTCAACTTTGAACACCTGAATTCAGTGACTCGACTTCATTGTGAACCAAAAGCAGGGTGGTGACTTGATGCCATGTTATATAAAACATAGTGCATGCTAAGAAATAATGTAGCGTAACACTGCTGAGCCGCGAAAATAGTTTACCGACTTACAAGTTAGTTGATTCAAACAGCATTGCTACTCACTGCCCAACACTGCACATGCTTCATGATGTGTTACCATACGTGTTACAGACATTTTAGCCAAAGTAGCACGAGATAGTGTTTTCAGATAGGGCAGGAAAGATGGATCTAAATGTGTGAAACAGCTAGAAAACCGGATAAGGTAGGACAGCTGCATACACGGTGGTTAATAAGCATGGTTCAGCTGTGGATATCATGCTCTCACTGTTTCTCACCTTCCCACAAACAAACAATAACAAATCGCAATATTACTCACATGAAAATGTTATGCCATGAGGCCAACATGTGAGAAAATAAAGCTACATGCTGTATTTTGAAGATTGTTGTTGAAAAATGCTAGATGATTTGTTGAATCAGATGTCGGAAGAGAAAGGATCTGCAACTGAGTGGAGGGCCACCAGAGTGGTTTTCTTTGGAACTAGTGAAGTTTCCCCATTTGCGCATGTCTTTGCCGAGTACTATTAGCAACGTCGTCACATCGTGACCGTGACCTTGTGCGTGTATGCTGTAAAATGTTCTCGCTTCGTCACTCTAGTCCTCTGGCCATTCTGGTCGCAGAACCATGTATACGTACATACATAACTTTCTGTTCTACGTCTTTTAATTCCTGACCACAGTGGACCCCTGAGAGCTTGTGCCTGCGGCGAATCACAGCCGCGCTGATATTCAGTGTACCCGCAATCTTGCTTGTGTGATATTGCTTAAATAAACCACACTTTCATAGCACTGTAATTATCTCACCTTCGTGTCTGCCTGCGTACATGATCAGCATCCTGTCTGCAAGTACTCCTGCACGATGACATTACTATTACTTTTATTACTTTTATTTTTTTGCCGCATGAGTGTTGGTGCCACAGGAATATAATAAAAACAACAAAAGGATGAATCTAGTGCCATATAGAGCACTGGGTAGTGCACAGGAGTGACATATGGAATTGTGAAATTGAGCCATGGTTCTTCTATGAATACAAGCCTGTGATTTGAGCCCCGCCCCCACGCGAGCTCAGACTTGGTACTGAGGGCGGACTGGGGTATTCGGACCAAGTGTGAAAACGCCCTAAGTGCCTAGGTTGCCCAGGAGGTAGTCATCGCATATGTAAAGTGGCATTTGATGGAAGAAAGAAAGCACCTCTTGACCTGCGTTCAGGTGTTTTACCCGATGGGGAAAGTAAGCGATTGTTCAGGCATACAGTAAGTCACTGACCCTCCAGCTGGCAGTCGGGTCCACACTTGAGAGTGCTCACTTGGATTCTTACCTGCAAGCGTAGAAAGCTTGAAAGATTTATTGATATGCTGCAGGGTGTACAGTTATTACACCCTGCAGCAGAGCTCTGGCCATGTTAAAACTAGAATAACCAAGTCCCAAAATCTGAATATTTTTTGGGTGCTGAAATGATGTTCAGTATGAGGGTCAGGGTCTTTGTAATTGCAGCAGAAGGTTTCGGGTTCAAATCTACAGCATCCAGGTGAGATTGTCCACTGATAAAGTGCGATCTTTAGGGTATCCTTGTGGGGCCATCCACAGCCGCAGAGAGTGAGTCACAAGTGCAGAAACCCTTCAAGCACATGTAGAGCATCAGGATGCTTTACCTGATCGTGTCCTGCCAGTATATTCAGTAACGCTGACTTGGATTTTGGTAGGGCTGCAGTAACCAATAGACAAAATGAAGAAAATTCGAAGAAGAAGGAAAATAGCTGGCAAGGAATTTTTTTCATTGATTAGCTGGCCTGTGTGTTGAAGTGCTACATAACTTCACTTAGACTAAAGTTAGAGGTTCGCACACTTGCCTCGCACCTCCGCGGTTGGGGGTTGGATTCCTGCCTCCACCCTGTGTGCGTGGCGCTTGCATGTTCTACCTCTGCTTCAGGGGTTTCCTCTGGGTACTCTGGTTTCCTCCCCCAGTCCAAAGACATGCGTTGTAGGCTGATTTGGCATTTCCAGATTGTCTGTAGTGTGTGAATGTGTGTGATTGTGCCCTGCGGTGGGTTGGCACCCCGTCCAGGGTGTCCCCTTTCTTGTGCCCCGAGTTCCCTGGGATACGCTCCAGGCTCCCCGTGACCGTGTAGGATAAGCAGTACGGACGGATGGATGATTTGTTAGTTGGAGCCCTAAATTATAGTGTTACTAGTGTGCAAGTTTGCCTTTTAAACTTTCTGTCCTTTTAAATTGGAAAAATATGTTTTATTTGAATTTTGATTTAGTTTTGCATTTATGCTGAATGAAGAAAAATGGCCACGGCAGCAGGCATGCTTACCTATACCTTTAGGTCATGTCCAAATGAGAAACACTGTATTTAATAGTATTACATTGTGACTTGAATTAATGCTGGGTGATTTTCACGATTAATTTGGTTAATTCGAATTAATTTCAAGTTTCAATCAGTGTTTTCGATTAAAACATCCATAACTGCTATTTAAAAGTTTAAACCAATACGAAAGAAAAACAACGCCTCCCACAGCCTGCACTACTCCCGAACTCTGCGCCCTTAGATTAAAAAAACACCGCCAGGATAAACAGGCAGCACTTCGCTGAGGACTGAGCTCGTAGCAACAGCTAAAAATCATCACTTCAGGCATATGGAATTGATAGAGGTTTGAAAAAGTAAGATATATAAAAGTAAAATATAATGCTGCATCACATCCTAAGCGTTAATTTGCCAGTTGGAATTACGTCATTTTCAACTTCAGGACATTCGACAGAAGAGGTGGCAGCAAGCTAGGCAGCTAACTCGGATGAGTGATGTATCTTTTCTTTCTCAAACAGTGAACTGTATAGTCACCGTATTTAGATTTAACAAACGAATACGTCTGTATGTTGATTAATCCAAAGCTAATACTTGTATGTACAGTATAACAAGTATAAAATTTAAAGGTAAGAAGTCAAGATATTTTTTTTGCAACATTGCCCAGCCCTAACTAAAATTTTTTTTTAAAAAACTTCTGAAAATAGTAATGCAGCAAGGAAGCTGTAGGATTCATGTTCTTATTAACCTTATAGGTTCAGTTGGACTCAGGCACGATACGCATCTAGTGTGATCGCTAACCGTGGTCGAGCTTGGAACTCTAAACATGACGTCAATGATGCGACTGTTCCATTAACAAACACGGCGGCAAAGGGATCACTTTGGTCTACAGCAGAGGTGCAGTGTTTACTGGAAATTTGGGCGGACAAGGTGAGTCCGCGAGTAAAGCTGCATATTCCTCCCTCAGTGTCAGCTGCCTCCGTAAAAATCTTCTGATACGTGCAGCATGATTGAGTGAAAAATCGCTGTGCTGCATACGTGATAAATCTATCAGGCAATCTGTTAGGCATGTGAGAGGGCCGTGTATCACTGCACCCCAAATGACTCCAAATAAGCCCCAAAGTAAGTAACATTATAATGATGGTCTCCATTGTGCTGTGCAAGGGCGCTTTTCTTCAAAACAAGAAGTCACCTCGTAATGACGTAAGTGTGTTCAGGCCCAGAACGTTAAGTGGCATGTGACTGCAGGTCAGCGAGGGAGTGGGGCAATCATGCTTGGGCACGGTACAAGGCAACCGGGCCTAGTGTGAGTACGCCCTCAGAATGGGAAATACTGCAGCTGGACTATCTCAGACAGAGTCAGGATAGGGCATCAGCATATTTTTATCCTCCTATTTAATAATCATGTTTTTTATTTATGTATTTTTATAACAATATAGTCAGGTCTGTAAGTGTTTGAACAGTGACACAGTTTTCATAATTTTGAAACGAAACTATCAAGATGTGACTAAAGTGTAGGCTTTCAGCTTTAATTCAAGGGGTTTTACAAAAATATTTAATTAACTGTTTAGGAATTACATAATCCCTCCATTTTCACAGGCTCAGGCTCAAAAGTAATTGAACCAACTAATATAATTATAAATATAATAATTATTTATAATACTTTTTTTTTTTTAACACATTTGCCATCAGTGACTGCCTGAAGTCTGTAACCCATAGACATCACCAAATGCTGAGTTTTCTCCCTTGAGATGCTTTGCCAGGCCTTTACTGCAGCCACCTTCAGTTTCTGCTTGTTTGTGGGACCTTCTGCCTTCTGTTTTGTCTTCAGTAAGTGAAAAGCATGCTCTGTTGGGTTGAAGCCGTTGGACATTTAAGAGTATTTAATTTCTTTGCCTTAAGAAGCTCTTGGGTTGCTTTCGCGGTATGTTTTGAGTCATTATCCATCTGTACTGTGAAGCCCTGTCCTGTTGGTGTTGCAACAGTTGACTGAATCTGAGTAGGAAGGATAGCTCTATACACTTCAGAATTCATCCTGCTACTTCTGTCAGCAGTCACATCATCAGTAAACACCAGTGACCCAGTTCCACTGGCAGCCATCCAAGCCCATGCCTCCACATGATTGACAGATGATGTGGTATGCTTTGGATCATGAGCCCTTCCTTTCCTTCTCCATACTCTTTTCTTCCCATCATTCTGGTACAAGTTTCATCTGACCAAAGAATCTTGTTTCAGAACTGGGCAGGCTTTTTTTTCATGTTTTCTAGCAAAGTCTAATCTGGCCTTTTTGTTCTTGAGTGTTACCAGTGGTTTGCATGTTGAGGTTAACCATCTGTATTCAAGAAGGCATCTCTTGATTATAGACTTTGACAATGATACACCTACCTCTGCCTAAGAATTGTGATCATCCACTTTAGTTGTCTTCCGTGGTCTTCCAGGCCTTTTGCTGTTGCTGAGCTTGCTAGTGCATTCCTTCTTTCTAAAAATGTACCAAGTTGTTGATTTGGCCTCTCCACTATTTCTTCTATCTCTCTGATAGGTCTGTTTTGTTTTTTCAGCCTAATGATGGTCTCCTTCACTTGCATAGAAACCTCTTTGGGCCGCATATTGGGAGTTCCCACGAACAGCTACCAAATGCAAAATCAACACTTGGAATCAACCCCAGACCTTTTTATCTCCTTAATTTGTCATGAAATAATGAGGAAACAGGCCAGACCTGGCCATGAAACTGCTTCTCAGTCAATTGCCCAATTACTTTTGAGCCTGCGAAAAAGGAGGGACTCTGTAAAAAATGGCTGTAATTCCTGAACGGTTAACGCAATATTTTTGTTTAAGCCCTTGAATTAAAGCTGAAAGTCTACACTTCAGTCACATCTTGATTACTTCATTTCAAGTCCACTGTGGTGGTGTACAGAGGCACATCTATGAAAACTGTGTCGCTGTCCAAATACTTACGGACCTGACTGTATAATAATCCTACACACAGCAGCGTTACGGTATGCTGGCGTATTGAAAATAGCCTAATAACTGAATGAGGCTAGTAACAACAGGTCATGCCTGGCTAGTGTGCTATTTTTCCTTGGTCCAGAAACATGTGATTGAACCCATGAGCTAATGAAGATAATTCAGCTGCATTAGGGAAATAATAACACTACTCTGTAGAGAGGATTACTCTATTTTTATAGCAGTGATTGGTATCGGGTGAGTGGTATCTTCCTACACACTTCTCATGTACCAGAGGCCTGAGAGTTAAAGGATGTAGTACTGAATTGCACACTTTTTTTTTTTTTTTACTGAGCGCAGTCTTGTCATTCCAGTTTAGGAGCACAGCCCCAAGTGCTTTCATCACATATGAATCAGCCTTTGCTTTAACCTTCTGTGTTCTTTGCACCACTCTTTCACTCCCTGCTGTTTCTCCAGCTTTCTTCCTTTGAATGTCTGCATCAATACCCACATTCTGCACCACTGAGGTTTCCCTACTCTTACTCTGTACAAATTAAAAACAAACTTAAGTATCTGACTATAATAGCACTCCTTAGATTACTCAGTGTTTTACTGATACGCTCTGCTAGTGAATAAATCTTACTTTGCTGAACAAGCTGCACTCTTGTATTGATTAATAGTAAAATTGGCCCAACTCATAATAACTTGTTCAGCTCAAACTACCTCAGAACTCTCTTTGGCAGAGATGGGAACGATATGTTGAACAGATGTAGCTAAAATGGAGTCAACTATAAGCTGCTTGTTCAGATGATTAATATAATTATATTGTGCAAATTCAAAAGGCCTACTATAATCAGATGTTATCAGAAAATTTAATGCTTAGTGAAAAATGTCCCATTATGAACAAAAAAAAAAGCAATGCTTTTTGCAAAAATACACAACAGTGGTCATATGACAATAATTAGAATGTTGTTTATGTTGAAACAAGACTAAAGTGCAACTTCAAAAGCAGGGGCTTTTAAAATGTTTGGGTAAAAGTTAAAAAAATATGAATGTGAAAATAACATATGTTGTAATAAACCCAAACACAATTATACAGTTAAACCGAAAAAAAAAAGAAATGCATTGCATGCAGAACCTAAAATGGATGACAGAAATAAGAGAACATTAACTTATCCAACTGGTAGTCTTTTCAATTATTTTATATGTCGACTGGTTGCTTCTTAAAAAAAAAAAAAAAAAAAAAAAAAAAACATTTGTAATTCCATATGAGTATCACTAGTTGCTGCTTTTACCTACCTAACTAAAGTAACTAGATTTTAACTAACTGGTGTTACAGTTGTATTTGAACTGTTAAATTTCAATGTTTCTTTTCAAGAATGAATAATAAAATGAACAAAAAAAAAAAAAAACAAGCACACAACACACACTCCTCACAATAGACTAATATTTATTCACAGAATTCAGGATGCCATGTTTACTTCCAAAAGTGATCAAGAACTGACCCCAGCTCCACCCAATAACGGAAGACGTCAGATATTATCACATTTGCCAAAGTATTGCTTAGTTGTAGTTGTTTTTTATTTGTTTCAAACAGCTATCAAAAAGTAACACAAGCTCTAGAATGTGAATTTATTGCTGTGCAGCGAATGCAGTTTACGACCTAAAATTAGTACGATTAAATAAAATAATCATTATGAAAGGCATAACCTCTCGTGATATGTAAGCAGAAGGGCTTGGAATTAAGCCTGGGAAGGGCTCGTCCTGGGGATTGAGTTCCTGGTTATACATTTTTCAAGCCCAAAAGGACCAGGAAGCATGGGATCAAATTCAAACCCTATTATCAATTTCACATTGGAAACTGGGTTAATGTTGACTGAAGCAAATATTCAGGCTGCAACAATGAAGTGTTCACTCAGTAGAGTTTGTGAAGAAGAAGATGATTTTTTTTTTTCCAATATATCTTACATAGTTTTGACTTGCTTAATAATTGCTAAAGGACAAAATCCAGGGCTGTAAACTTGCGAGTACAGCCTTCTGGAGCTTAGCCAAGGACATTTGCCCCTGGAGTCCACCAGACCACATCGGTGTACATTCTCTGGCAACCTGTCAAATCAGCACACATGGCGTAGGCGAGCAGCCTCCATTTTGCCTCACGCTGTAAGATTCACCTTACATAAAATTAGGACAGTGTAAAGAAGATGTGGAAAATGAATGCCTCTTTCTTGGGTATTCGTTTCAGTTTAAATAAAGCAGTGGCACTTGCTGTCCACAAATGGGACCTTAAGCTAAAAAAAGATTAGGAACTGCTGCTTTAGACCGTGCCAGGATGCAAATACATAGTTACAGGTACAGGTATCTTTACAAGCTGACTGGTGCTAAACCAGCAAGCTGGCAGCTTCCCACATTGTTGAGACTTCAAGTGCAGATGTTAACCAGGGAGCTACAAAGCAGGCTCAGGAGAGAGCAGTGAGCACTCCAAACGTCTTAAACATGGTTCTGCTTGTTAATTGCTTGACCCGGGTTTTATTAAGTTACATATTCTGATGCGCATCGAGTAACACGGGGTGTTGAATGGCTGTGTTTGATTAGGTCTTGGCTTGCATCGTGGTGCACTTCTTCATGGCCTCATATCCATCACAATCAAATGATATCAGAGGTGGCTTGGCCTAAAAAGTACACATTCTTTCTGAAACTTGGATAGCGTTAGAGTTCTGTTCTGTATCCAAAGCCCCACCATTCTTTTCCAAATCACTGTGAAATTGGCCAAATGCAGTATATCTTTTTACGGTTCATTTGGGGCCAAGTAGAGAAGTGACCATTATGTTAAAAAATGCAGTAACATGTTCAAGTAAACGATAATATTAAGAAAAGCCAACATGTTAAGACTGAATCAGAATACATCATCCTAGAGAGACAAGAACCAAATCTCAATACTGGCCTACGAAAAGTGACCTAAAATCCACCACGTTATGTTCTGTAGTAGGAAAACAATCAACAGTGTAGTGGTGTGATGTGGCCCAGCACAAAGCAGAGTTACTGTCCTCACCCCGGAGTTGATTATTTGCCTATAACACCACGTCCCCAAAGTGTTTTATTACCCTTATATCACAGCAGTTCAGTAACAGTTACACTTTTGTGTTTATTAGGGATAAGTCCATATTTTCAATTATTTGGTATTTGGGAGAATCTTTTTGTAGCCGTAGCATCCTGCATTCAAGGAAGGCCAGTCACTGAGCTGTAACGAGGGCTCTGCGGCATGCCCTCAGCACCAGAATCAACGATTTCAGCCGCATCTGCCACCAGTTCATGTACACAAGTGCATTGAAGCTAAAATGGTAGTTTGTAGCCTGTGTAATAACAATGTCGTGAAAACAGGTTTTTGGTTTAATTATGGAAAAGTCAACGGTTTTGAATTGCTGGTCGACTAGTTAAAATGAGTGGTTGTGAAATCTCTATGCTTTACATGTCGTTTTTCATATGTGTAATAGTTTTTCTTCAAAATCCCCATCCCTGATATATTGGCAGTGATTCATTGACTGTTAAGCAAACAGTGGTTTAGCCAGGGCACTTTGAGCATGGTTCGAAATTGGACTGCAGCCTGCCACTAGAGGGCATCTGTTTTCAAATGTAGCCCATCTTGTCCATGTGTCAGACATGTACAATCATGACTCCTTCCAGTTTTCCAGACGCAGTACTTGAGCAAATTAAGGCTACTGTTATTTGATGGCTTGATGGTTGACCTTTCACCATCCTAATATCACCGCATATTAACACACGCGGAGCTGGCGATGTGACAAATACACTGATCAGTTCTTATTTTTACTTCTGTGAGTAAGTCCTTTAGCCAGTGTTACTTATTAATAAGCACTGCCATTTGTCACTGCCTGGTGTCTAAACATATAGCAAAGCTGTAGCTGTTGACTCTCGCTTGCTGCTGTGTTCTGTGTTTGCTCCAAATTGCATCAGGTTTGAAGGTTGACTATTTACTCAAGCCTATCATCTTTAACCAAACACTGTTAACGTTTCCCTCAATGAAAAGAATGTTACAGATCCTTTTTTAAAAGACAAATCTTCGCAGTGCTTACTGAAAACTGGCGTTTCTGTCATAATGCAATAAATGATCGCTCATTTTGGCAAGGTCAGCCTCC
Organism: Pangasius djambal; assembly: GCA_022985145.1. Taxonomy (NCBI): domain Eukaryota; kingdom Metazoa; phylum Chordata; class Actinopteri; order Siluriformes; family Pangasiidae; genus Pangasius; species Pangasius djambal. The sequence continues at coordinate 18,390,598 of CM040982.1, forward strand.
TGACCCCTTGACAGACTTGGAATGGGTTTATGTACTCTCCTGTAATATACATTGATCTGTATTCTGTGACACACTAACATTTGCCTGTCAGGGTCGAGCCTACTTGAGTTTTCAGTAAGGTTTTGAGCTTATTTATTTATTTTTTTTAATCAGTGCAGCAACACTACAGGGTGTCCCGTAGGGGAAATGAACACTTTTTAGCAAAAAAATTGTTCATACTTAGATGGCCTTTAACAAAAGTATTGAAATCATTCTCATGGCTGGGTCGGGAAGCTGTCGCAAGGTTGCGATGGACTTTAACAGGAAAACATGGCAAGCACATCACACACAACACTGCTGCCAAACTTTATTAACAAATCCAAAAAGACTGGGAGTGTCGTGAACCAGCCGAGAAGAGGACGTCAACGAACAGCCACCGACGAAGGCACAACCGTTGTGCTGGCATACATAGTCCCCTATGTCTGGAGAGTTTTGGGACACCCTGTACTACACTGACACACTTTAAAAAGTTTCTGGGGAATTCATTTAAGTGAGCAGATTGATAAAAGGGGGTCTTTCAAGCCCATTGGGCAAATTAAAGCTCTAGTGTGCTTGCCCAGTCACATGTTTTAGGGGACCGTCACCAATTCAACTGGACTAAAAAGTGTTTGCTGACATAATTTAACTCAAATATATGGCAAGCTAGTTGTGTATTAATACAGACGTAAGAAAACGAGTGGTTATTTGAATTACCAGGATGTGGATGGCTCGTCTGTCCTCTTCTGATAATGTTTCCGATGATTGATATTGTGTGTTACCTTTAAAAAAAAAAAAAAAGACTTTTTGATGTTCTCACCTTGTAACACTTGAGAGAAAAAAGTGGCTTTGTTTCCATTTGACATGTTTCTGTGAAGATTGTTTTTCTCTGGGAATAAGCCTATACTCCAAGGAGTTGAGCAAAAAGAACATTCCAAGGGAAGAGTTCTTGAGTTTTACTGATGTGCAAACATAAAAACACATAGTGGGACTGAAAAATAAAGCAGACAGATTTCCAGAACACCACAGTTGTAGTAACTTACTGTAACTTAATTTTCCTCATTTTATACAGTATAGACTTGTGCTAAAAGAATCTTCATCTGCAAAATGCTTTAGAATAAATAAATAAAAAAAACAGTCAAAAGTTTTGTACGTGTATTTTAAAAACAAACCCAAAAAAACCAGAAATACCACATTTACACAAATATTTAGACCCTTTGCTATGACACATGAAACTGAGTTCAGGAGCATCCTGTTCCAGTTGAGATGTTTCTACTTGATCATAAATCATCTGTGGTAAATTCAGTTGATTGGTTGTGGTTTGGAAAGGCACACCTCTGCCTGTATATCTGATAGAGCTTGTCATCAAAAAAACAAGCCGTTAGGTTAAAGGAATTGTTTGTATACTTCATGTCAAGTCAAGTCAAGTCAAGTCAAGTGGCTTTATTGTCATTTCAACCATATACAGCTAGTTAGTACACAGTGAAACGAAGCGACGTTCCTCCAGGAACAAGGTGCTACACAGACAATACTGTGTACTACAAAACTGTGTTAAGGCACAGATCTGGGGAAGGGAAAAGTATTAAGCTTTGAATGTCCCAAAGAACACCAGGCAGAGCTTCTTAGAGTTAATCGCCCAGCCAAACTGAACAAACAAGGCAGAAAAACTTTACTCAGGGAGGTGACCAAAGAGCTTGAAGGTCTCGGTGACGAAACTCCAGAGATCCTATGTGGAGATGGGGGGGGGAATTCTAGCACATTCTCCCATCAACCATCTCTAGATGCTAGAACACAACCATCTTTGAAGCACTCCACTAATCAGGCCTTTACAGTAGAGTATCCAGAGGGGAAGCCATGCCTCAGTAAAAGGCGCATGACTGCACAGTTTGCCAAAAGACATTTCTCAGCTCATGAAAAGAAAGGATGTAATTAAGATTGGAGCATTGGGCGGAGACAAGTGCCTGCTTTTAGGGGTTTGCTTGCTCAATGTGATCAGCTGTGCACGTATACACTGTGGTGGAATATGCCTTTGCACATGTGAGTCATATTAACACTACCATGTTTTAGTAGTAATTCTGAAAAGTTTGTAGGGTTCAAGTGCAGTAGGAATGAAGAAACAAGCCTATAAAGGAGTTCCTTAAATTTTCCCTATGAAACTGACGCTGTCTGACTCCTCCTCTTGCGATTCAGTGTGACATGACTGCAGCACACTGATTTAAAATGAAAAGCAATGCAAAGAGAAATACATTCACTTCTGGCAAGTTAGCATTTGATTCTTAAACAGTAATACCCTGCTGTTTTTCACTGAAGAGATTTTACAATCTAAGAGCAATGAAGGTTTTACTTATAAATATAGAAAAGTTTCTGTTTTAAATGCAGATCACATTCACCTCCAACATTCATTTCAAGCAATCCGCTGCCTTTTTTTTAATTTTTTTTTTTTAACAACAGCAAAATTGCAAAATTGACTCCTATATTTCAGGGTAAGAAGTCAAGCCCATGTTCTAGGAGTTGCTCAAAGAGGTGATTTGTAGGAGATGCCAAGTTTACATTTTAATTGAATAATAATAAAAAAAAAAAAAATTATTACCTATAGAAAAAATAAAATGTGCTGACCAAGTAATATTTACCTAGAGAAATGAATACATTTTTTCTGAAAAAGTTTAATGAGACAGTGCATGATTCTTGCCCCTTAAATCAGAATAACACATCACACACTCATTTGTGTTGTAGCCACAATGTGTTTTTAAAGGTCCTATATCTTAACCTCATGAGACATCATAAATATCTTAACCTCATGAGACATCATAAAACAAGCCCTTCATTTAAAATTCATTATACTATCAATAGCCTTCTCAAAAACCAGGCATTTTTGGCTTGGTACAATTTTATTTGTAAATGTCTGTATTGTTTGGCCATATTTTCCCAGTTTGTGTAACTTTTAATATTTGTATAATTAAAAGTTATTTTAAATAATGTAATTAAACATGTTTTTCGGTCTCCTTGTAGGCTTTCTGCAAACCAGGTGAGACATCAGTGAGTCATGGAGGACGACGGCAGCTTCATAGAGTTTGATGTGCCAGAGTTCAGCAACACTGTTCTTAAGCAGCTCAATGAGCTGCGGCTCCAGGGTAAGCTCTGCGATATTATTGTGCACATCCAGGGCCGACCATTCCAGGCACACAAAGCTGTGCTGGCTGCCAGTTCACCGTACTTCCGTGACCACTCCTCTCTAGGCACCATGAGTGGGCTCTCCATCTCGGTGATCAAAAACCCCGCAGTGTTTGAGCAGCTGTTAACTTTTTGCTACACGGGACACATGGAGCTGCATCTGCGTGACGTTGTTAGCTTCCTTACTGCCGCCAGCTTCCTGCAAATGCAAGCCGTCATCGACAAGTGTACACAGATCCTGGAGGGCCTCCACTCAAAGATCAGTTTGCCTGTGGTTTCTGGCCAAGCAGAAGCTGAAGAAGACCTCGATTCCAGAGCGGGACACAATGGTGCAAAAGAGATGGGTATTTTTTTGAATCCTACCCAGATTTCCCCACCCTATTACCCTAGGAAAAGCCATCGAGTAGAGGCAGGTGGAGGTGGAAAAGGGCTCGCGCACTTAGCAGAGGAGGGGCAATCAGATCGAGGGAGCGATTGCGCTTCAGAGCAGGAGGCATCAATGGAAGTAGAGCCTGACCAGGTGGACTTGATTGAAAAGAATGGGCAAGTCGCCGATATTCACATCAAGTTGGAAAAAACGGAGCGGCCCAGCTACTCAGACAGCTCATCGGCGGGCGATGATAGCTACCACACAGAACTGGTGGATGGTGAGCAAGTTGTAGCTGTGACTGTGGGACCTTATGGTCCAGTGCCACCCCCTGCTCAGTACACCTATTCCTCACTTCCTTCATCCTGCTTTGTCGGTATCAGTCCATCCAGTCCCTCTCAGTCAATTCTCAGTGGATTTCGAGGTGGCCGCACCAGAAGTAAGCGGAATATGCCAGTCCCGGCTGATGTACTTTCTCAGCTTAAGCCAGGCGCAGAGGAAGGAGAGGGAATAGCATCAGGAGTTGTTTTTGAGAATGACGTCAGGGAGCGAGGTCTCCGTGGCCATTGGTATCCGTTCAACGAGCGCCTTGTGTGTGTCTACTGTGGCAAGTCCTTCAACCAGAAAGGCAGCCTGGACCGCCACATGCGTTTGCACATGGGCATTACTCCATTCGTCTGCAAGTACTGTGGCAAGAAGTACACGCGCAAAGACCAACTAGAGTATCACATCCGTGGCCACACGGACAATAAACCCTTCCACTGCCAGATTTGCGGCAAGTGCTTCCCTTTTCAGGGCACCCTCAACCAGCACTTGCGTAAGAAGCACATGTGTTCCAGCGTCGAGATGAACAACCACACAGGCCCACAAGGGGAAGCAGCAGATGGCCAGCGAGGGGCACCAGTGGAGGTTTCAGAGATCGTCTACAACGATACCTATAACGATGATGGGTCTGCAAAACCCGCAAGCGAGGAGAGTGTAAAGGGCAGTGCCGAAGAACCCCCTGGGTCCAGATGCGATTAAGAAATCGAGATTGTAGTGGGTTTCATTCTGTCATGTGCAGCCTTTAAAGGTTGACCGTTTGTAGAGAAGTGGATGTTGAACCTGCCTTGCGCATTTTCTACTAGTACATTTTTGTGATTTGGTTTAAGAAGAGATCATGCATTCTTGATAAGCAAGTTTTTCAAAGGTGAGGGGAATTGTAGTCAGGGAGAAGGATTGAGTGGGACATCTCAATAATTAAGGCCTTCAAAGAGTTTTTTTTTTTTTTAATGTTTTTTTTTATAGATAAATATTTCCATGTTTTTAAGCATAGAGTAATATAGGCATGTTGCAATAATGAATAATGTGAAAGCTCAGTTAAGATGCTTGTCATATCATGCTTTTACCTGACCTGTTTTTGCACATTTGGCCTCAAGTAGGCCGATAACTCACAAGGATTGGTTTTACCTACCAGTGCAAAAGCTCTGTGACACATCTGTTCAATACCTCATCATACAATGTAACATACTCACAATATGGCAGTATTGTCAAAGTTTATTCAGCTCCAACCGGGTTCTACCTCAGTCCAGAACCTGAAAGGAAGTGAACAAGCATCTTGTTTTAAAAGGTTTCAGTTGCTTTACATAGCAATCTTGGCACAACACATTTTCACTACACAAAGCCTTGGTACTACAGTGAACTGTTTGTTTGAGACTGTATGAAATCCAGACTGCTGTCGTTGGATTTGCTACGTTTTTTTGAGAAAGGTGCTTTCCGGGTGGTTAGGGTTAAGTTAGGTGATAGTCTCCCTGCTCTATGCAGCATTAAGGATGGGGAATTAAACACCAGATATTAAGAATTGTATAGTTATTTACAGTTTGGGTGTACAACAGCAAGTAAATATCAAACGTAACTGATTATAATGCAAGAAAACCATACATTTCCTCTAGATCTTTAGAGATTTTAATGCAAGGAAGTCAGTATATTTTTAAAGCCAATAATCAGAAGAGCTGATGCTGATTGTAGTTCTTCTGCCGCAATATTCATTTGCCGGTTGTTGGCTTTCCAACAGTTCCTTGTGCTGGACCACATTTTCCACTATAAAAAAAAAAAAAATCCTGACGCCCACAAACATATCTGAGCAGCACAAGTATAATCTCAGTACTGAAAAAATCATGCCGAAAAATTCTCAACACTAAACAATGGTGAAATGCATTTTAGATCAGTGGAAGATGAGGGTCAGTACATTTATTTGTTTTGCAGGTAATAGATTGCGTGTAGCTTTACACAGTTCTGATGAGCCACATCAGGCAGTTTGGGGATGAATGTCTTTTTGTTGCCTTTGAAGCTTCCTTTTAAAGAGAATTTGTTCTACATAAGAAATACTCGCTGGAGGACGTGTCAATTTGAATTCTGTTGGTATAGTCTAAACCAGTATCTTTGTGAAGGAATTTCCGCAAACCTCAAAATTTGTTGAAATTTCAAAGTTGTCTAAGCTCGTTGTTCATTGTTCCAAAGTTGGCACTCAGTTCCTTAGCAATTTGCCAGATTAAGAAGGGATGGGTTATGATATTAATTTCAAGAAAACCATAATTGGACATCCTGCTTCCATTTTCAAGGTGGCAAGGTCTACCAAATTCCAGCCTAGATACAAAAAAAAAAAAAAAAGAAGAGCAGGAATATCAGACACTAAAAGCAAAATAAATGATTAAACTGAAAATAACTAGACTGGTCAGTATTTAATAGTTACAACAAGAATATAAGCACAGTCTACGAGAACACGTTAACAATACTTCTACTTACAGTCATTAATTTTCATAGTTATGATTGTGATTTTTAGACGTGAAAGTATTGTTAAAAATGTAAAGCCTGTCGATACAGAATTGGTTCTAAGACTGTGGCTAATAATGAGAGGAGCGCTGCTGCACCATTAACTATATAGTCTGACTCTGGAACTCTAATCTATAATCTAATCTATAAAAGAAGTATGAATAGTTGTACTGTTCAGAGCTGGTTTACTTTGGCTTCCAACAGTGTTGTTTAAAAAAAAAAAAAAAAAAAAAAAAAAAAACCCCTACTGAAAAATGAACTTCGTAGCCTTCAGATTAAGGCTTGTGTAACTGATGCATGTTGCCTTAAAAGGCACCCAAGTTTTCATCCCCAGGAATGAAACTTTTTATGTAGAGCAAATTGTATGTACTCTGCATGACTGTAGGGTTTTCTTTCTTCACTGATCAGCGTTAGATAATGGCGTTTGTTCTAGTCTCCACGGTCTCCCGTTCTAGTTCTTCCTATAATGTAGATGCGGGCACACATCCATTACGAGTCAGGTGGAAAAAGTTGACCTGTGACAATCGCTGGAAACATTTTTCTAACCGTGTTTTGGAAAGCAGTGACTCGCAATGCTCTATTTGTACTTTTTCGAAATGTGTGTCATGTTAACAATTCTGTCACTGCTCCGAGGAGACACTCGTGCAGATTGCTTCAGGGTCGCCATGCCTGCTTAACAGATACCACTTGTGCTAGGCATTTCCCATTTGCTATTGACCCCCCCCCCCCCCCCCACCCCTCTTACTGAAGATCATAGCACTTAAAGTAACATGTGAGTAGCCTGTGTCTACAGTATTGTAAAGTTTTTCATTTTACAGCTAGCATACAGCATCTTCTTCCCTAGACCAAAGCAGATGGTTTGATTTACTAATGGTGCTTTTTT
>CM040982.1:18407028-18418079 GCA_022985145.1 Pangasius djambal
TTTTTTTTTTTTTTTTTTAAATACTTTCATTGAGTTTGTCTCATCAGATTGTATCAAATATCCAATGGGGGAAAATCTATATTAATGCCACTAAATGCCTCTGCTATCAACATGTTCCAAACCTTTTTTCATTCTACTCCCAGATTTCAATAACCAAAATGAACATTCTCCAGCGATGAAACTTGTTCCTACCATTATGTTCGTGATCCCGTTGAAACCACCCTCCCCACCACTCTCTACACTTCTCTAGCGCAAATAGAAAACCAGCCTTAAACCGTTCCTCACACGTTGAACATTTTAGCAGGCTTCTTTTTTAGATGCATTTTGTAGCCCATCTGTTGCTATGCCATCTGTTTCCCAGACACCCCTTTACACCATCCATTAATGGAAAGAGACAACATTAGGTTGCTGCTGACCTGTTAGTATTTGGATGGCGGATGATTTTTCACGTTTCACACACACTTTTTACATTTTAGCATTTTCAGACACAGCAGCATTGCTGGGGTTTTTTTTAATCTTGGTGACCGCTTTAATGCACTTCAGTTCAGTTTTATTTGTATAGCGCTTTTAACAAATGGACATTGATGATTTTTAACGCACAGTATTTCTGTTTGCCGATCACTTTCCATTGATGGACCGGGTTGAGGGTCCTGACACATTGTGCATAGCAACAGATGGGCTACAGTCAGTAATTGTACACCTGCTTTTCCACTAAATCAAGTCTACTGTGCAAGTGTACTGGTGATCTACTACCCTGGAGAGTTCACACACACATACACATATATGCCTAGTTCTAACATTCAGGTCCTTCCTAAAAGCGTTGATTAATAAGGATCCAGTGTGTTAAGTTCGAGTTGGAAATAAACACTCTAGGGAGATAGATGACCAGGACCTGTCGTACGTAAACCTGAGAAAAGGGCTAATGAGCAGTGTAGCAACAGTGTGTAGGTCTACCTAGTCTCAAGGCACAACTGAATGTGTGTGTATGTGCGCTTTTTAAAAAAAATAGTATTATTAAAAAGGTTCTTATGAGGTCTTACATTTATGGCATTTGGCAGACGCTCTTATCCCGAGCGACTTACAATAGTGCTTTGAAGTCTATCAAAAATACATTCTGATATTGGTTCACTAGGTCACAAACTAGCAATACCATCCGCCCAAAACTCTGTTGGTAAATGCTAACTTAAGTACTTAATGAAGAGGTAAGTCTTTAGACGTCGTCTGAAGACTGCCAGTGACTCAGCTGTTGGGACATCTAGGGGAAGTTCATTCCACCACCTTGGTGCCAGAACCGAGAAGAGTCCCGATGCATGTCTTCCTTGTACCCTGAGAGATGGTGGGACCAGTCGAGCAGTGCTAGAGGATCGGAGGGAGCGTGGTGCCACGCGAGGTGTGATTAAGTGCTTTGAGAAAAGTAGGTGCTGGTCCGTTTTTGGCTTTGTCGGCAGGCATCAATGTTAAATCCGATGCGGGCAGCTAGAGGAAGCCAGTGGAGGGAGCGCAGCAATGGGGTGGTGTGGGCATTTTGGGTCAGTTGCAGAGCTCAATGGCGCTCAGAGGCAGGTCTTCTTACAAGTAATTATTAAAATGACTTTTGTTCATGAAATGTGAGAAGTTTCTCCTGTTATTTGAGTGTATACAATCAACATAACACTCACTGATACAAAAGGTTCAGTCTTGCTCCTGGTTCCTGTAATTCCGTAGTGTAATTCCGTCAAGTGTAGAGCAGTATCCTGCGTATGCGAAATATTGTCAAGTGTTCCTCCCTGTTCTGTAGATGAATGTACAAATAAACTACGTGTATAAGTCTGATCTATTTATTCCATTATAACCCTGTAAAGATACCACAAACTTGCTGATTACTACTTACTACTTACAATTGGAGCTGGAACCATTTTCCAGTTTGGGCCGTGTTCAGAGATTGTGTTGAAATGTAACTACAGACGTAAGCGCTATTCAGAGAGTAGAGTAAGACCTGTACACACGGGCTGGAGTTTGCTGAAAACAGGGGTGTGTTTCAGTTATGTGGGCGTGTCTCTGAACTTGGACATTTTTCTTGCGCGATATTGGCCCGAGCTGGGAGCAGTATCAAGTGCAGCACCATTGTCTGACCGTTTAATGTAATCACAATATGTCATGCTGAAATTTATGTTTTAGTCTGTAAATACACTCAGAAAGCTATGATATGCCATTTCGGGCCAATATTAAATATATAAATATGACCATATTAATTAATTCATAGTATAGTCCCTTTAAAGTCCACGAAAAGGTTTTTATTACCGCACAGAGGAGATCAGCGCCTACATCCCGCGCACACTTTACGACATCATGACCTCGATTTAATATCTCATGGCTACATTAAGTTGTGTGAATGAGTAGCTGGCACACATTATAAAAAAAAATTTTTTTTTAAATGGAATATAATAGGATGTGCTGGATCAAGTGCTATTTTATAAGCTGCCAAATAATGACTTTTGAAGCCACACTGTTAAACCAAATATGCAGTAATTAATGCGATCCTTACAAGCAGGACCGTTCATGCAGCAATATACTTGTAAGATACTCTATTCCTGTTAGATGTTTATTTCGATGCTTGCCATTTTCTTGTTCATCTCACCGTATTAGTCTTTATTTTTCGTTTTTAAATTGCCTCCCGCGTTTACGTTCCATGACACTACATTTGACGGCAAAGAAGAAAAACACCGTTTCCTTCTTCACCCTGCATCGTCTGTCCCTGATTTATTTCAGGCTTAAAGCCAAGTGCTTGTGTGTAAAGGCAGTTCTCTACGCACTATCGAAACACCCCGTCTCAGACACTTGTACTTAAATATATATAAATATATCGCAACCGTAGAGGCGTGAACAAGACGTGGGTCATTTGCATAATCCGAATGGCTCACTCAGAAAATGCATTTAAGCGGAATTAAGTAAAATTCCTCATGTAAATATTGACAAACCCTGTGGACTTAAGTCACCAACTCTGACTGCAGCTCATTGGGTTTAAAGAATAGCTCCTGTTAGGAGAAGGAAAGTTATCTAAAGTCTGTAGTGGTGCGCTGCTACCAAACTGTTGGCCACTACTGCTAAATATTTAACCATAAAACAGTCAATTTTATACATATATATATGATATATCCATATGGAAAGCTCTCTAACCATTTATATTGACGAGCCCAAAGTGTCTCCCATTTGATTACCTTCCAATACATCAATAAGTTCAGTTGTACTTGAACAGAGTGCGGTGAGATGTGCAAAGCTGTAACACGTTTATTTTTAATGTTATTCTCCTTGAATATTAGGTAATTAATTTTTAAATAATGCAAGGAAACAAAGACGATCCTGTTTAAAAAAAAAAAAAAACACGTAAACCTTGACCCAATAAAATGTAATTACAGTTATGTAACATGATATCAGTGAGAGCAAGCTTTGTGTCTCAGAGGAGTCCACCACGGCAGGTTACTTTAATGCTAAGAACTGCAGTAATAAGACTTTGTTATACAGTATGCTTAGGTCCATCTGTTTTATAAAGGTTTAAGTCATTTTACAATAAGTATAGATGTTTACAGTGCCTTGCAAAAGTATTCAACCCACTTAAGTCATCAGACTCATCTGGATTATAAATGACACATAAACAGATTGTTCTAGCCAGAATTTTTTTTTTTTTTTAATTGCAAGCCAGTATGCTCTTAATGTCAAAGTCTTGGTCAAATTATTCATTATTTGTCAGATCATTAGAAGTATTAGCATAAGTATTCAACCCCTTCATGCTAGTAGGATTGGTAGAACCATCTTTTGCTGCGATAACCGCTTTAAGTCTGTTGGAGTAAGTACCAGCTTTGCACACTGAATAAGTGATTTTCACTCATTCTTCCTGGCAGATTCGCTTCAGGTTCTTCAAGTTGGTTGGATGTTGTTTGTTGATTGCGATTTTCAATCGGTGCCACAGAGTCAGAACTGGACTTTGACTTGGTCACTGTAGAATATTCCCCCTTTTTTTGTGTTTTTAACCATTCTTGCATTGTTTTTGCCTTGTGTTTTGGACCGTTGTCCTGCTGAAGGGAGGTTTCTCCAAATCTTTTTTTTATTTTATATTTTAGCAGACTGGTGCAGGTTCTATTTTAATATCTCTGTGTACATTGCTCCATTCATTCTCCCTTCAATATCGGCAAGAAGCCCAGGTTCTGAGGATGAAAAGTGTCCCCCAGAACATGATGCTGCCACCACCGTATTTCATTGTAGGGATGGTTTTAAGGGATGGTTGGTCCGCATCAGGTTTGTGCTACACACAATGCTTTGAAAGTTGTCTTGAACAAACATCTCGATCTTGGTCTTCACTGGGTCACTCTTGTGCTTTCATATAACTCTTCCTGAGCAATAGTTTCTTTCTAGCCACCCTCCCATACAGTTCTCAGTTATGCAGAGCTCTTGAAATGGTTGTCTGGTGCACCTTCATGCCACTCCCAGCTACTGTACTCTCACTGTTACTCCTTCAGAGTGACTGTTGGCCTCACTGTGGCTCTATCTCCTTATGTGCTTATTGACATGGCCAATCTCTTACATACAATTTTACACCCTATTCCTAAGTTATGAAATTATATTACCTATCTTTTACTTCCTTAGAATGCTCTTTAGTCTTCATTTTCACGCCTTTTCGTCATGCTGGCAAAGGTAAAGTCTCTTTAATAACCGTTCAACCGAGGTGGGTTTTGTTCAGAAATTGGGAGCCATTTTAATATTTCACAGGTAAAGGCTAATCACTGTCCTCATTTAGACAATATGTTTCATCTGGAGCTTCTGGAACCTGGGGTTTACTAATTTTATTCGATAAATAAAATATTTACTATTAATTCTGACTTTGAATATTCGCTGTGAGAGAACATGAGTTTGCAATAAAAATACTGACAGAAAGAATATGTGTAGTTATCGTTCGTTATTCAGTCACATTTGATAAATTCCAGACGCGCTGAACTTTTGCCAGCCACTGTAAATATAACTCTATAGACGGGACATGCATACCGTATGTCACGGAGTATGAAAAAGGCGTTACTGTCAAGAAACTGTCTGCATTTCTGTGTCCTATAGAGGTCTTATTATCCCATTACATGGGTGTGACAGTATCAGTATCTGTATCAGTATCAGAATCTGCTCAGTGCTCCAAATGCACAACCTGTAATCTCAACCTGTGAACCTTTCTGGCAAGCTTCCCAAACATAAAAAAACAGAATAGTGCGCTTGTTTGTATCTTTATTTGTGTCTATTTTAAGAACACATTATCTGTTTGATTCAAATAATGTATTTATTTTTTTTTTTATTCAGTTGCATCTCTATTTCACTGCTCGTTTGTGACGTGAAGTAGCGTTTTATTTATTTCCCACTGTGTGCTGAACTGATATACGTTCACCTGCCGGATAACACACACTGATGAAATGGCTGCTTTAGAATTGAACCCGGATTCACCGTATTTTCGTTCTGTTCTTTCTTGCACTACTCTGAGAGAGTACACTGGTAACTGGCGCACATCCAAGCCAATTTCGTTTCCGTAGCGGAGGCAGCTGTATTTTTCTCCTCGTTCGGAGCGCGTGTAGTGGAAAGTGTGCACCTGCTTTTAGAAACAATACGCACTTGTGCGCTTCTGCGAGCTCACGTGCTACATTTATTCAGCGATACAAGAAAGGCATTCTTTTACAGTTAAGCACCATGTGAAGCTCGTCATTCTTATTTTCAGCTTTGTGTAAAGGTAAATAATCAGGCATGGAAAAACAACCTCCTTTTCTGTCATTCTTCTATAATATTTTAGATGAATTAACCGGTATTTCTTTCAACAGTGAAATATGATTTCACACAACAGGGAAGAGTCAGTTTGGGAACGTTACATAAAATAGAATGTCATCTTTAAGAGCGTAAAATGCTTAGAACATTAAATACTAATTAAAAATAAAAAGTGTATCTACATTAAAATTATTTAAATAAAAAAAAAAGTCAATATTGACGTAGATTTCTAATATTTTTATATTCTATTTAATATGATATGTTTTAGATATTTGTAGATTTTTTTGGATATTATTAATATTTTTTTATATTTTTAAAAAATCTATTATAATTTAATGTACCCTTGTACGTTGGCTATGACGGTTTAGATTTAGTTCAGATTGTCAAACTGTTACAGCTAAAGACTGAATATTCAAGCACAGCGTTCGGCGTTTTGTGTTGTAACGAGAAGCGCTGGATAACGGCCGCTTTTGCGTGTTCCGATCGTGTTCTATGCTGATGTTACGCGTCAGTGTACCGTTGCTGTTGGTCGCTGCAGACTGCATTGCCTCCAGTGTGGGGGAAAAAAAAAAGAAGTCGCCTATGAATGCGTGGAGCTCTTTGTGTTGCTACAGAAACCAGGGCTTTCTCAGCGGTTGGTGTTCAGGCGGAGCTTGTGTGCGTGATGAAAAGGGACACAGATCTGAAGGGAACCAAAACACATACAGTTCACCAGAGCTCTTTTATTTATAGAACGTTCAGAGTTCATCAGGGCAAATGTCGCTTTGGAGGTTTTGGAAAAGCCTTTTCTTTTCTTTTTTTTTTTTTTTTTGGTTTGTTTTTGTTTTGTTTTAACCGAACAAAGTGCTAAGCGTTTATGCATTTGAAATTTTATTGCACAGATCAGCGTACGTAAATTGTGTGGATATTTTGCCCAGATTCTAAACATTTCTCCTGGTAAAATGTTTTTATAATTGTCAACCATGTTTTTTGATAAATGAGTAATCTAATGATAATTCCTTGTTCCAGTGATGACAGCCAATTTTAAATTTTAGGACAATTTTAACTCATGACAGCAAACACTTGGGTTATGTTTGTCTCTGTATCTACTGCATCAGTATCTCTACTCAGTTTCTCTTTACTAAAGTACATTAGCCTTACCATTCTGGACAAGACTACATGATACAGGTTAAACCTAACCCATCTCATTGAACTATGGAATTGCCATGCTAGCATTGCATATATTTTACTATTTTGATGGTACCGTTGCGAAATATTGAGCCACATCCGATAAGCCTTATGTAAAACCAGGGAAATGTCCAAATGGATGCAGCGGGTTGCTCACGTGGTAATCGCATGATGCATTCGTTCGCTTATCTTCAGTAACTGCTTTATCCTGTTCAGGGTCACTTTAAACGAATGAAAGGTTTTAAATCACTACTTGGTTGACAGATTGGTTGAAATATTTCCAATTAAGTTCAACAGAAACATCGCAGGCAGCTTTTAAACAAAAATAATACAACTGCGAGAGCGGGCGAGATCAGTCAGGAGTGGGATAATAAAACGTGGTTGCGAGTATGCGTTACGTTTTAATGTAAGCTAATCTAAGCAGACAGACTGTATGAATTCTATTCTGCACAGAAATGGCTTATATGTTGTTACATACTAACATTTCCGCTGTTGGTTAAAATTCACGATCGGTATAATCTTGGTCTTGGGGATGAATTGAATGCATAGAACGTTGAACCAGTACTCCGTCATCACAGTCAGGCTTCGTCCTGATTCACGCCTTAACTGTAAGGTCTTGCCGGCCACGCCTCTGCCATCATCTCCAGTTCCGTGCTTATGGTTAGAGTACGTAAATCACAAGAGCAGTGAGTGCAACACCGAACGCAGTAGTTTCTCAGTTTCTCTCCACAACAGAGGGAGGCGCCAGTGGATAACGCAAAAAAAAAAAATTTCACATACTGCTCCTAATCCAGCCGTTGCACATCTGGATTTTGGCCTTTTTTTGGCCAGTGAGCTCTCAGTGAGCCAGTGAAATCAGCAAATTGCTTGATCATGATGCTGTAAGCTGTTTGCTTAGTGTATCTGGTTCTGGTTTAAAAAAAAAAAAAAGGTCAGTAAATACTGAAGTTGAACTGAAGCTTCGGGTCGACCCTTACTCTAATGCTTCTTGCGCATTCCTGCCCTTTCTAAAGGTTGCCTAGCACTTTGTTCCCCTTCCTTGCAATGTGTGTACGTGGCGTCTGGGCCTCTTCAGAGCTTTTTATTATCATCTGTTTCATTACAGTCTTGGCTCCGTTCCAGAACGCTGTCTTGCACGGAGGCCAGTAGGAAGTTCTCTGTGCCCTAGTATTCCTCCGTGAACGTGCTCGCATCGACCCACTGAGCCCTCGTGTCTTGCGGTTTCCTCTGTTTTTCCCCTCCTTCACTAGGTTCACTGGAGAAATTTCAAAGTTCATTCTTCAAATTCAGTTTCACTCCCTAACATCTGCCCGAATGACGATCATTTGTGTGTGATTGTGCGTGTGGGATTGGCAGTGCGTGTGTGAACCACCATCATGTTCCGATGAGAATGCTGTGCGCTCCTAGTCTAGTATTGGTTTTCAGAATTGAGAGCTGCATTTAGTAATAATACTGCTGCACAACTGTTATTTGAGCTCATGGATAGTAATAGGCAATACTTTTCAAATAACAAAAATGTGCCAAATATATTACTTATATTCATAGAACATAATATTAACTGTTATTGTAATATACAGTTATTTTGTACCGATCGCTTTCCAGAGAAATCAGATATTTCTATTTTGCATTCTTTTGTAATGTAGTACAATTTCATTACAAATTCTATTATTGACAACAACTTGAGTGAATATTTACATGGATTTTCAGATTTTCTTAGTATTTGGTATTTCCCCTTTTTTGCTTTAATGACCGCATGCACGAGCTGGCCTGGACTTGTCACTTTAAAAAAAAAAAAAAAAAGATCCATTTTAGATCAAATCCATCGGAGCGTCGTCTGAACACATGCTTCAGTAGAAGAGATTAGGCACGATGAAAATCTGACCTTTTGTACAAAGTGGTTAACACGGTCACTATCACACGGTTGCTTACATTTAAATAGGGACCTAGACATAATGCAGAATCTTGGATGCTAAATATTCAAGATATTGAACATTTACTTTCTTTCTTTTAAATATTTAAAAAATTGGAACATTTTCTGATTTTAAATGGGGGAAAAAAAAAAAAACTCCCAGATTTTCAAGGTGGTCTCAGACTTTTGGACTGTGCAGTATATATGCAGTGAGCTTAACTGCCATAAAACAAACAAACAAACAAACAAAAAAAAACACAGCAACAGTACAAAAGCACAATCCAGGTTTACAAGACAAGACACAGTAAAATATATAACAGACAAACAAATCTACAGAAGACAGAAAAACAAAAATTTTTAAATGTAAAAATGACCAGGTTTTTTCCCCCTCAGAATTGTAGTCTCATAAACTTGGCAAGATCTTCCATGGTGCTACCCAGTCCATCACAGAGCACAACACACACACACACACACAGCTCACAGAGATATTGGGAGAACATGCGCAAAAGCCCGAGATTGAACCAGTGATCCTGGAGTTACATTAAAATAACATTAAGATTAAATAGAATAGATGTACATTAAAATAACATGCAGGTACGGTAAAAAGCAGTTTTGCCATCAGCCTCTTGACATCGTTAGAACAGATTTGTCAGAAGGATTTGTGTGTGTGTGTGTGTTATGATAAAGGATCTTCTTAATCTCTTAATAGTATGAATGTTGTTTTTTTTGTCTTCCTTATATTGTCCTAAGGGTATTCGGCTGTATGTGCTATAAATACAACATGATTACCACACACATAGGATAAAGAAAACAGCAGTGTTTTGTTAATACATAGGATTGTGTGTGTGTTGTAAACGGACTGCTTAGCAAGAGTATTTGATGATAACATTTGATGATAAGCCTGTGGGTTGGTAGGTTAAAAAAAAACTCTCCCTGCAGTAAAGGTGTGACCGTTTATTAGTTACTGCTGGTCACTATGCCACACTGTGGTAAACACAATAAACTCCTCACCTGCTTAGTGCTCCCCTTTTGGGGGGGGAAAAACCCCAAAACAAAACATGCTGCTAGAAAATATGTGACAACAAATACGTTCGATACCGATAAATAAAGAAACAAGCAAATCCGTCAGTCGGAATTGAAAAGCTACCATCTGTCACAACAAGAAATAAAGCCCATGTTCCAGTAGTGTCTGTACTCGTTTTTGCTTTTATTTAGTAATCTTAGGTAGAAAATCTAGTAAACATTTCGAGTGCCCTAAACCAGTCAGTGTTTTCTCTTTAGGTTTCTCACAGTAGTGCTTCTGCCTGTTGGGCTGAGCGATAATAGTGAAAGGATACGAACCAGATCAGCAGTCCAGATTGTAACAAAATAGCCAAGTGCCTGTGTTCGTTCAACCATTCATCCATCTTCAGTAGCCACGTCGGGAGCCTATCCTGGGAACACCGGGCACGAGACAGGAATACACCCCAGCTCCGATGCCAGTCAGTCGCAGGGCAGCATGCACACATCTGTAGTGAAAAATTCCCTCCATGATAAAATCGTTTCTCTACTGTGACGTGGGGTCAAGGCCTATTGATGTGGCTGGAGCATTGCAGGCAGTGGATTCAATATATGTTTATAAGATATGTGTGCTGGCTGTTTTTCTTTAAGGTTTAGTGTTTTCCCCAGTCTTTCCAAGACACATTTACAACAGAAGATGTTAGCTTTGCTAAGTCAAACCCTTCACTCTTTTGTGTTATGTAATAGACCCTCCTAGATCGCAGGAGGGGCCTCTGTATCTAAAACGAGTGACCAAAACAGTGACACCTGGCAACTGGGCATCATTGCAAATATATAATCCTTAGGACTGCTAATGGGAGGTTTTTTTGCTGCTGTGGTTTTATATACATTATTACATTTCACACAGCACAGGAGAACCAGTGTTTGAGCTGAAGCAAGATTGAAGCAAGTATTAGACTTATTTTTAATCATTACAGTGGTATTATACTGGATGCCTACTATAATGTAACATTTTATGTAAGAAATAAAACATAATGGAGCATGCTGTTGTGAGAAAATAATCAACGACATAGGGCCACCGCCACCAGTTTGTTGATAGGGGTAGGGGGTTGTTGGATGTTGATGGGGGTAGGGGGTTGTTGGTTGTTGGATGTTGATGGGGGTAGGGGGTTGTTTGGTGGTGGTAGGGGGTTGTTGATAGTGGGTG
>CM040982.1:18420613-18444225 GCA_022985145.1 Pangasius djambal
AAAAATCTTTTTTTTTTTTTTTTTTTTTTTTTTCCTCCAAAAAAAGAACATTGAGCAAGAATTTTTGCATCTGAACAAACAACAAAAGCTCTGGAACAGTATTCTTTGGACTGAGGTGGAGGTGGAGATGTTTGGTCATCATGCACAGCACCATGTTTGGCAAAAATCAAACACAGCATATCACCACAAAAACCTCATGCTAACTGTCAAGCATGGTGGTGGAGGGGTCATGATCTGGGCTTTGTTTTGCAGCCACAGGAGCTGGGAAACTTGTAGTCATTGAGACAACGATTCCACTTTCTACCACAATGTTCTTCAGACAGATGTGAGGCCATCTGTCCGGCAGCTTAAGCTTGGCCGGAGTTAGGTCATGCAGCAGGACAGTGATCCCAAGCAGACCAGCAAATCGACATCTGAATAGCTAGAGGAGAAAAAAAAAACCGAAGGTGTCGGAATGGCCAAGTCAAAATCCACACCTCGGTCCCATCGAGATGCTGTGGCGGGATCCCAAGAGGGCTGTGCGTAAACGAACGGCGTCAAACATCAATGAACTGAAGCAATGTTGTAAAGAAGACTGGGCCAAAATTCCTCCAAAGCGATGTGGGAGACTCCTACAGAAAAACGTGTACTTCAAGTTATTGTTGCTAACGGCGTTTCTGCGTGTTATTGAATTGGGCAGGGCAGTGCGTAGCTGAATTGCTACTGAAATGTTGTTTTTTTGTTTTTGGAAAGAATGACCAGATATTTAAATCTGTTGTAGTGTTTTTTTTTTGTTGTCACTTGAGAGTATTTGTTTATAGAAGTTGGTGAGGACCACACACTTGCTATTTAGGCCCTGATAAATAAAAAGCTGAAGGAGTTTATGCTTTCAGAAGACTTGCAGGAGGGTGTACTTTCTTTTTCCCATGACTACACACATCATACCGCCTCAGTCAAACACACGTCTTAACTTGAACTGGCTCTTAATCATTACGCTGTGCGAAACGGCTCTGGCGATGAGATTCACTGGAGTGTTTTTGATTACAGTTGCACCGTATGTGACTAATGACTCTAATCCTAGAATTATGAATATAGAATGATGCGTTTTGATTGAGAATATCACATTCCAAAAATAAAAGCCTCTTCAGAAAGGCAGGTCGGATGCCAACGTCCAACTAAGAGAGTCAAAAAAGTCAGCTCGTTCACGAACAACACATCATTACTAAATACAGCATGTTTTGCTCCTTGAATCGATGTGAAATACATCTAACATCACTGAGTTACAAAAATGATTAATGAGCTCTACAAATGCACTAACACAAATTGCTACACTTCTGTCGTAAGAGCAGTTGGATATATACAGTATGGATGTGATATTTTTGCGCAGCTCTGTGCAGTCAAAGAATACAGATACAGTACATTCGACTTGCCAGCTGATGCCGAATGAGCGCGATGAATTTTTTTGCAAAAATCTGTTTTCAGGGATGGCTGAGACGTCGTGTGTGTCAGTGACCAGCTGAGGTCTGCTGAGAGCTCGCTCTACTCATCTGGCTGAGAGCATGTACAGGAAGAATGGACTCCCTGTCAGTGTCAGCATCACCTCTGCCACCCAGGTACACACACACACACACACACACACACACTTTCTTTGACAAGTGTTATATTGTGCGATGCCAATTATATGTGATGTTTTATTGTGTTTAGAATTTGGGATTTCATAGATAAAATGTTTGAAACTTATAACCAAGTTCTATGTGAATGATTATACTATATGATTTAATCATAATCAAGTCAACACATGCATTTAAGCACAGACAAACTGAAATACACTGTATATGTATATGTATTAGGGATATACATTATTTGTGAAGAACAGGTTATGTGTCCTAAACTGTTACTGTACTTATATGTGTACTGGCTGAAAGGTTAAAGCTCTGGTTACTGATCGGAAGGTCAGGGGTTCACGCCCCAGCACTGTCAAGCTGCTGCTGTTGGGCCCTTGAGCAAGGCCCTTAACCACATCTGCTCCAGGGGTGCCGTATCATGGCTGAGCCTGCGCTCTGACCCCAGCTTCCTAGCAAGCTGGGACATGCGAAAAACTGCGTTTCATTGGCTCTGTACTCGTACTCTGCACAATGACAGTAAAGTTGAATCTAATCTAATCGAATGTAGGGGTGGACGGCATAACAGGGCTTTAAAACTGAAGCCACAGTGTCTCTGAGGCCCTCTAGTGGCTGGCTGCAGTGCAATATTTAACCCCACCCATTCCCAAGTTAGTGAATGGACAATGAGCCGATCTTACATTTCATATCATACATTTCCTCCGCATATTATTTTCAGGAATAGTGTTTTGTTGTTTTCACATCTTCAGTTGACCATGATATGTTTTTTTCCTTATGATAAATGCTTTTTATAGGAGTTATTTTACGATAAATAAAAGAGCATGGGCGATGAGCTAACTGACAGGTTTGGACGTGATAAAGGAGCCTCGTAAACAAGCACACACTTTCCAATACGCACGTGACAGTTTGGTAGCAAAAGCCATGTGTTGTTCTGCTGTAAACTGATGTAAGCGGAGAGTGCTTCACACTTTTTCCTGTATGTTGCTTTCGATCATTTGATGTCTAAGCTAGGTCATTGTTCCGATATTATAACTAGCAAACCAAACGTGCGTAATGGCACAAATGATTCCAGCTAACACTAGCTGAATGTCCTAACTAAATTTATTGACTGTATGACCTTAGAGAACATGCGAAGTGAGGTTAACCAGTCACTCCTTTTCAAACAAGCTCCACTGACAGAATACGTGAAGCATATAAGAGCACAGAGGGACTGCAGAGCTGATGCTGCCAGGGCTCTTCTGCGGAGAATCTCTGGTTTTAGGTCCCCGTTATCTGTCACAGTGGATCCCAGATATACAAAGTTCTTGACGGGCTCTACGATGTTGTCCCGAAGGGGAGGTGGATCCGGTCCATCACCGACATGCATGAACTTACCACTCTGGCGGCACCAGACCATCTCGCGCAAGACGAAGCTCCGGATTTATAACTCCGCCGTACTCTCTATCCTGCTATATGGCTCGGAAACATGGCCCTTAAACAAGACTCTGGCTGCAAGAATAGATGGCTTTGATAGCAGGGCTCTCAGAACCATCGAAAACATCCGGTGGCCCCAGCGAGTCTCCAACGAGGCGCTTAGAGCCCGCACGTGCCAGCCCAGAGCATCTGGCCTGGTCGCACAACGCCGCACCCGCTGGTTTGGTCACGTCCTCCGTCTCCCTCCTGATCATCCGACAAAAGCCATTCTCCAGTTTGACCCGAGGGCTGCAGGCTGGAGACGACCACGAGGCAAGCCCCGCACCCGGTGGCTCGACGTCATCGCGGGGGACCTCCAACAATACGGAATTGCTGCGGAGGATGCAGAGCAGCTGGCACAAGACCGCAAGCGCTGGAAAAAACTGGTTCATCTGGTCAGCTCAACGCACCGGGATGGGTCACCCCCCCCATCGCAGGAGCCCTATAGATAGATAAAGATATAAGAGCACACTTCATTATATAGATGGGTATGGTGAATTTTTTCCTCAAAAAAAAAAATAGGTTGTGCTGAGTGTAAGTTTTTACCAGTATATTTTCAGTTGGTCCATGCTTACACTGATTAAAAATAATAATGTCAGCTAGCTTTATATATTAATTAATAACGCTGTACTTTCCATTTTGAGTTAGCCAGTGCACCATCTTGTAAGTACAGATGGGGAATGTGAGGGTTTTTTTGTTTTTGTTTTTTTGTTTTTTTTTTCCCTCTCATTTGTTTATCATTCGACTGTCTGATCCGGGGCTCAGTGGTTTAAATGAAGATAATAGTTTATTTATAGTCTGGGAAAGAGAACCAGCTAAATTCTTTCGAACACGTCATGGGCAGATGCAAATAATGCTGAGAACCTAAAGGCTCTGCATCAGTGCAACTTGCTGGTCTTGTTCTCAGCACGGCTCCGTTGCAAATCCTACTTTATGCTTGAAGGTGAGCTTCACAAACCAGTGGGATTAGGTTGCCGTAAGAACCGTAAGAAAATAATTGGTCAATAAAATAATGGAAGCACTATGCTGATACAGCTGTCTGTTTTTGCACTCTGTTCTATTTACGTAACACAGTTATGATAGCATAATAGCAGCTCGCTGTAGCTAGCAGTTCACTGTAGAAGGATAAGTCAGAATGTTAGTAAAGTCTTCATCATTGATTTATATTGTATTCTGATTTTAAATGTTAATGTGGAAGGTGCCTGTACACTCCCGCCCCCCCCCCCTCCCTAAATTTTGCGTAGTGATTTTAATTTAAACACTAGGTTAGATCTGCTTAATGTTTAATCTTAAATGAGAACATTATGAACTGTGTGCAGGCACCGTCTTATTGCGCGTCATACTTTCACATTGTATTCAGATGCACGTTACATGGGTGTGTACTTGCAGGACAGCAGTAGTTCTGAGTCTTTGGACTGGCAGAGTTTGGACTCTGCTAAAAGCTACGACGCGGTGGTGTTTGACGTGCTCAAAGTGACACCCGAGGAGTTTGCCGTGAGTTAGTCACTGCGCACAAATACACACAAATACACACAAGTACACACACACATAACAGTCAACATCGTTCGAAGCACTGCTGTTGGTCCTTTCGAAGGGCGGGATCATCTCACACCTCAACACCTTTCTAAGAACTGCTGCTGTAATCATAAAGACTCATTCAGAAAATATTCTCTTACTGAACATCCTCTCGACACACTTAGTACTGTTTGCCTTCACTATTCTACACCTGCATGCTGTTATGATTTATAATCTCACCATCTGGTGCCGCCCAGGAGAGGACAGGCTCCTCGTTGAAGTCTGGGTCCTCTTAAGGTTTCTACCTCATGTCTCAGGGCAGTTCTGTTTACCACTGTTGCCTCACTAGAGGTCCAAATCTACATCCAGATTCCGGTAAATCTGCTTTGTGACAGTGTCTGTTGTTGAACTGAACTATTGGCCCTTCTAGAAGGGAATTTAGTAGAGCATTTAATATGCCACATAACACAAAAAGCCTTAATTAAAATGGACCAAATTAGACCATGGTTTATGCCTCACTGATGGGTTTCACCGTTTCAGGGGTTTATTTAATGAAACGTTATGAAATGTGTCATCTATTATAAACGTTTATTCTTTCTTTCTTTCTTTCTTTCTTTTTTGGCAGGGCCAGATCACTTTGATGGATGCTCCTGTATTCAAAGCAATACAACCCGAGGTAAGGTTCTAGATCTGCACTTCCCTTTATCCACCTGTTTTTTTGTTTTTTTTTTAAAGACTTTCATTTAAAGGAAAGTGTTTAGACATTGCATTAATGTTCTCTGTAGCACCAGATAGCGATGACTTGAGGTTATCTCAAGACGCTGTAGGCTCATTTACTACATAGATTTATTACATTACGTGGAGTCGCAGCACTTTTTTAACATATTGACACGGGAAAACCGTTTTATTCAAGGAAAGATGACCGAGCAACGGTTTCATTTGCAGAGCAGTCCACATGCTGTAGCGTTTCATCTATAGAACCTCTCTAAGCTCTCACAATACATGTCCATGAGCCTAAATATTTTTTTGCACTTATATATAGATCTTTATATATATTTTTTTTACGTAATGAGTAAATAAAATGCACATTTTAAAATATAGCACGGTTCCTCGCACGTAGCTGAGAAATGCAGTCGAGGCCGCGTAGCACTGCGAGGCTTTAGGAATGAAAGCGTTTTTAAACAGCACTGCTTTCTCCAGCAGTCCAGCGCTAGCGAGCCGCGTTCTGTTGCTGCAGCTGTGTCCTTTCGAACACTTGTACCCTGTCACTGTAGAGATTCCACCGGTGCTGCAGATGTGCGTCCGCGACAGACTCACTCATGCTACGCATCGCCAGCTCGCACGCATCACAGTCTCCCAGCGATGTTTCTCTTCTAACCTATTCTGTAAACTATATTAATCAGTTTAATGAAGTGCGGATGGAAAACAGTCAGGTTTTTTCTTTTTTTTTCCCCTTGTAGAGGGAAAGAATTAATAACCATAACCCCTTCCAAGTGTTCCAGACAGTCTTTCTAGCAATGATGTCATGCTGAAGTGTTCTATACTTGGCACATGGTTCTTTTCTCCACCATCCGCTGTCTGGTTTGTCATAAAAGCTTTTTTTATTATTATTATTATTATTATTATTATTATTATTATCTCAAACCTGTCATTATAGCCTTTCTCAGCTTTTCTGAGAAGCAGACAGGATTTGAAGGAAGCGTGTGAGACGGTGCATGGAAGGTTTAATCCTGATCCAGTGTTTAGATTGGTGTGAGTCTGAGTAATAGTAGTGTCATTAAAGAATGATGTGCAAGTGGTCGACCTACTTTCCAGCAGTCCTGGGTTGCCATGCGTCTCTCCTTACACCACCGTTGGGCAGATATCAAAGAAGAGGCAATAGTTTTATGCAGTATGTTTTACGACCTGTAATGCGAAGCACATTATCTTGTCCACAAGCAGTTTGGTAAGATTTATTTCTGATTTCTGCAACAGTAATCATGTTCCTGTGAGTATCTCTCCGCCGTGCTAATGTAGAGTCCCTAAGCTCCCATTTACGCATGCACTCTTTTTTTTTTTTTTTTTTTTTTCCCCCCCTCCATGCGGCTTCTCTTGATGCTGTTTAATGTAGAGTGCTGTTATTGCTCCCTGTTATTGCGGGATGATGTATGCTTGAGGTTGCACAGCTGCACAGCGGTACAATAACCATATCATCATGGCTGGTGGAATCTGCTTTGGCATTTATACTGTTCCAAATCACTAATAAGAAGAAAATAATAATAATAATAATAATAATAATAACATACACACATTTCTCCCTCTCTTCCTCCATAGATTCATCATTTACTGATCCAGCTCTCTCATGTTTATCCGCGAGTTGGAACATGATTCCGTGTGTCATGTGATCCAAAGGTGGCAATTCAGTTGCACTAGTTTTGGAATGTACCAATCGATTCTAACAGGTTTTATTCCCGTGTTTACATTCGTGTGTCACATTTGACAGAAAGGATAACTAAAATGTAATCTGGCGATTACACGATGCGTTACATTTACACCACTGGCCGAAAAACTTCGGTTTCTTTCTTTCATTCATTCATTCATTCATGCACATAGTAGTTTTGAGGTGGGGAATAGGAGTGAGCTGGAACATCAGGCAAGTGTAGGAGTCATAAGGAAATTCAGATTTTTCAATATATTGCCTCTAATCCTAATCCAGGATCCTGCAGACTCATTTCTTACCTCGAGATCTCCCGCATATTTTAACACATTAATAACGAAAGTAGATTCGGCGTTGTAGATATGGAGATAGTTATGCACTTCAGGATTTATCAAATGCTGTTTTTTAACTTTTACTTTCCTTCACTTTTAAAATCTTACTTGTTTTAATCTGTAGTGTAAACTACCAGTAGTGAGTGAATTAAAATGCACATTGTAGCTACATGACACTCAAATAGCTTAAAATAGCTTAAAAAAAAAAAAAACTGCCGCAGAGGTCATGCAGCTCATCCACTGGAGGGCTGAGTCGGTCCACGTTCCCTCCACACTACAGGATGTTCATTTTAAACAGGGATGTGAGTAGTTCGAAGGGGTTTACGATCTTGCCTGACTTCCTAAACCTAACAGCCCACGTTTGCAGACAAAATCTCAAGGAAACTGTACTTCAGCATTGTTTTGATGACAGTTTTGAAGGCTAAGCGCTTTAAATACATATTCAAGCCGGTCTTCCAACCTTATAACTTAATATTTGCGCTGTTGCTATGTTACATTGTTTAATGTGACATACTATGATCGGTGGACTTTTCCTGGATTTGTTCATTTTATATAGCAGAAGGGGGCTAGAAGACACGCTTCACTTCACAGTCTGAATATGTTTGGGCTGCAAATCATGAATCAACTTGGGTGGTCTAAAATGGTCGCTTTTAATACCCCCCCCCCCCCCCCCAATAAGGATTAAAATACAAAACTGCTAAAACATTCAATTTCAGCTTCCAGAAACCATGACTTAAACACTTCTGCATAATTCCATTTTTATTTTAACTGTGTTGCCTGAAGGCCTGCTGGAAAACTGTACCATCTGAGTATTTCCTTACTTTATGTGAACCTGGGAATCCATCATGGGGCTTTGAATCATAAAATAACCCATAAAGCTGGGACTTTACGGCATTTTTTAAAATACAGATCACAGCAAATGCTTTCTCAGCAGTGGAGACGTTTGTAATGAGACGGATATGGAACAGATCAGGCAGATACAGAGATGTTCATAAAGATAATGAGCAACATGTTATCCTCATTTGTAACCATGACAGTGGACTAGAAAACAAGCGCTCTGGTGGACAGGATGTTTATTGCAAGGCACTGGTATGACCGCATCAATGAGTCCTTATCAGGGTCAGTCCTTGTCATAGGCAATGCACAGGGTGCAATTTAGAGAAGGGCTCCATTTTATCCAGTCAGCGACGCATGCCGAAGTCCACGCAGCAGCTCCTGAGCGTCTCCATGACACGTGCCGATGCCATTCCAGCTGTCACAAAAAAACAAAGTTCTGATTACACCACATCTGCACCACAACTCGAACCTTGCACTGGGTTTCCTGATGCAACACAAATGTCTGCACTGATTGTCAGACCGTTATAAACATTCATGTTCATGTTCATGATGTTCAACATTTATGAAGCTTGAATTACAGCCAC
This sequence comes from Pangasius djambal, assembly GCA_022985145.1. Classification (NCBI taxonomy): domain Eukaryota; kingdom Metazoa; phylum Chordata; class Actinopteri; order Siluriformes; family Pangasiidae; genus Pangasius; species Pangasius djambal. The sequence goes on from CM040982.1 coordinate 18,429,351, forward strand.
TGCTCCTGCAGTAAGGCTACAGGCTGATTATAGCCTATGTACTGTTGTTGTTATGCTCCTAGACTTCACAATATAGCATACGGTGTCAAATCTGCACTGATTAACAAAGTAGAGTGTTGCACATGACTACTTTGGTGCTGACTTTGCCATGTTTGGTGTACATTGGAGTTTTGGACTGGATGTGTAACAGGTCGAGCTCTGCCCCTGGTCAGAATTCGGCGTCTGTTAGTCCGTCCACTGTGTAGCCATTAAGCTCTACAGAGAAGCAGAAAGCCGACATGCCTCTCCTGGATCTCTGTAATTAGAGATGCATATACCAAATTCTTTATCATGAGTTATAAAGAGTGAGTAAAGTTGCCTGTTGCATCGTTAAGTTTAAAACACTTGTATTATAAGCATACTATTGGCAAGTATTGGACAAAACAACAATAAGCTTTATGGTTGAACAACTTTAAAGGATTATTGAGATGATTATGAAAGTAATATAAATTATTTAAAAAGACTGTTGATACATTCCAAAATGTCCTTAGCCTATAAACGAATATTAATTCAACTTGTGCCTTCAGATGAAAAAGTGGAAAATCTGCATGCAAAAAAAAAAGACTGCAAGTGAAAAATTAACAGCTGATGTGAAGATATACAGTATATTGAGTGCTGATGTGCACAAAAGTGGCTCGAATGACTTTTTTTAAATGGAGGAGGAGTATATTTGTTGTAATTGATGACATTTATCACATTTTATGAATTGTTTATTGCCCCAGTGTTCTTAAAATTTGGACGCCCATTAATAAATGTGATGGTGAAATATGATATTTAACCCCAAACATTAATAAGGAGTTACCACGGAATGGTTAGGTGCAAAAAGCATAAATTGTAATATATGTGTGCAGCACATGATGGATATGGTGTTAATGTAAAAGTGAAAATTGATTATGTCCTTCAGACGCGTAGTTGACATTATAAGATTCCCGTTCATTCTTGACGCAGATAGAACCGTTATAATACTAAGGTCAGCGGCCTAAGAGGATGCGATGTTTTGTTTTGTGTTTCAAAATGTGTTTCAGGAGTTGGCCAGCTGCGGATGGAATAAGAAGGAAAAGCACAACCTTGCACCCAATGTGGTGGCCTTTACCCGGAGGTTCAACCAGGTGAGAACGATGGTCCTGATTAATCTGAGGAAGCATGGTCAGACAGAAAAGAACCTGATCGCCTCTGTTAAGTACGGTGGAAAAGCTGTGATGTTGTCGTGGGTATGTTTTACAAAAGCCCTGGGAACCTTATTAGGATACATGGCATCATAGAGTCCATGAAGTATATGTATAAAAATTCATGATTTTTGTATAATCAATGTAGTTCCCTGACTTAAATCCTATTAAAAAGAACTTGCGAGCCGAGTTGAAGGGGAGAGTCCACCAGAGAGGACCGAGGACGCTGCAGGCTCTGGAGAGATTCCGTATCGAGGAATGTGTCCTGATGATTCCTTGCTTTGTATTCTACAATCTCATGAGGTATTATAGGAGGAGACTCAGTGCTGTCCTGTTGGCAAAGGGAGGTTGCACAAAACAATAAATGCAGCTTGTCAATAGTTGTGACACACTTTTTTTTTTCTAAAATATCTATATCATGCCAGTAATTATGGAGCTATCTAGAAACAAGACTCAGGAATGCTAAATAAGGAACCAAGGTTTAGACATGCAGTATAAATATTATACATGCCAGACCTCAGTAAGGCAAGTTACAAACAAAGGCTCATTTTACACCTCGCACCGACATGTTTGCAGTGATCCAGTTAGGATCTGATACTCATTGCCCAGCCAGAATGCCTCCAGGGTGGAAGTCAAATTTCAGTGGGTATCAAGGGTCCTAATGTGTGCCAGGAAAACATTTCTGCCACATGTACCAAATTCAGATCCTTCCATCAGCATTATTCAAAACCAGGCAACTTTTTTTTATTTATTTATTCATTTATTTATTTTTCCATACTTCTTACTGCTCCAGCTCTGATGCTCCCTTGTCCACAGGAGATACACTTTCTTGTTCTTCATCAATCTTCGACTGTTGTCTAAATCAAAAACAACATCCAACTGCCAAATGTTTAATTTGGATATAATTTGCTTGGTTGTAGCCCTCCTGTGGGCTTACTTGATTCTTGGCATTATCCTTTGACTCCTCTCATCCACAATTGTTTTCCTTCCACAGGATCACCAGTCACAGGTAGTGGTTTGCTTTTTCAGTCATTTATGACAAACGCTTGAAATTTTGTATAAAAAGCCCAGGGTGACTGCTTGAATTGGCATGGTGTTGGTGTTGTTTATGCTTTTTGTTAGGGGTGTAACGATGCAAAATGTGGTGATTTTTGGAAAACAGCGTTCTATTAATTATGCATCTAATGCAATTGCACTGTTTGAACACCAGAGGTCCCAATATGGACAACCCATAGAGTTAAAAGTCCTAGACAGCGTGTTGGTCACACGATTGCATTCTTACATGGAAAATCATCTGCCGCTTGTGAAGAGGCTGATAGCTCCGGATCACAACAACCCACACGCGTTATCGGTTATATGGTTACACAGCCAGGTTATAATGGCTAAAAATAGCTTTTCGATAGCTTTCAAACAACACCAGCCCCGCACCACTGCGATCTACATTGCTCAAGAAGGAGGTCACAGATGACATTTTCGGTCATTTTCGCCGACTTTGGAGCTCTATTTCTGGTTAAACCGATGCCTCGGACACTGTTACGGAGCTCTTTATGTTTCGATCTAATTTTTTCCCCAGGCCATTGATTGTTTATTCAATCAAATTTTTGGGAGAATTTATAAATTTATTAATTTACTTTTAAGTTATGGCAAACCTGTAGTACATTTTGTTTACGATATTGAACTTCTGTTTGTAGCAATTTTTGATTAATTTAGTTTTGTACAGACAAAAATGCACATTGTTTTGCATTGTTTATGATCCAGAAATGTAAAAAATTGTCTTTTCAGTCATAATTTTTCTTCATAAAAATTTTGTTCAAAAATAATTCTGAGAATTTAATCGAATCGTGAAGCCAGAATCGTGAATCGAATTGACTCATGAGTGTATCATTACACCCCTACTATTTATGTCACTTTATCTTAGTGCTTTTACTCTGCTTTCTTGTTTGACTTACACTTACCTTTCTCTCCCTTGTGAAGCTGCTTTGAGGTACCAATAATTATTATATACTAATGGTATACGATCTTAAATTTGACTATACAGTCCATTTTGGAGCCAACTTTCAGGGACTCACTTTTACTGTTACTGCAGCAACGTTTTTGGTAGTGCAGCTGGTAGCATTGCTGACTCGCAGTTCCAGGACCCCGTTTCAGTTCTGAGCTCAAGTTACTGTCTGTTTTGTCTCTCCATGTCCGCATGGGTTTCCTTCCATTTTCCAAAAACATGCCAGTAGGTGGATTGGCTATGTTTAATTGCCCCTAGGAGTGAATGTGTGTGAATGTTTGTGTGCCCTGTAGTGGACTGGCCTCCCATCCAGGCTGTATTCCTCCCTCAAGCCCACTGCTCCCACTGTTCCTGAGACAGGCAGTGACCCTGACCAGGCTAAAGCAGTTACCTAAAGATGGATGAATGACTGAATGATTGCTTTTTTGATCACATCCTTGGGAATGTCAGAAAAAGGCCAGCATGCACTGTATGTGAAAGCGATTCCTATTTCCCCAAAACTAAAATGTCATGGAAGATTGCTATCAGAAAGTATTAGATTTCAAAATGACTTTTCTGTCATCCTATAGCCGTGTTTTAATGTGATGCCATTGTTAAGCCAATAACTGCAACAATGCTTGTGTGTCTCATAAGATGTACCTAAAATTTTGCCTTGCTACAAGACCTGTGTTTCCGACATAGACCATGAGAAGTCAGCTTTTTCTGTGTGCCTCTTTTTCAGACACGTGTAGGAAAGATTGTATTCAGGACAGATAATGGCATATATTACCTTTTTTAGATGGCATACCAGATTTACAATGCCTTCCCTTTGGAGGGAGCTACAACATGCAGCCTGCGTGCTCTTTAAAAGTCTCCTACTGTTCGGTGGTGTGTTGTTTTTAAGAGGACTGGGAAATAGCTTTAGGTGAAAGGTCCAGTATGAAATGAGAGACACTGGGGCTAACACAACACATGTTTTACAGTTTGAAAGAGGGACTGTTTTTCTTTGTAACATGTTGCTTGTTCTTTCTACTTCTTCTAATGCTTATCATAAATTGAATTTACAACTAACAGAATGAATGAACAGACTGTATCTGTTATGTCTATTATGGCTAGCCAGAGTTTTGTGACACAAACTGTTTTCTTTTTGTTCACAGTGCGAGTCTTTTTGCACTCATATCTGTTTAAGTATGGCCATGCAGAGGTGGACAGAAAAAAATTACTATGAGCTATAAAGTTTATTCAAGCAAATTATTGTTTAATCTTGACTGGTGTTGACTGGTGTTCATTTTTCACTTTAGTGGTGATAATTTGGATGCTGAGCTAGCTAAATCCGTCTGATTGGTCGACACAGTAAATTATCGATCAGAATAGGAAATTTGTCTTTGTGTTTGATGTGGAATCCACGTGCAGATTATATAGTCCTCTCTGAAAGTACTGGAACGGCAAGGCGAATTCTGTTGTTTTTGCTATACACTGAAGACATTTGGGTTTGAGATGGAAAGATGAATGAGATAATAGATCAGACTTTCAGCTTTCATTTCCTTATATGTACATCTAGATGGGTTAAACAACTTAGAACATGGCACCTTTGGTGGCAGACCACTCAAACTACACGTGAGCAAAAGTATTGGAACAGATCTAACGGTCTTTAAGTAATTAACACTTAATGTTTGGGTGCATGTCCCTTGCTTACAATAACCGCATCAAGCTGGTGACCCACTGACATCACCAAACTGTTGCATTCCTATGTTGTGATGCTTTTCCAGGATTGTACCACAGCTTCTTTAAAATGTTTCGTCTGTTTTGGAGGGTTTCTCCCTTCAGTCTCCTGAAGAGGAGCTGAAATGCAAGCTGGGTTAAGGTCTGGTGAATGACTTGGCCAATCTAAAAAGCCCCCCCCCCCGTGAAGTCCTTTGTTGTGTCGGCAGTGTGTTTTGGGTCGTTGTATTGCTGCATGATGAAGTTCAAACCCAATGTCTTCAGCATATAGCAAAAACAAAGAATTGGCTTTACTGTTCCAATACTTTCGGAGGGGACTGATATGTTATGGTTTAGAGAACTGATCTGATATTTAGGTTTAAATATTAAAAATAATATATAAATCCAAAATAACAGATTAATAATTTAACATATTTAAATTAATGGGTCTTCTATAAGATCTACATCAGCATATAATATCAGCTGTCCCAGGATTAAGTGCCTTTTATGTGAAAACTTTATTCAAGCCTTCTGTGTATGTTTAAAATATGTTGTTGAGGATTTTAACTGTGATCAGTTGTGCACTATGAGGGGTACACTGGTAATGCTGGTTATCTTCTTTTTGAGTGCAGTTACAGAAAGTCATTGATCAAATATAGATAAAATTTGAGACGTTTGTGGTTCTGGACTAGCTGAATCATATTCTTTCAGATTTCACATTTGAATTTCGTTGTGTGTTCAGGTTAGTTTCTGGGTGGTGAGAGAGATCCTGACAGCACAGACTCTGAAGATCCGTGCCGAAATTTTGAGCCACTTCATCAAAATCGCTAAGGTGGGATACGGCTGTTCTCAATCGTCATTACACCACCACACACCACTTTTTCAAATAAAGCGTTTATTTCTGTTTTACAAGCAGTAACTATTTGTGTTCGAGCAATTTCTATTTGCTTTCTATATAATTTCCCATGGGCTTTAACCCAGGCTAGAAAGGAACCAGTCTTAAAATCCTGTGAGCTGAGCCCGTTTGTACCTGACATTTCCGGCTGTGTGAACAGCCACGTGTGGTTACAGGATTAACGAGCTTCTTGGTAGGCATTTAAGGAGCACAGAAAACATGCAGACCTGAGTCAGAGCTTTCTAAACTTTCTCATAAGGAATCAGAGCTGTCGAGCTCTTCTGAAAACAAGCTTAAATATCTTAGAGATTTTGCAATGGTTTGTGTAAACAGCTCTGGCTTTCATATATCCCAACTGGGTTGGTAAAACAAATATCCTTAAAAAAACACTGAAATTGAGAAACAACGAATATTTCTAATTCCTAACATAAACACAACTTAAATGAACTTTTCTTTTCTTTCTACTTTTCTCATTTTTTCCACATTTCTCTCTCTACATTATTTACTGAATAAGAAAAACACACACACAATACATAAAATCACTGTTTTGTATTTCCATTCGGCTGGTTAGTCATAAAACACTATCTTAAGGCTCCGCATGTTGCATTTAACAGCTGTCATGAGTTTGTTTTCTTATCCTGAATGATGCCCGATAGTAAATTGAATTAGAATTTATTAGACCAAATTAGATGCTTTAAACACAAACACAAAATAGTATTCCCCCCCCTCCCCCTCCCTTATTTTCCATTTTCATAGTTGCTCATTCTGCCTCACACAGGAAGGCGAGACAACCACATGCAGTTACTGCATTAACCTTTTCCCCCTGCTACCTCCAGGCATGCTTCAGAGGGCTTGAGAGGGCGATGCTAACAGCTACTCTAATGGCCAAAACAGATGAGCGAACCTTAGAAAACTTTTTCAGCAACAGCCGTTCAGAAAGACATGCTGTGTAAACGTGAGAAATGGCAAAAGCATGACATCATCTGTGTGCGAACGAGCCCCGGGGAAAAAAATTAGAGGGCGAGAATGATGGAGTTCTGCTGTTAGCGAATATCGAAGAAACAGGATTAAAATCTTTCTTCTTCCAACCACCTAATACCTAAGATTGAATTGGGGTTCATTCTTAATGCTCTATATATGTACATATAAGTGTAGTGTGTCATTAATCATTAATTCATTTCAAGATAGCGAATTAAAAGCACAATACAATAACCTACATCCCACACACACATGCAATGTGATTTCATGACCTTGATTTAGCTACGTTCTGGCTTCATTAAGTTGTGTATAAGAGTAACTGCACAACATGCGTTTAAAAATACAATAAAAAACTATATAATGTCCTGGACCAAGTGCTACTTTATAAGATAATGAGAGGTAATACATATGACTGTTCATGCATTAATATATTGGCACTAGAATCATGTTCTAGACTCCTATCAGATGTTTATTTCAGCACTTGCAATCTTCTCATTCATATGTCATCATATAAGGGATTTTTAAATTGTATCTTTCTTTTATTTGCTTTTATTGTCCCTTGCTTTTATATTACATTTGACAGCAAAGAAAAAAAATACTGTCTGCTTCTTCAGTCTGCAATTTCGAACCCTCAGTTGTTTTCAGGCTTAAAGGCAAGTGCTTGTGTTTAAAGGCAATGGTCTAAATGCTGTCTAAAACCCTGAGTCTGAATATATGTAACCTTCCCTGCGTAAATAGTGGCATAACTCTTGGACTCAAGTCGCCAACTCTGAATACGGCCCATAGTGCTCGTGTATATTTCTCATACTACTAGTCATATTGCAATAAAAGTTACTTCCAGTATTGGATACAGCAATGTACTGGATTCAGTATTGTCTTGGTGACCCTCTTTTTGTATTTGTATTTGTCAGAATTCTGCCTAACATTTATAATTTCAAGGATTTTGTCAAATCGTATGTCTTGTTGATGTCCCTGCAGAAGCTGCTGGAGCTGAATAACCTGCACTCCCTGGTGTCTGTGGTGTCGGCCTTACAGAGCGCACCGATCTTCAGATTGAGCAAGACCTGGACAGTAGGAACACAAACGTTTTCTTTTCCAAATGACTGTTAATTTGATCATTGTGATGACACTATTCTCATCTTACCTTTTAGTCTGACTGTAAAAAAAGAATTTGGTCGTAACTCTACAAACAAGTTTTAAAAAGTGGTAGACCATGCTGAGGAAAGACAATCAAAAAAAAAAAAAGAAAACCCCTCAGCATACAGTATGTCCGCAGTGAGCTTGATTGAGTCATACTACTGGCTGAAGTTTTTGTCTTGGTACAATAATAGCAAGAATGTGTAGAAAAGTTTAAAGCTTTTGTTTTTTTAAGCCTCAGAACTGCATGCTAATGAGTGCAGTTCTCCCACTCTTTTTGCTCAAGCAAGCGCTTTTTTTTTTATCACAAACAAAAAGCCAGTTTTCAGAGAAACCTATTTCAGAGGGACATTTTGCATAAGCTTGTAAGGATAGTCCTTAAGAGGGAAATCCCATGCTGTGCTCTTCAGGAATCATTGCAGATGGAGGCACCTCACCCCTTTCAAAAAAGTTTGTAATAAGGGAGGGATCCATGGGGCTGTGGCTTGCTGCAATTGCAGCCACATACACTCACCGAACACTTTATTAGGAACACCTGTACACCTACTCATTCATGCAATTATCTAGTCAGCCAATCATGTGGCAGCACTGCAATGCATAAAGTCATGCAGATACGGGCCAGCAGCATCAAGTAATGTTCACATCGGCTATCAGAATGGGGGGAAAAATATGATCTCGGTGATTTTGACCGTGGCATGATTGTTGCCACGGCTGGTTTGAGTACTTCTATAACTGCTGATCTCCTGGGATTTTCATGCACTATAATCTCTAGAATTTACTCAGAATGGTTCAATAAAGAAGAAATATCCAGTGAGTGGCAGTTCTGTGAATGGAAATGCCTTGTTGAGGCAAGTCAACAGAGAATGGCCAGACTGGTTCGAGCTGACAGACAGGCTACAGATAACCACTCTGTACAATTGTGGTGAGCAGAAAAGCATCTCAGAATGCATGGTGAACCTTGAGGCAGATGGGCTACAACAACAGAAGGCCACATCAGGTTCCACATCTGTAAGGCAAGAACCGAAAGCTGAGGCTGCAGTGGGCACAGGCTCACCAAACCTGGACAGTTGAAGACTGGAAAAACTTAGCCTGGTCTTGTTTTCTGCAGAGGCACAGAGATGGTAGGGCCAGAATTTGGCACCAACAGCATGAATCCATGGATCCAACCTGCCTTGTGTCAACAGTCCCGGCTGACGGAGGTGGTGTAATGGTGTGGGGAATGTTTTCTTGGCACGCTTTGGGCCCATTAAAACCAATCAATCATTGCTTGAATGCCACAGCCTGTTTGAGCCTTGTTGCTGACCATGTGCATCCCTTCATGGCCATAATTTACACATCTTCTAATGGTTACTTCCAGCATGATAATGCACCATGTCACAAAAGTTGTCTCAAACTGGTTTCATGAACACGACAGTGAGTTCAGTGTTCTTCAGTGGCCTTCCCAGTCACCAGGTCTGAATCCAATAGCATAGAGGTCCACCTGAAAAATCTACAGGAACTGTGTGATGCAATCATGTCAACATGGACCAGAATCCCAAAGGACGATTTCCAACATCTTGTGGAATCCATTCCATGACAAATTGAGGCTGTTTTGAGAGCAAAGTGTGGTGTAATGTTCCTAATAAAGTGTTTGGTGAGTGTACGTGCAAAGCAGAGAGAGTCATCTGACCTAGTGCTGCCCTGAAGATTGATATATCTGACTGTTGAAACCATGTCTGTGTCCCCAGCCACTAAGGCAGGCATCCTTAATTCATATTATGGCTGTTTTTGACATTTGGGATCCAGCCCTAGAATGATAAACCACCAAAAGCTCGTGGTTCTGGCAAGCCCAAAGAAAATAATGCTGTGTCTGCTGTCAACAATCTGATGATCCTCAACAGAAGCCAGTACCACCCATAGCAACCTGGCTGAATCTGATAGGCAATGCAATAATGTCTGCCACACATCGTCAGTGAGTCTAGCTTCACATAGCTGAAATGTTTGGCCTGCTTCACATGTTCAGTTCACAGTGAGTCCAAGCACCTCAATGTGTGCAAGGAGGGTGGACATATCTTGTTAGGCCTGCTGCTTGGTGGATGTGCACGGTCATTAAACTATGGCAATACCCTGATGTCTCTGGCCATTTGGGGAGACCAGGCTGCTTGCATACATCTGAAACACCCCAATGGCTCTAAAGAGTGCCTGAAGAGTAGAACCTTGAATTGGAATGCATGTACTAAGAAGACAGAACTTAAAAAAGCATCTGTGTTCTTGGGATATGGTAAAATAGGTATTGCTTATATCCAATGATATGAACCAGTCCTATGGTTTCATGGCATAAACTGATAACCTTAGCATATGGAAAAGGAGGGCCTTTAGGGGCCAGATCAACTTTCTCAAATCTAAAATTGAACGGAAGCCACTGCGCTTCTTCTGAATGTGAAATATGTTGTAGAGCTCTTTTTTTTTTGTGAACTGTGTGGTTTACCACTCAATAGCTTCTCTGTCCAAGAGGGAATGTTCTTGAGGCTACATATAGATGAGACCCTGAGCCCTGAAAAGCCTGTGTGCTGAAGGCCAAACTGGACTTTGTAGCAACTGCAAAACTGGAGTTTGAATTGTTTGTGAAACTGGAGTTTGTAACCTACCAACATCGTCATCAGGGCCAATTGATCTAATGTAGCCATTGCTCTATAAGCATTGTTTCCTATTGCAAATCCCACCACCAACCCTTTTAATGGCATGCCATGCAAGCCCCTTTAGTGGCGGGGGTGGTGCCTTCAAGGAACTGGAGGGCATAATTCTCCCTGCCTAAAGCAGACAGGAAAAAGTCTCCCATGTGTGATTGTGCTCCTCTGATGTCTAATGACTAGCGGGTTGTATAGACTACAGTATCTGGGACTGATTAGACTCTGAATCAAGGTCTAAATCTGCCAACACATGGGATGCCCAAGCTGCTTTCTTAAGATGATCAATGCCAAGCCAGTAAGCGCATAGCTGGTGTCCATCTTCGGTTTCAATGGGATTCAGGCACTGGTGCAGGAAACAAAAATGCAGTTTCTCTTGACTTGGAACTGGACTCTGCTTTTTTTTGGACTTTTTTGGAAGTGTACTTCTTCATGAGGTGTGCCATACAACTCAGCTGACAGCCCACTGCCTACAGAAAGAGAGATGCAGGAAGAGTTTCATTTATCCTCACTGACTTATAAAGAGCATGTGTTCAGGCTACAGCAATAATCCACAAAAGTGTCTTTCATGAGAAGTTCCATCATTCCTTGTCTAGAAAACTGACATTGCTGACAATCAACTGCTAGGGAAGGAGTACTACCGCAAAGTACACCCAAGTACTTTCCTTACCTTGTAAGTATATACTAGAATGAACCTGCACTGAAAACATGCCTTCCTTTTGGGCTAAACAAGGATCTGCATATAACGTTGACCTGTAAAGATGACTAATCCTATTAGAGTCAGCTTTTCAATAGTAGATAACCCCCTGTACTACAAGCGAAAGCAGTCACCTTTGCTGTAGTCCACTGCACTCAAATAACAGAAAGTTTTCTAACAGTAAGTTTTATCATGACATAATTGTTTTAGGATTAGTTAGTTTGAAAGCTTGAAAGCGCTCTTTTTGCTACAAATCGATATTCCACTCCGGTTCTCTGGGTCTACATGTCAAGGCACTAGATGGTGAGCTCATAGGTACAGGGGAGTACCATCACTGTTACCCTTCATCCACAAAGATGCCTTAACCTTGTTGGTAATTCAATCTTTTGAATACCCCATTATGCTCAGATACCAAAGTCTGTTCATTCTTCCAAAGGATAATCATACAAATGGTGTTTTGATGAGGGTAGAGGAGAGGGCTCGGTCAGTCCAAAATCCTGCGTAAGTTTTAAATTGCGTTGAGGTCTGGTGACTGAAAAGGCCATTGCATATGATGTACGTAATTTTCAGTGAAATATATTTTTATATTTCTTTGATATCAAATAGAATACTCTATTGTCCTTTCTGTCTAAAAAGTGCATTTCTTTACATTTGATGGGATGGGAGGATGTCATGGGAGAAATGAACTTGTGCACTGACTTGAATGCTTACCACGGTAAAAAGGCTCCATGTCATTAGTGACTCAGCGCCTCTTTACCAGCAGTTTTTATGGTGGGTAGGGGTTTTAATCATTATATACATTGATACACTCACTTTGATTCCCAAGCTTATTAACACTGTGGGCAGTGTGAAATGAATTAATTATGAGTCTCAGGTAGTGTGAACTAATGTAACTCTTGACCTATACAATAGGCTAAATAAAGATAACAGCTCAATTTCTGAAAAGATTAATGTTCGGTGCTGGACTTTGGTTGATGTTAAATGTATTTGAAATAGTTTTACTCAACACTCAGTTTGGAAGCATGCTGCTTCTGGGTTTTACACATGACATTCTGGAAAAAACAACGTAAACCTATAAAAAAAAAAAAATTAAAACTATGGAAACAAAACAAAAACAAGCAAAGCAACAATTTAAAAATGGCCTTAAGGAATTTGGAAACCTAGGCTGCATGTCAGCAGTTTTGCACTAAGTTATGTACTAAGACAATTACACCAGTTGGCTTTGTTTTCATTATTATGGTGGAAAGAAGTTTTATAAATTCTCATTTTTTTCCAGTTTCTCATTTATAGCCCACCAGTAAATCTCCTACCACTGACTGGCCTCTACAATTACATTTATGAGGCCTGATTTTGGGTGATCTCTCGCTAGAGTGGGATTAACCATGTGTATGTGTAAGCTAGACGCGTTCAAACACAGTGTTTTGACAGCATGGCAATAAAATAAGCTTGTGCACCGGGATGAGCTGAGTTTACAGTACATTACTCACACCTAGGGCCAATCCCCAACCTTTGTTATATATGCTAGTAATGGAACATCGCCTTTTTAAAGTAAGTAAGTATAAAAATAAGAGAGAAAACAGTTTAAAATTACGTTACGTTTTCCGTGAAATATGCTGGAATTGCTGTAATTGTGCAGCGTAACTGTATTCCTGTATTCCTTGCTGTAATAAGATCCATTTGTCTGCCATTGAGAAGTGGCTGATGAGTATTTTAAATGTGCATGAGTATGTACATGAGTATTAGGGATGTAACAGAATATGAATACATTATGTGGATTGAACAGATAAAAGTCCAAAACCAATACAAATACAGATTTAAAAAAAAAAAATGGGCAAAGGTTGGTGGGACTGTGATCCTGCCAGATTAAAAAAAGTGTTTTTTATTTAAATGTTGAACTTTAAAGAACAGCGCACTGAAGTTTGTTGCGATGATTGCCAGGTCTCAGCAAAATTCCCACCCAACTACAACTCAAAACGTAAAGACAAAAAAGACTTGAAACTAGCTCAAAATGTTCAGACATAGGAAAAGGTAAATATATTTTTCTCTTTTTTTTTTTTTTTTTTTTTTTTTTTTTTTTTTTTTTTTTTTCTCTCCAGAAGTTGTTCTGTTCACAGAGCTACATATGTCTGTGGGGTTCTCCACAAAAATAATTATTTAATTAAATTTGAAAAAATATTGTAAAACCTGTATGTTCATTGCATGTGTCATTATTAAATCATCGTTCTCCATTGTTATTAAAAGAAAATATTCTCAGAAAAACATACAGGCATTATAATGAAATGCTGCTTAAAGAATCTCTCCCATTTTGACACGCATCAATGTAGGTGCATCCCAGTTTTATAATACATTCTGATAGCATGTCCAACAAACATTTCTAATCTTTCTGGAATGTAACAAACCCAAAACCTGAAGTAAATCTGATCAAATATTATTCTATGGGTATTGTCGTCAGCTGTAGGGATACATTCATACATTTACAATTTATATCTGGCCCTCACCCACCTGGATAAAAAAAAGACACATGTTCGAATGCTGTTCATAGACTTCAGTTCAGCATTCGACACAATCATTCCTCAGCACCTGATTGGAAAGCTGAACCTGCTGGGCCTGAACACCTCCATCTGCAACTGGATCTTGGACATCCTGCCTGGGAGACCTCAGGCAGTCAGGATCGGGAACGGCATCTCCAACTCCACCACACTGAGCACTGGGGCCCCACAGGGCTGTGAGCTCAGTCCACTGCTGTTCACTCTGCCAACTCACGACTTTGTAGCAATGCACAGCTCGAATCACATCAAGTCCGCCGATGACACGACCGTGGTGGGTCTCATCAGCAAGAATGACGAGTCAGCATACAGAGAGGAGGTGCAGCGGCTAACGGACTAGTGCAGAGCCAACAACCTGTCTCTGAACGTGGACAAAACTAAAGAGATGGTTGTTGACTTCAGAAGAGCACAGAACGACCACTCTCCACTTAACATCGGCGGCTCCTCCGTGGAGATTGTCAAGAGCACCAAATTTCTTGGTGTTCACCTGGCGGAGAACCTCACCTGATCACTCAACACCAGTTCCACAACAATGAAAGCCCAGAAGCACCTGTACTTTCTGAGAAGGCTGAGGAAAGCACATCTCTCACCCCCCCATCCTCACCATGTTCTACAGAGGGACTATCGAGAGCATCCTGAGCAGCTGCATCACTGCCTCGTTTGGAAATTACACCGTCTTGGATCGCAAGACCCTGCAGCGGATAGTGAGGACAGCTGAGAAGATCAACGGGGTCTCTCTTCCCGCCATCACAGACATTTACACCTCACGCTGCATCCGCAAAGCCACCAACATTGTGAATGACCCCACACACCCCTCTCACACACTCTTCACCCCCTGCCGTCTGGTAAAATCAAACTTCCTGTTTTCGAATCGTTTTGCCGGGAGTTTCTTGCCGAGCGGAGGCCATCCACACCGTCTACAATATCAACAAATCTCCGACTAAATCTTGTCTTCACCTTCGGGACCATCAATTCCCAGAACGCCAAACCTTTTTCCACCACTAATACGGTACGTGAGTATGTCTAGCCAGCTTATTCAGTGCGCTGAGTGCGCTATGTTTAGCCAGTCTCC
>CM040982.1:18444325-18474383 GCA_022985145.1 Pangasius djambal
GTTGAGTCTGGTTCCTCTCAAGGTTTCTTCCTATCTCCATCTCAGGGAGTTTTTCCTTGCCACCGTCGCCTCGGCTTGCTCTTCAGACACACTCTCACACTTCATCTTACTTTTTTGTTTGTGTAAAGCTGCTTTGAGACAATGACATTGTAAAAAGCGCTATACAAATAAACTGAATTGAATTGAATTGAATTAAATGCTACCGAAGCATTCAGGCCCTCACAACCAGACTGTGCAATAGTTTCTTCCCCCAAGCCATCAGACTCCTCAATAATCAGAAACTGGACTGAAAGCACACACACATGCGCATATATATATATATATATATATATATATATATATATATATATATATATATATATATATATATATATATATACACCAACAACTGTGCATTCTCCATCCTCTCTGCAATTTTCTTTTGCAAGTTTTGCACATTACATTATGTTAATTATATTATACTGTACATAGGCTGCTACTTCTCATGTTTACACTATTTCAGCAGCTTATATTGTACTCTTTGCACTATTGTCACTGGATTCATTTTTAAACAGAACTGTGTACTGGTCGGTGCTGTACTGGGACTTGCTGTGCTCATTGTCTGTCCCAGTAGTCATTGTACTGCCTTGTGCTGTCTGCACATGTTTGCACTTGTGCACTTATGTAAATTTATGTAGTCGCTTGTAGTTCTGTGTTTGTCTTGTGTAGCACCTTGGTCCTGGAGAAACGTTGTTTCGTTTCACTGTGTACTAACTGGCTGTATATGGTTGAATTACAATAAACTCCACTTGACTTATAAAGCAATTTCAGCAGTTTCCATACTGATATGTAATTATAAGGCTATACTGGAATATCTAACCACGAAATAATACAGTATTACTCTTTCTGCAAAGCATTGTCATAATATTATTCTTTCCACACCGAGTAAGAGCTTTTTGATTTATAGCTCATTTTAATTTTCTTACCATAGTTCTTCCCGCTGTTTCTCCTTTCATTTTAAGTAAACACAGTTCTCCACCACATCCTCTTTTTCCATCTTCCATTAAAGTAGCGAAGGAAAGAATTCAGGATGGGGTCCATTCAACTGTTTTAGTTTGGGCCAATAATTCCAGATGAAAAATAGCAGTTGTGCATTTTGATAATGAAGAATAACTGAAGATTCAAAGTTCCAGGTTACTGTGAAGCATATTATTTGGGTCAGAACCTATAATGGCATTATTAATGGTTATGCTGTACATTCAGACAAATACAGTGAAATAAAAATGGGAAGTAAAACACAATAGTCTGTATTAATAATATAATATTAATAATATTTTGTGCATTGCAGTATTCGTGCAATTCAGGTTGAACCCGAATCTTAAATCTTAATTCCGTCCTTTTTTTTCTTCCAGCTCAGTTACAGGGTTTGTGTTTGGGTCCAGGGGTTAAATTTGGAGATTTTGAAAGCTTTGTAGTGTGCACCCGATTCTGAGATTACTCTTGAAAATACTCTTCAAAGTCTACTTGAAACCAAAGAAATGTCTAGTAAAAAACTGGAAGTGCTTTATTAACTTGAAGCAACTCAGTCTTATTAACAGATGTAATGCCACTTCCACTGAGAAGTAAAAGTTATATCTGCTCTCTATTGCTTAAATTGATGACATACAATTACAAAGTATGATAAACACTTTTTAAATTAAAACATTTGAGCATGAATTAATAACCGAAATTCACACCTAGATTTAATTCTCCATGTTAGGCATTTATGCTTTTGACTGTAGCATGGTTGTTGGTTTGAGTATTTTAGAAACTGCTGATCTGGGAATTTCACGCACTAAAATTTCTAGAGTTTACACAGAATAGTGTGGGGGGAAAAAAACATCCAGTGAACAGCAGGTCTGTGGGCAGAAACGGCTGGTTGATGAGGGATATTAGAGAAGAATGGCCAGACTGGTTTGAGCTGACAGAAAGGTTACTGTAACTCAAAGAATCACTCTTTACAACCATGGTGAGCAGAAAAGCAGCTCAGAACAGACAGCACATCAACCCTTGAGGCAAATAATCTGCAGCAGCAGAAAGCCCCATTGGGAACCACTACTCAGAGTCACTGAGATCACTTCTTTTCTTTTTTTTTTTTCTTTCCCCAATTCTGATGTTTGATGTAAACATTAACTCAAGCTCTTGGCATGTATCTGCATGATTTTATGCATTATGCTTATGTATCCTTTCTCTCTCAGGTTCAGGTTGATAACCAGGCTCCTCATTTCACTGGCCATCATTCTCTCTGTTAGAGATATTAAGTGCTATACTGTTTTTGTGTGGTTTCTAGAGTGTTGTAGATGACTATGCAAAAGTTCAGCTGGCGGCCTGTGATCCAGCAAAAACCTGGTTCCCCTAGTCACGAAGCTATGCTAAGCCCATATATTAGACATTTGTCTTGTGTCAGTAGCAGAAGCACACTTTTTTTTTTTTTTTTTTTTTTTAATAAATTAAAGAAGGTCACGTCACCCCTGTTTATCAAAAACCAATACACTTCTTTTTCTTTTGCTTTAAATAGCTCATCAGTCGAAAGGACAAGGCCACTTTTGAGAAGCTGGACTTCTTGACATCAAAAGAAGAGAACTACACCCGGATGAGAGAGCACATCAAGTCGCTCAAAATGGTTCCCTGCATCCCTTACCTGGGTGAGTCTCAAAAATATATGGATGTTTTATGGATGCCTCTTGTGAAGCCCTAACCATTTACCATTTAGTATCAGTAAGAAGACTTCAGTGGTTTTGAAAATGATCTGGCGCAGATTGCTTAAAGCCTCATTGCGGAAGTGGTGCTGTTGAAGGTAGCTTTTTGTCTAGCTGACAGGTTTATGTAATTACCATGCATGCCTTTCAAACTGATGTGTTTTTCAGCCTCATTTGTCTTTTCACTGGTTACCAGTATCCACGTTAGATTCTTTTGCTTTACATCAAGTGAGTGCTTGTAAACATCCTAGGCTTTTCACAAGCTTTGAACATTTAATGAATAGTTACTTCAGGCTTTGCCCTAATCTTTTAAACACAAATAATAGATCATGCTTCATTGGGTTTTAAGTGTCAGAGAAAGGGATTTTTCCTTATTAATGGGAACATTAAACTTTTATTTTACCTTGCTTTTTCTTTTCAAGGTAAACTGTTTCCATTGGGCTTTGTTGAAGGTACCCTTATTTGCCAGCCAAATTTCCGTTACCACAACGTCCTCTTTGTTACCCATGCAAAGAAAACTGCATGCTTTATGTTACACTACTGATTTACACTCATGTTTAAAAATGAATAATTAACATATTCTTGCCAGTCAGGATCACTTTATGGAAATCAGCTAGTCACAGGAAGATTCAGCTCTCTAGTTTCATTTGAACTATTCATTAATTCGACTTGAATACATTTTAGAAAAAGCATCCATTATCCTTACATGGCATGTGGATTCAGCAGGGTGGAGTGGTCTATAATCAACACCACAGCCTTTCATTGATGTCCTTGTTGCAAATGAAAGTTTCAGAGTTCATTTCAAGGTCTTGCATTCTGGTCTCTTCTTATTTTTACTGTATGTTGTAGATAATGTACATCAGTGCTGATGTTTTGTCAAGGTTTAGACAAGAAAGTATGGGGTTGTGTGTGTGTGTGATGAGAGATGTGAGGTATATAAATGGAATTCAGTAAGGCTTTGGCGCTCTATTCACTTATTCATGTACTGAATAATAGACACCTGGCATCCATTTTTCAGCCATTGTGATCACTCAAGTACCAACTAGCATTGGATGTTTGTTATGTGAATCCATTTCATTAATTGCACTGAAATACTAAGTATCTAAATAACACCAATATCGCCTCTCCTCATCTATGCCATAGATAATGACTAATACACCCCCACCTGTCCGTGGTATTTTCCTTGTGTGTCTTTGGAAAAGAACTGAGAGAGAGACACAGATGTTAGAAGGATCTTAGTAAGCAGGGATTTACAGACAAATTAATCTCCCATGGAAATTCGGTAAAGATTAATGGCAACACATCAGATGAATGCCTTCATTGAGTTCATCCAAAACCAACACCCTGCTGTGAAACCACTTCAGCTCATTGGGTCTTACTCATGCTTACTCATTGTAGTCAGCATGGCAGATTCATTATAATGTCTCCAGCTGCTCTGCTCTCATTTGCACTGAATCCATGGGCTTGTTAAACTTGTGAATCTTTGGTCAGGCTTTGCTACACACCTTGCTTACATGAACATAACTTTTCAATTAATTTCCTCCTATCGGCATCGTCACTGATATTCCTCTCCCCATCTCAGTCATGTAGAATGGAACTGCCATTGGTCTACCCGGTATGTGTCTACTGTTTTGATTTTGACTAACAGTGGTAGTCTACTCAAGGGATTTCCAGCTTCACGAGTGGGACAGGAAGGGGCTCAGGCATGCTTAGGTTTCAGCACACTTTTGCTCCTCATTCATTATTGTGGGATTGAGGTACGCTGCAGCTATGTGTTCATCCTCTGCAATTAAAAAAATTGTACAGTATATCAGTTGGTGATTATGTATTATGTGATTATGCGCACACACTGCTCAAGTTAGGTGCACAATGAATGCAGACTTCCTCACCCAGAATTTTGCACCCATTCATTTTTACATTCAACTAAATCTCATTACTCTGTATTTCTGACTTCTAACTTGGAAAAACCAAAGAAAACCCCATTTACTTTAAATTACTAGTTGGATATTTGGGACCATCTATCACATGGCCCTCCCAATAAGCCATGTATGAAAAGTTATTTATAGAACTATCACAATTGTCTCTAATGTTGTCTGGCAGAAGGTTTCGGACACTGTCGGTGCTCTTACTGAGTCAGAACAAAGTCCTTATAATAAAATCTGTTTAACTGGTGGCCAGTTTGACAATGTGTCCTCAGTGTAAACAATTAATGGTCTTTGTAGCTTCAATAAAACACCAAAAAAAAAGTGCCACTACATATGCGTGTAAAAAGCAGGGCAGAGACTTGATGACGGCAACCTTATTAACAACTGTTTTGTATGGTAACAATGAGAGTAGTTTGACACATTAGTAAGATTAAAAAAAAGATGTGTAAATGTATCTTTTACACATCTTTTGGATGGGTCTTTTTTTTTTTTTTTTTTTTTTTTTTTAATAGAAAATTCCAGGGTGCTGTCCTTAAAAGCAGAGCAGCTGCATGAACTACCTCTTTCAAAACATATAGTATATTGACACACATGTCCATGATAAACTGTATCTCTTTAGAACTAATTCACAGTAAACTGTATCTCTTTAGAACTAATTCACAGTAAACTGTATCTCTTTAGAACTAATTCACAGTAAACTGTAGCTCTTGTATATTTTTCATTAATTATTAGGTTTGGCTGCTGCTTTTGGCAGGGAGAAAGAAAACTGAAGCATAATGCAAACTTGCTTAACATTAGTTTTAAAAAAACAAAGTCAGAACAGTAGCAGTGACCCTGTACCTGGCTGTTCTCGTTACATATTCACTAATAAGACTATTGGCGAAAGGCAGGACTTGCATAATACGGCCTCTTTGTTGAGTCTTACATGCTCCTTCTGTCATATTTCAAGCAGTGGCTTGTCTATAGTCAGTACCAACTATGGTTACAAGCAATTAGCAGCTGAACTGCTTGGTGAAATATTAAAATAGCAACACTGTTTCTGCAACACGTTTACCATTCAGCAAATCTCCTCATATACCTGTACAACAGGCTGTACATTTTAGTTTATTGTTGCAACAATTGGATGATGCAGATACATTTGTTACACTTGAAGTACAATCATTTTCTCCAAAATTATATATACAGAAATATGCTGGGTCTCACTGGTTCCAACATTTAAAATTTGTACATTATGTACAATATTTCTGATTATTCAGAAGCAAACCTGGACATGTAGTAAAAATCTATAATAAACACAAAGAATACCTAATCTTGATACCGACATAGTACAAACTTCATTTTATATCAAGATATACGACCAGGAACTTGGCCAGGAGGCGATATTACCAGGAGGTGAGGGAATTAATAGAAACCCCTGTGCCTTGGGTCAGGCTTTTAACATGCTTTAACTGCTTTACTCATACTGTTGCTCTATACAGAATGTTTTCATTTCTAATACAGCTTTCTTACTTAATTCATATGATTCATATTATGGAATACTGGATTTCATTTTAACAGTAGTAATACTAAAAAAAGAAGTACCGTAATTGTTCTTTATCGTGTTACATCGATATGAAATTGTTGCAGTATTGATATGTTGTTTTTTTTTTAATTGTCTTTAAACTTCAAGAAAGAATAAATACACTACCAGATATATGACTCGTAGGAACTCTCTTTTTTTTAGATAGCACCAGAAAGGTTTGCCTGTCTGCTGTTGTGTAGCTCATTAGATTTGTGATAAGTATCTCTAGAAGCCCTTGTGGATGTTTATTCCTGCTTTTTCAGGTAGGAGCAGTTGCCTTATTCAACCTAGCCACTGGAATTTTTTTATTTATTTATTTATTTTTTGGCCTTTGACTTTTTTTTTTTTTAAACTGCTAACAGCAGTATACACCGATCAGCCATAACATTATGACCACTGACAGGTGAAGTGAATAATATTGATTATCTCGTTACAATAGCACCTGTGAAGGGTTGAGATATATTAGGCAGCAAGTGACCAGTCGGTTCTCGAAGTTGATGTGTTGGAAACAGGAAAAATGGGCAAGCGTAAGGATTAGAGAGACTTTGTCAACGGCCAAATTGTGATGGCTAGACGACTGGGTCAGAGCATCTTTGAAACAACTGGTCTTATGGGGTGTTCCCGGTATGCAGTGGTTAGTACCTACCAAAAGTGGTCCAAGGAAGGACAACCGGAGTACTAGCGACAGGGTCATGGGCGCCCAAGACTCACTGATGCACGTGGGGAGTGAAGGCTAGTTCGGCTGGTCTGATCCCACAGAAGAGCTATTGTAGCACAAATTGCTGAAAAGTTAAAGCTGGCTATGATAGACAGGTGTCAGAACACACAGTGCATCACAGCTTGCTGCGTACGGGGCTGTGTAGCCACAGACCTGTCAGAGTGCCCATGCTGACCTCTGTCCACTGCCAAAAGTACCTACAATGGACAGGTGAGCATCAGAACTGGACCATGGAGCAATGGAAGAAGGTTGCCTGGTCCGATAAGTCACATTTTCTTTTACATCATGTGGAAGGCCGGGTGCGTGTGCATCTGGGGAAGAGATGGCACCAGCATGCACTATGGGAAGAACGCAAGCTGGTGGAGGCAGTGTGATGCTCTGGGCAATGTTCTGCTGGGAAACTTTGGGTCCTGGCATTCATGTGGATGCTATTTCGACACATACCACCTACCTAAACATTGTTGCAGACCAAGTACACCCCTTCATGTCAATGGTATTCCCTAATGGAAGTGACCTCTTTCGGCAGGATAATGCGCCCTGCCACACTGTAAAAATTGTTCAGGAATGGTTCAAGGAACATGACAAAGAGTTCAGGGTGTTGACTTGGCCTCCAAATTCCCCAGATCTCAATCCAGTCGAACATCTGTGGGGTGTGCTGGCCATCAAGTCCGATCCATGTAGGCCCCACCTCGCAACCTACAGGACTTAAAGGATCTGCTGGTAACGTCTTTGTGCCAGATACCACAGCACACCTTCTAGTGGAGTCCATGCCTCGACGGGTCAGGGCTGTTTTGGCAGCAAAAGGGGGACCAACACAATCTTAGGCAGGTGGTCATAATGTTATGGTCGATTGGTGTATACAACAATGACTTGGCATTCATTGAATATATCAGGACTTCAACATTTCAGCAATTCCAATGTACAGTTTCAGACATTTTCCAGCAGATTTATACTGGTAGTGGCAAAGCATCAATCTGCTACTAGCCATACTACTTATGACCTGTTAGCTCAATTTCTTTCTGGTATTGCAGATTTTCAAGGATTACATTTTCAAGAAATTGGACAGTGATTTGTAATCTTTGAAATAAATAATCAACCACTTATCAGGATTTTTCTTTTTTGCTTTACAAAAAACTAAAAGAGCATAACTTGTCTACCACCAGATTGTACATCCTGTGTCTCATGTCACAGATAGTTTTTTGAAAGCACCGTTTCCTTGCTGTACTATCACATATTTGATA
Organism: Pangasius djambal; assembly: GCA_022985145.1. Taxonomy (NCBI): domain Eukaryota; kingdom Metazoa; phylum Chordata; class Actinopteri; order Siluriformes; family Pangasiidae; genus Pangasius; species Pangasius djambal. The sequence goes on from CM040982.1 coordinate 18,452,488, forward strand.
TGACCACTCAAAAATAGATTAATCTATTCCATATGAACAGAAGTTCAATTATAATGTCTACGTGAGGACAAGTTGTGCTTTTTGTTCTTTGGGTAAACAAATTATATTGCAAATCATTTCTGCAAATGACCACAAAGCGGAAACTGTTATGACAAGTGGAACATGAAGGCCATAAGTTTTCTTGATGACAAGAATTTAGGGGGAATTCTTTTGCCCCTTGTCCCCTTTATCACCCCAAAGTTGCCTTGTACCATAAATATAAACATCTTAGATGTTTTTGTATGTGTAGGCTATATATATGAGTGTGGATGTTGAGGGATAGTTTTCAGTCTTTTCCTCTGATTTGTATGCTGTTCAGTGAAAAGTGTTGGGGTTGGGGCGGATCATCATCACCACTTTCTTTAGGGAGTAGGCTCCTCCTCTGAATTCAGCCCAGTACACTCCGTCTTGGTAGCGGCTGCGGTAGTGCCCACCTCGATACCACACACCATTCAGGTTGGAGTGGGCACAGGAGTTATACCACCAGCCTCCCTTCTGATAGTGAGCACAGTTACCTGAGAGAAGAATAAGCTGTTTTTTCTGGTTGTCCAAGTAAGCATTCATAAATAGCTCTAACGAGTTAAGTGTGTTATTTACAGCAGGGTTCAGCAATGCCATGTCAACTGGACCGGTTTCATTTGATGATTATCAAAAAAGGAAATAATGTAATGATGTTTTCTAAAAAAAAAAAAAAATGTATTTTTAATAAATTCCTACATGATTTTTAAAAACATAATCTCGTTCACAGACCAGTAGCTTAGTATCTCTTAGTATTTTTTTTGTTTTTAATCGCTGATGACATAATTCATTTAAATACAAAAACACATGAATGAACCTAATACACACTTTTACATGTACTCTTAATAAGCACCTGATATTAGAACATGCACGCTATGCATAACTAAAATGATATACATATTCCAGATGTAATATATATCATATCAAACTGTTGGACTGTACTGTAATGGCTATGTAAAAAATTAAGTAACATTGAGTTAAACTAGCCAAATGGTAACTAGGTAAATGGTAAAGTGTTGTTTTAAGTGGAAGCATTCACTAACTTTGGTACTTGTTTAGATGACACCTTTGTGAAAGTTTTGTTGGTCTTGCCACTAGTCTCTTGGTAAAAACACTTTGTTCTTGTGATGTAAATCATGTGTGTGATATAGTACATGATATCATAAGTCAGATAAATCAATAAATTCAAGTCCCTACCTGTGTATGCGTCATGATCTCTGTCCAGCGTGGTGAACTGCTTGCCGTTGTGCCAGGTGAGAGAATCGCCGGCGTTGCCATGGTAACGTCCCACCCGTAGTTTGTAGAAGTCAGCCTCAGGTTCCAGCCTGAAGCTGGCATATTCTGCAAATGTTTTGCGCCCAGCCCAGTCCTCCAGGGTCACCAGAAGCTTGTAAGTGGCCTGATTGGTCAACCAGTAAATGTTCTCCAGCCCTAGCCAGTACTCTCCATCTATATTCCCAAAGCCTTGCTGTGGGAATGAAAAGAGACAGTAATCTGACAAGTAGTGATAGACACTTATTGGTTCTCCATCAAAGCCCTACTGTTCAACACGGTGATTAGCATATGCCATTGATTAAAGAAATATTATTAAAATTGCCCTTGATTGTTTGTTTGGATGTTTACTTTTTATTAAACACTATTTACCATATAATCCATGCACTATAACATACAGAAAAATGGATCAACCAAAAGTATGATCTCCAAAATAGAATATCTTAATGCACTATGAGATTTTTAATGTTTCCTTGTTATAAATACCAAAAACTTATAATCTAAGGTTCAAATATTACATTCTAGGTCTATGTGGTTGTACGGATAGTGCGGTTCTAGAGATTCAGCCTCTCCTGCTCTATTTCTCACGCATATGGTTTTTATCAGTAAGCATGTGTTTTCTATCAGTGTAAAACTCCTTCTGCCCTTGTACACTTGTATTTTGTGTTTCCACTATGATCAAGCATGTCTTACAGACCTGATTTATCTGTTGTCCATTGTTAATTCCGGAAGGGATTCAGTTAATATCCTTGAAAATAATCTGTTTGTGAAAATAATCTGGTTTAGCATAAATTTACCACCATCTTGTTGCAAGACTCTTATCCAAAATTGCTTAAGTGAAAGATTTGTATGGATTTTTTTTTTCTTTCCTTCTCTGTAATAATAATATTACATATTCAGGGCATAATTAAGTAATGGCTTGCCATTTGTGGTGTGGTGATTTCTGCTTAGCATATGTTCTTCATTGGCCCTCCATTGATTGTAAAGGCTGAACAACCTCTGGTCCAGATTATCTAAATCAGATTACGTAGCTAGAAGCTGTTGGTCATGATAGTGACTGAAGTGGTCATAGCATCAGAAAGTGGTCATCGCTAATCAAAGATCAGATCATTACTTCACTTCACTGGTATGTAGCTGAAAGCATGTGTAAGCTATGGTTTTCCACTGCCAGCACTAGTAAGGTGTGTATGTGATTATTTCAAAATTATCCATAATGTACTGGTGCTTATTTAAACAAACTCCCCAAGATACAAGAAGAAATAGCCACATTTACTCTTACCTTGTATGTCTCCCAGTTCCTGAAGAAGTTTACCGAGCCATCCATGCGTCTCTGGATGACTGTCCAGCCTCCAGGGTCCTGTTTTTGGTCACACCACACCTGCATCAGCTTGTTGGTATTCTCAGGCTTCACCAGGTACATACCACTGTTAGTATGGCCATCTTCCAGGGCCTGCAGACAGTCTTTCCAGGGGCCTAAGGCAAAAAAAAGAAGCTAAATGACTAAATAAACCATTTGTACCTGACTTGAAAGACTAATGTGAAGACTCTTCTTTTGAATCGTAGCCCTCTCCAACAGTGTTCTCCTCTTTGAGGAAGTCTCTTACTATTTCTAGTGGGATTCCCCTGTGCTCACGTTCCAATGTTGGGATTACTATAGTGTGAGGGGGGGTTATTCCGTTTCAGTGGGCTGCCCACAGTGATCTACTGTGGCTCATGCCTTTGTTTCCTTTTCTTTTCAGCTGGTAAAGTTCTCAACACAACACTGGCATATACTTTGGCTGCCATTTCTGGCCTTGGAAAATGCCTGCGTTTTGCAGGCCAAGCACAACATGAAGGCTGAAGAGTGGCCTGAATCTAATACCGTGCAACTGTTGCAACTTGATTAATGCACTTCCTATTTCTAAAGCTCCCTAATCATGTATAGTACAATATAATGTTTATAATGTAAGTGTAATGTTTTCATGTAGATGTGTCAAAAATGATCCAAGTTCCAATAAATAATATTTCATACAAGCTCTCAGAATTGCATCCTTAAGAGAAAATATTTCATGCTCTTTGGTTTAGTGTCGTTGTTTTAGCCAGTTTTGCAAGACTAGCACCAATTTCCCTGTTACTCCGAAGTTCTGTGACACATAACTGTAACTGTAACCACAAGCGTTTCGCATTCTCTTCTAATTTAGCAGACTGTAACTAAATTTGGTGTTATAACTCAATCTTAACACTACATAGGTAAATACATAGGTTTAGTAAACATCCTTTTAAAGCAGGTCTTTAATTACCGTAATAACCCATCAATTGTACCTTTGTGTAAAATTTGTGTCTTTTGTGTACTTGCCTGCCATTGTGCTCTTGGGTTTTAGACTCAACATAAGCCAAAGCTTCATTAATATTTGTTCCTGCATGTTATCAGCCTCAGATTACTTGATAAATAGCCATTAGCATTAAACTCTACAGATCGTATTAATCATCAGTCTAACTACAGTAACATGCTGTCTGGCTTCCAGTATTTATTACAGCCTGATGATCTCAGAAACCACAGAAACACAGCTTATTAACGTCTCACCTCAACCAGTACTTGTTTCAGCATTCTTCTTATGAAATTACCAAAAACACCACCTTGTATACTGTTTTGTTTTCACTCAGTTGATCCCTTAACATTCCAACATGGACTCCTTAAGCTAAATATCAGTGGTGAATATAAATGTTGTCAAACTAGCAAGTTAGGAAATGGATTCTGTGCACGTTCTGATGTGTGGAAGACGTTTTAGAAGTTCTAGAAGTTTTCTAGCTCAGCTCAGCATTAACTCAGTATTAGCTCAGCATTAACTCAGTATTAGCTCAGCATTAGCTCAGCATTAGCTCAGTTTACTTGTCCTGTTAGTATTCATAAAAACAAATGTAAGCAGACTATTATTTTTGTTGGCTTATTATCCTGGAGCCTGCTAGGCTTTCTTACAAACCTGTGTGTCATCAATTTTTAAACTTTCTCCTGGAAACTTCCCCCTGTTTAATTGGTTGTGGAGGATTTTCCAGTATGGACTGGTTGCCACAACACAGACTTTTTCCAGAAATATGCAATTAGGGAATAAGAAGCAGTACTTATTCCCCAGCTAGTGGCTTCTACTAGACTATCACTGTTTGTTATTCTTTTTTTTTTCCTTCTTTTTTTTTTTCCATATTCTAAATTTTAGTTTCTTTTACACGGTTTAGTTAAGCTATTCAAAGTTTTGACTTATTATATGTTAATGCTTCCACTATGAATTGTTATGAATTGTTACTGATTTTATTAAATATTCTGTGACTGATTTGATGTCATTTTTTTTAAGGTCCGATAGCTTTAGGTGTTCAACAGAGGTGAGGAAACAGATGGTCGAATGGATATCTTATTTTCCTATTTTTTCCACACATGCCCTAACATATCTATCACTCTCTAACTAACCATATCAGTTCAATTTTATTTTTATAGCATAGACATTAGGCAGTAGACATGGTCACATAGCATCTGTACAGAAGTAGATTTATATTTAGATCCCTAATGGGCATAAATACATAAACCTCTAAGTGTAATTTACTCTGAGGCTTGATAGGAAACCACAGATCTAAATTTCTTTTTAGTTCAGGTTGCTCAGGTACATAATAAGATTATGTTATTGTCACTGCAGAGTTAACATAAAAGCACAGAGTCTAATTCTGCAGCTTAACAAATGCCTCAAATTCTGATTGTTAATAGCAGGCAGGCTCTGCAACACTGAACTGACACAAAGGCTGCACTATGTTATAAAGACTGTTGTGTAAACAAAGGTAAACTGCTGAAAGATGTGCAAGTTGAACAATGTGAGCTACCACTGACGTGTTCCGGGTTTAAACAGATTTGGTGAACTCATGGTGTGGATTATTGACAAGGGTATGCCTAAATCGGTTAAGGTGCATCGTTGTCAAATAAATGAACAAAATCCCTAGAAGGATCAGTGAATTTTCTTTTGGTTGGTTGGTTGGTTGTTGGTTTGGTTTTTGAGGTTTTTGTTTGACTATCGAATGACTTCATGGAGAAATGATTGTCTTTTTACCACACTTATACTTTTTTTTTTTTTTTTTTTTAAGCAAACTGTTACCTGATTGTTCTTTAGGCTTACCAGATATACCCTTTGAGATTATGATGTACCATGCTACTATGTGTGTTCAAGTTATATGGAGGAATGTCAATTAAAAAACCCACTTGATTTGTATTCGTTTTTAAGTCTTTAATATGTATTTCCTGGATGTTCAGCAGATTGAAAGTATTCTTTGGTCAGCCACTGTTGTCTTTTTGTGGTTGTGGCCTCTTTGAGAATCCAGCCATATGTTCCCCTCAAGTAGCTTGGATGGGTCTGTACATGCAACGACTGTGATTCCCATGTTGTCATTGTCTAGTTACTTAAATGTAGTGTAAATTGTTTATTTAACCTTTTGATACTTAATGATGTAATGTTCTTAATGCTTGTATGGATCCACAAATAACCAGATTGAGATGACATATAACAAACCATGCTGGAAATCAGTAAGTTTGTTAAGTATAGAAAATTCAGACTCTAGACAGTACAATTCTTACAATGTCTAGTGACCTCACTATTTTAACCCTAGTTTTAGAGTAAAAACTGAAACTCACCAGACGGCCTGTTGGTTGTAGAAGGGCTGTGAGTTCCACTTGGCATGGTGGGCAATGGAGCTGGTGGCACTTTGAGGTTTTGATCACTCTGGATCTCGTTGGTTATCTGGTTGTTGCGGTTGTACGTATGTGGTTGGTGTGGCCTGTTAATAGGTGGAGAAGGCCTAGGTTGAGGTTGTGGCTGGGGTTGGGGCAGTGGTCTAGGTGCCACCACTGGGGGTCCCCTCTGACACTGTACCTCAAGTAGAGCAATGAGAGCTGACTGATTGTTTGCCAGCGATGACAAATGCTGGTACTTATGTTCCAGATCTTTGTAGCGGTTGGAAAGCTGCAGCAACTCTGAGGTCTGGTTCAGAATCTTGTTCTCCAATTGAGAAAACTCCAGTGCATTGTCTCGCTTGCGGATGATCTCATGGAGAAGCTGCATATACAGTTGCGTCACGCGAGAGTTCATGTTGCGTGATTCTTTGCGCAAGAGTTTCACCTCATTGACAATACCACCATCCACTTCCACGAGCTGCTGTAGAGTCTCAATCTGCCTCTTCTGCTTGTGGAGCTCAGTGTTAACAAGTTCCAGCTCCTGCTTATTCACCCGATTCTCCAGTACAGCCTCGGGCTCCTTTGAATTAACGCAGATAGCACCTGTGACCTTCTGCTGGGGAACAATGAAGGTATAAGAGCACTTGTCCTGGGCAGGGACTTCTGGGGCCCGGCGGGTGCGTGAACCTGAGAGGAATCCAGGCTCTGGGCCTTCATCACTGTTGTCAAACTCCTGAACTCCAGTGCTACCTTCCAGTAAGGGGAACAGATCACACACCAGGAGCAAAGCCATCAAGACCAGTGCAGGGACTTCCATGGTAACACCAACACACACCTAATTGTGCTGTGATTTGCTGTCAGAGATAAGGGAAAGTGTGAGAGATGAGGGGAGGGGAATTAAAGAGTACAGAGAGGAAGAAGAAAAAGCTGTAAAACTGTCAGAAATGTGCAACTAAAGATTTATTTTTTTTCCCTTGTGAAATGCCAGTACGCATCACTAAGCGCTAAAGATTCAAAATGAGAAACCTGCCTAGCTCCACAGCTGGCACAAAACCTTACATTCTTTAGAGTCTTAAGTAAATTAGGACTTAGATACAATCATTTGAATAAATTGTAAGATCCTCTCATAGCATGTTTTCCAGCTCGACTTGCCTGCACATGCCACTCTAAACCATATAATATGTCCTACTCTGATCTAGATGGGCAATGTGTCACCTTTGCCTGTTTGCTGAGCTATGGACATGCCACAGAGCTTGTTAGCAGCAACATCAGGCTGCTTCTGTTTTTAATGCAGTCTTGGGCACTCCTGGTCTTCAGGGATAGGTTACATTTCAACTGGATAATGGGTCTGTCACATTACTATGTTCCTGTACAGCTGGTGGGGAAAAAGTGAGGAGTGTAGTTGGAAAGTATTGGTTTGTTTGTAGGGATTATGGCATGTAATTTACCTCAGTTTGGAAAGCTCTTGGCGTGATTGGAGATTCCAAAATGAAGCCACATTCTTTAAAGCTTCAGATGAGACAGATTATGATCAGTGTTTGAGGTTCAGCATTTGTTTACTTAGTGGTGGGTCGTTAGACTTAGCAGATAACACGGTCTGAGTTCCTATAATAAGCTAAACTCTCCCACATTCTCATAAGCAGTCCATCCCTGACGTCCTGTTCTACAGCAATCAGCCCACACAGTGCACCAGATAAGAAGCCTGAATCTAGTTGCTAGGTGATTGGGACTGTTTTTAATGATGTCAGTTGAATTTGTTTGTATGGATGTCCTGGCATTGTTCTGTTCTGGCTATCTGCCACTGCAATGAGTGTTTGCAGACGCCACCTCCTATCTTTGACTTCAGGCTTTAACCTCACAGAGAGTGGAAATTCTGATGCAGTCTGCAGTTGAGGCCAAATCACACTTTGTGGCACTTTGATGAAAAGTGCAGATGTTGTTACCTATGATTTCCAAGCAAACCTTACAGCAATCAGACAGTCTGAGACCTAGTCTGTCACTGTTTGACTGCTATAATCCATGCTGGCAGTTATCTGTGATGTTTATCTAAATTTTAAATTGACAGTGGTTTCTTATTAGGAAAACTGAATCTAGACACATGAATGGAGGTGAATGAGAGGCTTCTAAGACGGAATAATCTGCTGTCATGAGGATTTTAATGGAAAGCTGCTGGTGGATAAGGTTGCAGAACAGTGCTCTACCACACAGAACTTTCTGTCCACATCCATGTACACGTAAATACAGAGCTTCACTGAGGTAGCGCTAGGTCATTAAATATTAAAGTGCTTATAAGATTCACTGTCTATAGAGTTTGTATTGGCTTTTGTAAATAGGATATTGTGATATTTTACTCTAGTCAGTATTTTTTTTCCCCACTTTGTTGTGTATTGAACAGCCCGCTGTGTAAGCTTGAGCTGGAAATATGTTGTTTTCTCGTCTTTCCTGCTCTAGTAATCAAGCCCACCAGTCATCTTGTTCTCACTGATCAAAAGACGGACACTTAGGACCTTAGGCTCTGTTTAGAGTCCTCTAGAGAGAAGGATGGGAGTGTTCAGTGCTTTTGCTTTTCAACATCTTTGTAAATCTGTGAGTAAAGCCAGAAGTCTCCCTGCAGTCCATGTTTTAAAAGGAAAAAAGATTACTATTAAATAGGAATATGGATGATTTATGAGAAACATATCTGGATCAAAACAGAGAAAGATAGAATAAAAGACAGATGTGTAATTGTAGTGATAACCAGGAATGAAGCTGGGATAACACGTGTCATGGAAAGTGCACATGCATGATCTGGAGAAACCGTGGTGAGTCTAGATCGTTTATTCTGATCAGCAGTTTATCTCCCCCTGACTAGCATTAATGAAATAGAAGCTGACCAAAATGCAGCCACTGGCATATTCAGTTGGACAGATGGCAATTTAAACCAGTCTCATAATTCATTCTTCCAGAGTTTTTGATCACCGGTTATGAAAAGATAAAATGCTTTTAAAAAAAAAAAAAAAAAGCTCAGCACTTTGTCCTACTGCTAATTGAATCAATGAGATCAAGCACAAAATAAATTCACTAACAACCACAAATCCTTTATTTAAACAAAGAAAAAAAAAAATGGAGAGTTTCTCCACAGTTCCTCCCCTTGTCTGTAAAACAGTTCTCGTAAGAGCAACCCTGATCTCATCAGTTTTTCCACTTTTGTGCTTCAAGGGAAAAAAAAATAATAAGGCATTCCTTTGTGGGAAGTGGATTTCTCATGGGGCACATGGAGGAAATCCCTGACAGAGCTTCTAATAGATGTGTAATGATAGGTTGAACAGTCAACTGGAGGAGAAACTGTTACTTGACCAATGAGAACTCTCATGGCAGTTAGTGTCAGCATTGAGGCAATGCCCGTGTTTCACTGTAGATCAGTTGTGGTTTCACTCTCGCTTGAACATGTGTGGATTCATGTTTGCTTTGAGGAACGTGACCTCTGTGCGTGTTGCGCGTGTCTGCGCGTGTGGCTGTGTTTGTGTAGAACCCTTTGTAAACTGTGCGGAGACCCACAAGTGAAGAAACACGATAAAATGAGTCGAGTGTGTCTGTATGTGCGTGCCTGGGGTTGTGTGACTTCATACACAGTGATGGGGAAGTCTCCCGGCTAGTGGGGAAAAAAAACAGAAAAAACAAGGGCAGATGTGAGGGCAATAGTAGAAAAGGTTTTGTAAACGAATAATTGTCTCATTTCTTCCCCTTGTGCTTGTGTGTCAAACTAAACCTTTCAGTCTAAATACTAAACCTCGGTCTCAGGAGTGTCTGCAGAACAACCAGGCGACAGAAGAAAATTCGCCTAGTCCACTCTGAGGTGTCTGTGCAGCTGTGTTTCTGTTGGTAATTAGAGGGTGAGTGGGCATAACTACTAGTTTTTGCTCTCTCTATCTCTCTCCCCCTTTGTTTCTCACTTTGCTTCCTCTCTCTGTTTCCCCTCTCATTTTAACCTGAGCACGGCATTCCATAAATGCTTTCCTTGCTCATTAGAGCAAAGTGAGATCCCCTCCCTTCCCACACAAACATGTAGCAGCTGATGAGACTCAAACTCCTGACTCAGTGACCTCATACTGTTACGAACACACACACATTCGCTCCAGGTGCACTGTTAACATCTGACTAACTCCATTGCACTAATCTGCCATAAACAGGCTTTTTCATCTTAACAAGAATGTCATTAAACCATCTACTTGCTTAAATGGACATTCATAGCATGTAATCTGTTTTATTTTATACCTGCTTTTGAGACAACATTGTCCTAATTTTTTTTTTTTTTTTTTTTTTTTTTTTTTCCCCAAAAATTTATCCACAAATTATGACAGTCTTTGTGACTGTAGCAGCTGCATATATCACTGGCTGCATACTTTTTCACTGACACTTATTCAAGTGACAGGATGCTGCTTTTCTGATAAGCCGCAGTGATCATCCTAAAAACCCCCTTATCCAAACAGAGCCCTGGCAAAGTGTACAAAGCTTAATTCACTACTCTCTTCCCCCCTACCTTGGTCTCTCCAACACTGCAGCTGGACAGAGCTTCCTGAGGGATGAAACAGTCCCTCGCAGCATCTTCATCCTGTTCTGTTTCTGACTATGTAGTATCGGAACTCCTTTCTCCCGGGACCTCCTTCATAATCTCTTTTCTCTCTACCTGCTCTGTGTTTAGAGTACTCGTGTCATAATGATGGGCAACGATCCGATCCTCATATCAAATCATTTGTCATTACCTTCTGCTTCATTGAATCCTAGGTGACGTGTTAGTGGCTAATTATGCTTCCCCCCCCCCCTCTCTTTTAAATCCTTTTCCCTCTATTCCTTCAAATCTGAAGTTGCCAGAGTAGCTGATGCTGTTGAGGACACAACACACACTGGAGGGCACTATTGACACTACTGGCTGGCTATGAATAATTTGTTGTTCGTGTGTGTGTGTGTGTGTGTGTGTATGTATTTGTGTGTGTGTGGGGGGGGGGGGGGTGTATTCCTCATGATAGGAATAATCATTTTGATCTTGTTGAGAAATAATAATAATAATAATAATAATAATAATAATAATAATAATACATTTTATTTATAAAGCACTTTACATTTTAAAGAAAATCTCAAAGTGCTACAGAAAAGAGTCATAATACATACAGCAATTAAAATACTTGGCTGGTCATCAAAAATAGGTTAAGGGATAAGGTTATGTATAAGTATAGCATTATTTATCTACGCTCTGTGCACATATGTTTGCAGATATGTACTGAAAAGGTGTGTATTCATTGCAGGGCACACATGACTGCGGAATCCCGAATTTCCTCTAATCTGTGACTCACCGTTGGTTTTCGTTTGAGCACAGTAGAGCTTAACAACACAAATTTCAACTTGTCCCAGTGTTTAATTGTCCTGTGTATGTGACTGAATTTCAGCTTCTAATAGCAAAGAAGGCAAAGCTTAAAAATATTAACAGTGTTTACAGAATAGCTAAAACCACAAAGTCTGGACATAACTTTTTGGTTTTATACTTCTTGACTTTTGATTTCAGTAAACACCAGGCAATTAGAAAATACAAGCAGTTTTTTTTTTTTTTTTTAATGTGGCATTGTGGTAAGACAGAAGCGATTATGTTTGCGACTTGTGACCCGTTGTCATTTGCAGAGAATGAAGTAAGTGGTAGTCTTACCAGATAATTTCACCTTCTCCAGCAGTAGTACTTCAGTATCCTGCAGACGTATTTAGGAAGATTTACAAAGTGTCTCTGTTAGTCATTACAGCTCTTGATGGTTCCAGGATCCCCCTCACCCTCTCTCTCCTCTCGCAATCTCTCTCTGTCTGCTCTCGGTGTGTAAATCTCCTGCTGTTTGCTGGTATGTGTCCTAAATGTTAGCGGAGACAGGTCTCTGTTCCCAAGCCTCCAATTAATCAGCTTTGTCTGTTTGCAGACGCTAAGGCTGTCAGAGTCCCACACACTCTACAATCCTCTTCTGACTTCAAAATTGATTAGACGAGACAAACAACCTGTGGGACATGCAAAGTCCTATGCACTGGAAATGAAAATATGAACCAGTAGCCTTTGATTTAGATCCAAAAAAATCTTGGTTACAAGACCATGTGAGCTGAACAAGAAGTCCTTGTTTTGTAAATAGATCCTCTAATGTGGGACCCCAGAGGAACCCAGAGCTGTCAGGGAAAAGAGGCTGCCTTCCAAAGAGAACATAAGAGGAAACGACAGTTGGTTTAGATGTTCTCCAGGCTTTCCGTAGCAGAGAAGAGCAGCTGCTTGAAGTTCCTCAGTGCTTTGGGGAGACATGAGAATCCCCCAGGGTCAGCCAGCCTGTTGGTGTGAGAGAGCGAGTGTGTGTCCTGTCACTTTCTCCGAGATGAATACATCACCTCTGTCATACTAGTGTACATAAGCTCTCTTCAAGTGTATCTGTCTTCCCTAAATGAAAAGCTGTTCTGGTACAGTGTCTCAACAAACAGTAATGTTTGATAGTACCGCCCCTCTTCCTAGTTCCCCGCCTCTTGGCACAACAGCATCTACGAGCAGGATACAAATCCGCCACCCATCAGGTCTCTCTCACTCTTTCTCACTCACTCACTCACTCTCTCTCGCTCGCTCTCTCTCTCTCTCTCTCTCTCTCTCTCTCTCTCTCTCTCTCTCTCTCTCTCTCTCTCTCTCTCTCACACACACACGCACACACACATGCACACACAACCCCTCACCTCTGCTCTCTCTGTGGTTATTCCTGTACTGTTGGCTGTCAGCTGTAAGTGCTGAACAAATTTCAAAAACTCTTTCACTCTCAAGTCACAGTGACCAGATTAGAGTAGGTCAGGAATATGAAGATAGCTTTGTAGTGGCAGGTAAAACTATTTTGGGGAGAAATATGCGATATGTGTTAGCAATGTTATTAGGCTTTGTTAGCTGGCAAATATTTTGTACAATTACAATTCAATCCTAAAGTTACCCTCAGTGGTTTGATGGTTCCTTAACTTTCATACAAGTTGCCTCTTTGTTTTTTTGTTGTTGTTGTTTTCAATTCTGGCAAATTTGAGGTAATGAGTACTGTTGGTGTATATAGGAAATATACCAAATTCTGTATTTGTCTTTTCGGATTTTCTTCAAAATTCTAAATGTCTTTCAGCGTTAATAAAGAGTTAAGGCCCTGAGAGTAGCAGGGCTCATAAATCCTGAAAAGTCTATGCTGGTGCTGTTAAAATTCTTAATTCCCCAAAACACAGGCAGTGAGTTTTAGGGTATTTACAAGCAGCCCCCATCCCCCCCTGCGCACCCCCTCCGCCCCCCCAACCTGAGCAGGCCCACTCATAAAGAGACCTTACTTCATTAGATGTTCCCCAAGCAGACAAACTTGATGGAAACAGCAAGTTCTTTTACACGTACAAAGACATCTGGTTACCTCAACACATTGAGTTTTGGCATATGATCAGTACATTTACAAGCACTTCACCAGTCTGATAATGGAAAACTCTGAGTCTATATGAGTCTCTCAAGAATCAAATTTTTTTTTTCCCCCCGCCACTAGAGATAGCCATCCAAATAATTATTTTAGGCACATGTTTCTTGTTGCACAGAATTAAAATTTTAGAATAAGCAGTGGTGATGAGGTAAATAAAGTTGAAAATAATGTAAGGTCCTACGATTAAAATGATGTATTACTACATACAGGCAGTACAGAGTAATTTTTTTTTAACTTTCGGGTTCAGATTTGTGCTTTCCCAAACAAGGACAGTATCAAAAATGTGCCTGTCTCTAACCTCTAACCAGCTTCCACACTTTGGCACCAGTAACTGTGGAACTTGCTTAAATGTTTCCTAGTTTTTGTCCATGGCCATTAGAGTTTATTAGTTATTAGAACTACTATTATTATTATTATTATTATTATTATTATTATTAGTTTATTAGAACCTAATAAACTGACAGCACAGTGTATATAGGTCTATATGTATATCCTACACAACAATAATGGTTTTATGTTTTGGCCATAATTAATTTGGCTGAAGTACATTTTTTTTTGGCAATTGTCGGTTTCTGACCACAGGACCAGTGTTTAGGAGATTTTTAGTTGATGGACTATTTCTCAAACCAGCAGTGGTACTTAGCAGAGGTGTTTAATCCCAGCAATGCTGCTACACATGATCCACTTGTACTCTCACTGTTGTGCTGTGAATGATCCAACGTCCAAATAAGCTGTAGCCATTGATGGATGGGGCAGATGAGGTGCTGACACATTGTGGATAGCATCAGATGGGCTGCAGCCAACCTACAAAGTGTAGCAGAACCTGATAAAATGGCCACAGAGTGTGGGTAGACAGATGTATCAATCTGGGAATGAACAAGCCGGCAACATTATCTTTTCCTTTTTGTTAGATGCTTTGTTTGGCTGAACAAATTGACTCAAACATATTTTACAGTGTTGTAACGGATGGTGTAAAGCATGTCTATGCTCCAGAAGCATTGAGAAATCATTTCTGCCACCTCCTGATGTGGCTATAAAGAAGTACCTTTTTGTGTGGCAGGTATGTACTGAAGCGCCCTGGTCGCATGGATTAGGAAAATATCTGTGATCCCAAGGTACTTGGAAATCATTATATGCTGCTTCCTGATACGGCTTGCCATAAAGAAGTAGTAAAGTGTTGTGTGGAAAGTATGTACTTGGAGAGCTTTAATAAGATGTGTAGGAAGCTATGCACATCTGCTCTTGAAGTTGTTCTTCTGCTCTGATTGGAGAGATGGAAAAGAACAAAGCCACAAATGGACACAAAGCTCAGTGTGGTCAATAGACTTCAGAGAAGAGAAGAAGGATACACTGTGTATTGAGATTTTCATTTGATGGCGCACTTCCAAATTATAGCCTCTAAGAAAATTGACAGAATACCTCTTAAGATGTCTTACTTAAAGAAGATCTGGCAAGGTCAAACCTACACAGGAACTAGGAGGTCTTTTATATGGTAACCGCCTTGAAGTAATATTTTTTTTTTTTTTTTTTTTTTTTTAAACATGATCAGAGCTGTTCATTGGATGATGCAAGTTATCCATGTGTAAGTGGTAGGAAGAATGGTACCATGCACCAGCCAGTCATGTGAATTACTTAGACAGAGTGAACTGCACAGTGTTTTACCATCAACCACTGTTCTACCACCAACCATCAACCAATTAGCATGTTGTTCTTTTAAAAATGATAAATTCTTGTGTTGTCTTCTGTGTTTTTTGTACTCTACTACCTCCCCAACAGGGGACTGATCATACCCTTAGTCCCTGAACCAGTGAACCCATATAAGGATGCATTTATTGATGGGGCCTTCAAAGCACTTCTGTAAATCACTCGAGATAAGGGCGTCTGCCAAATGTCGTAAGTGTAAACCACTGCTCTACACTCTAGCTTACTTATCTTTCCATTGCTAACTGAAAACCTGTTCAGGAAAAAAAATAATAATAATTTGCAGTAAAATATGGTAGCAAGTGTAACCACTGATGATGCCAACACATTTCTAAATATAGAACTGATCTGTGGCAAATTTTACACATCTCATCATTACATGCTTTTAAAGTAAAATGACCTCCCATAAAGCTACACACATACACTGCATGGCCAAAGGTTTGTGGACACATGACCATCACACCCACATGTGGGTCTTTCACAAACTGTTGCCACAAAGTCAGAAGCACACAATTGTATAGGAAAATAGCTAAAATTTCCCTTCACTGGAACTTAAGGCCCCGAGCATGTTCCAGCACAACAGTGTGTACACAGTGAGATCCATGAAGAAGAAGAAGCTTTTATTTGTCACGTATACATTACAACACAGTGAAATTCTTTTCTTTGCATGTCCCAGCTTGTTAGAAAGCTGGGGTCAGAGTGCAGGGTCAGCCATGATACAGCACCCCTGGAGCAGATCAGGGTTAAGGGCCTCGCTTAAGTGTCCAACAGGAGCAGCTTGGCAGTACTGGGGCTTGAATCCCCCGACCTACTGATCAGTAACCCAGAGCCTTATCCATTGAGCCACCACTGAAGACCTGGTTTGTCAAGTTTGGAGTTAAAGATCTTGAGTGGCCCACACAAAGTCCTGACCTCAACCCCACTGAACACCTTTGGGATGTTTTGGAATGCAGACTGCGGCCCAGACCTTCTCTTCCCAACATCAGTGCCTGGCCTCACTATTACTCTTGTGGCAGAATGGACAAATCCCCACAACCATGCTCCACCATCTAGTGGAAAGCCTTCCCATAAGAGTAGAGGTTATTATAACAACAGGGGACTAAATCTGGAATGGGATGTTCAAAAAGCACATGTGACACGTTTGGTCTTTATATAAGTGTATATATAAGTTAATAACAAACTCCATTCAAAATATTTCAGTAAAATTTTATTTAAACACTCGCCAAAAGGAAGGAGATATCATGCTGAAGCTTTTGTCAGTTAAGAATTTAGGAAGGCATCGGGTGATTTCTTGCTAAAACTTGTCATTACAGAAATGTTTTCCATGGTATAATTCTACGAGCATGTAAACTGACCTCATGTAGGAAGAGTATCCTTTTTCCTGAACCCTGAACCTCTAGTGATTGCCTGATCATGCATGAGGCTGCAGGCACATGCCTCAAATTTTCCATTCTTGGAAAAAGTTAGAATACAACGTCATAGATTTTTCTCTCCTATTTTATGATTTTTTAAAAATAGGTTTTAATTCATTATATTTCGGTTTGTTTATTTTGTTTATTTTATCTTATAGTTCCGTTATGCAACATTGTCCTTTATGTGTATGTAATAGTCCATCTTTTGTTTAAAATGACATTTCCCTTGTCATGCTGTTATGGGTTTGAAGTATCGCTCATAGCAGCATGAAGTAGGCACCTGTTTTAAGTATTGTTGTCATTATATCCACTAATCTTCCTCCATTTACAGTGTTTTGATGTCTCCCTGAGAGCTTGGTCTGGGCCATAAAGCAGTTATCCCTGCTGCAGTACTTTTTCCACAGATCAGATTAGTGGCGACGCAGAGACTGCCAAACGAAAGAGTCTGATTATAGCTAAACAAAACAAGGGAAAATCAGTGACATCATTTAAGCTGTGAGGTCAAGTGTTACTGGCTAGTATGAACCACGTCTTTGTGGTGTTCCGCACATTGTAAGACTCGCATTCATGACAAATAGATCTTGAGACTTTCTCCCCAACAAACATACACACAATTTCCATATTTTCATAATGCCTGAATAGGTACACACCCATTAGATATATTTTGTACTTGAAGTAGAAACACAGGCACTGGACAAAAGCATCTGGTGAGTGAATGAGTGTAAATGTTAATGTATTATTTACTAAAAGCGGTAGCTATGACAACACACAATGCATAATTGAGTCACCAGTGAGTAACAGCACTGTTTCTTTGACATGTACATACACGTTAAACTAGAGCGTGTTTCTTCCACTGTGGCGTTTACCATCATTCCTTATGATGATTTGGAGTGTGTGAGAACCCCAGATAAAAATCTATTCATTCTGCACCTGCATGCCTGTAGTTATTGTGAAAAAGAAAGGAGTAGGATTTTTTTTATATGTTGGTGTTAGGGTATAAAGAAACATGTGGGTCTGTGTTTGTCACCTTGTCATGGTGGAAACATTTGTGTTCCAGTAGACTTTATAGAGATGAAAATGAGATTCTAGCAGCCTTATCTCTTGAAAATCAGCAGCTCGATATGTAATTGCTTGCCTAGAAAAGGCAACCTAACCATTATCTGATCCTTCCACTCTTGGGAGGCTAAGTATAGCATCATTTTTTCCCTTGATGTTCACGCACTACTTGATGCTCAAGATAAGAAGACAGGGCCTGTCACGGCCAAGTGTCTCAAGACTCTACCTCATGCTCCTGCAGTATAGTGGCTGAGAGTCTCCAGAGAATGACACCCCTCTAACCAGACTAGCTAGTGGGCAAAGCTGGAGTACATCTATGTATCCTTACTCAACGAAAGAAACCACTCAAATCCATCTATTCTTGATACACTTCCAGGCTTTCCATCAGTTAGCTCACTTGATGAACCCTGACAGACATCCAGTAACCAAAAGGAGATCTGAAGGACAATAGGCTCGGCTGAGATCCTTAAAAAATGGGAGTGTACCTTCTCAGAAGATTTCGCAATTTGACAAAAACCTCTGGCACAATAAGACCATCCCTAAAGATCTGCGTGACTGTAACATAGTCACCACTTACAAGAGAAAGAGGCACATGGAACATGCAGTAACGTGTCCTGTCACATTATTTGCTGTTTTCCGTGGTAACTCATAGAGGACATTCCTTCAGGGGCAGTGTGATCCCCAGCACACTAAACATGATATTTCACGTGGTTACACACTTTTATTGCCATACATTGTGAAAGCATTTTACAGTTGCGCTATATAGTTATTCTTAATGTTGTTTCAGGTGTTATAGGTGGTAAGTGGTCAACAGTCGTCCTTCTGTAAATGTAGAGGTGAAGCAAAAGGTGACTACTAGCCTACGTGATCTCAAACCCGGCCCAAATACCTCTAGACATATCCTGATGCTATGCAACTTGCCGAGGATACAATGTTCAGAGCAAGTTGCATAGCATCAGGATATGTCTAGAGGTATTTGGGCCAGGTTTGAGATCACTTAGGCCAGTAGTCACTGGCCTACTTCTGTACTCACTCTATCTCCCTCACTCACACATCGCAGTGTGCGCATCCTAGAGCATATGGGTAGGTCCTCCACCGCTATTACTGTCTCCTCACAGCAAATCATAATCAACTGTAATGCGGTCAGTGCGCCTCTCCTCCTTTCACCTCTCATTGCCAGCAAACACACCACTGCATTAAAAATATAATAGGAAGAGGTCCAGGTCACAGTGTTAGAAAGGTTGGGAATCCTACTGTAACAAGCTGATAGGTTTTTTTTTTAAAAGCAATGCTACCATTTTGCATATTCCCCACATCAAGGATGTTCTCATACAAAGGTGCCAGAGTTTCCATATGCCTGCTCTTTAACTGTCCAGTTTCGGTGAACCTGTGCACACAGTGCAGCCTCAGATTCCTGTTCTTGGCTGATGGGAGTGGAACCTGATATGGTCGTCTTCTGTTGAAGTCCATGAGCCAAGGTTCGACGTGTCGTGCATTCTGAGACGCTTTTTTTCTCACCATAGTAGTTATTGCTTATTAAGTGTGGTTATTTGAGTTACTGTAGCATTCCTGTCAGCTCGAACTAGTCTGGCCATTCTCCTCTGATCTCTCTCATCAACCAGGCGTCTCTGTCCACAAAACTGGCACTCACTGGGTGTTTTTTGTTTTCTGCACCATTTTCAACAACCATGCCACGGTTAAAGTCACCGAGATCGCATTTTTTCGCCATCCCGACGTTTGATGTGAACATTAACGGAAGCTCCTGACCTGCCGCCACATGATTGGCTCATTGTATAATTGCATGAATGGGCATGTGTAAAGGTGTTCCTATTAAAGTGGTCAGTCAGTTTATCTATGCGCGCACACACGTGCATTGATATTTTACCGATTTTAAAGCTTAGAAATGAATAAATTCTGAGAAACCTGATATTCCACCTTATACTGAAATGTTTAACTGGTAGGGTAAGGACGTGTCAGGAGAGGATTCATGAACTTAAAATGACTCGACCATTCTTAACAGATTCACTCAATCTGCTATCAGCAACAAATCACCTCATTCCTTCTCTGATTTTTCTGTTAGCAGATATTGGATAAGACTTCTGCCAAAGTACTTTGAATGTTTTCCCTTCCCTTAAAAATGCCATTCAACTGCCAATAGCACTTACTTAAGCGTCTCAGAGGAAAAATGGACACGTCAGCTTGGTCTAACACTCCGAGGGGAAAAAAAAAAAAAAAAAAGATTTTCATTATACCATTAAATGGATTCCCTTGAACGTTGGAAAATAGCAGGCTCATATTCATTTTCCATTATCCTTTTGATTTTTTTCTGGTATGTCAATCACAATGCAAAACCTAGTGGCGTACGCATTTAGTTCTGTCAAGCTGCCAACACTGGGTGAAGAGGCTCAGCAGCATTTGCCCACTTTACTTCAGCAAGTTTGCGCTGTATGCTCCTGGATCTTAATGTCTCACCAAAAAAAAAAAAAGGGAATATATTTTAAAGTCACTTTGGGAGGGAAAAAATACAGCAGTAAATCATAGTTGGCACTGCCGTTCACATTCACACTGTTTCTTGGTTCCAGCTGTGGAGCCTCACAGAACAAGGTGTGCTTTGTTCATCCATGTTTTGGTTCAGGTCTACTGGTTTTAATGGGCTGAACCAAAGGACAGTGATCGGAGTAGTGTGAGCAACAAGCTGACAGTCAAGTAGAACTTATTCATGACTTCGAATCGTGCTTCACTGCAGAAATACCGAATACACAATTAAAGGCAACAGCAGGATTCCTTTAGAGAAGAAAGGTTCAACATTGACAGCTATAAAGTTCTTTGGAGAATGATATTGCATCATTGAATAAAAAAATTGTCATTTTTGTGTGTATTGTATAGAAATATTGTGCTCATTTTTGTAAAGTCTGACAAAGGTTGTGTAGTGGACTCTGGATAGCAACTGCAATAAATGCAAAATAGCAAAAGGGTATTCTTTTCTTTTTTTTTTCTTTCTTTTATTGTGATGAAACCGTTTGTCAGCTAAGCCTTTCCTGTTTTATATATGGCTATGATGGCTAGATCCTAACAGAGCATAACCCCTATTCTCCTTCTGTAAATGTTCTGTAAAAAAATTCTGTTCCACAGATGGGTAATTCAGAGCTGACAGCATAGTTTCACTAAAATTATGTAAGAAGTAATAAGTCTTGTTAATATGAATTCATAAGGTGTGGTAGCTTGTTTTTGAAGCTCTCCAATGTGTTCTGCGAAACAACGCCTTACCCAGTGAAGGGCAAGGATGAGATCTCAGTGACACGTGTAAAATGTGAGCACCATGTGTGCAGAGAGCACCAGCATGGCGTATGTCATTCTTCAGTGGAATGGATGACTTATTCAGCTTTTGCTTTTTGGGGGGGGGTGCTCACTTTTAGAAGAAGAAAATCACAAAAAAAGAACGAAAAAGTCACAGCAGAAGCCGAATGCTCTCTCATAAATCATTGCCCATTTTGCTGCGCTGTCAGCCCTCACATTTTTTGGTCACTTTAAGATTTGTCTTTGTGTCAAATTGTTACTTGAAATCTTTTAAATGTAAGAAACAGACGGGCTGCAGAGATCATCTGGCATTGTGCTACATTTGAGTCATCCAGACTATACAGTATACTGTAAGTAATGCAATCCAGAGTGTTAGATGTGATGTGGCTGCTGAATTTATTCTCATCTGACTTTTTTATTATGAAGGACTGCAGCTTTGAGGATATCAGCCAAAGTTTGTGTTTTTAACAAAATATTAGGCCAGGTCGAAGATCAGTCCCATGTAAAGTCACATCCTGTCTGCACAAGCAGCCCATGGGAAAGAGAAGGCGCCAAAAAAGTAAATTCATGATCATTCAATAGATAGTTTTTTTTTTTTTTTTCTTCTTTTCATATATCCACAATAAAAACTGCAATAAAAATCTAATAGGGGTCTAGTATATTGGGAGTATATTCATGCATGAACAGTCCTAGTTGTATTTATCACATTACACAGTGCAAATCTAGTTTAATTGAATTTCAACATGACATACACTGCCCTCCAAAAGTTTGGAAACGCCTGAACAAAATAGGGTTTTTGGGCAATATCAGCATAAATCCTCTTTAGTTAGTGACCATTTTGCATTGATAATAAGGGACAACACAAACTATGAAAACATATTTTATTAAATAAAAAGTTTATGAACATAAACATGAACATAACATAGAAAAATACTCAAATTT
>CM040982.1:18474483-18494506 GCA_022985145.1 Pangasius djambal
CGAATCATCTTTGGGCAATCCTCCAGGAGGCTTGGAGTAATATAGCAAGAAAATGTTTGAATAAACTGACTGCTCGGATGCCTAGTGTTGTCCCTTATTATCAATGCAAAATGGTCACTAACTAAAGAGGATTTATGCTGATATTGCCCAAAAACCCTATTTTGTTCAGGCGTTTCCAAACTTTTGGAGGGCAGTGTATTTCAGTTACATCAAACCAAACACTGGCACTGGACTTACTGCTCAGCACGGGAGCCAAGATCACCCAAGAAAAGTGTGCTTAAGTCCAAGGTCAGAATCATACATAACTGAGCGATACCTCTGTGCAATTCTAGTGTAAATTCTAAATGGTGCTCAAGTCCATAGTTAAGTATAGCGAAATGCTGAATGTCAGTATTAAATCTTCACTATGTGCGCTTAACTCAACTCCGAATAAAACTCTGTTTTCTTCAGACTTGCTATCATCAATGGTTTAGCCGAAAACTAGCCTGAAACTATTCGATGTTAGAGATTTTTTTAAAAATATTTTGTTACGTAATGCACTGTATTCAATATTATGACCTTGTTTCTCATGAAAACATCAAGGTTGTCTGGGATTTTACTTTCAGAGACAAAAGAACCATAGCACATTCTCCAAGAAGCCTAGAACATCCTACACTATGAAGCATGTGGACGCCTGGCCATCATACCCATATGAGGTTCTTCCCCAAACTGTTGCCACAAAGTTGGAAGCACACAATTGTCTAGAATGTTTTTGTATGCTGTAATTTTAGGACTTCCCTTCACTGTAACTAAGGGACCCAAATCTGTTCCAACATGACGGTGCCCCTGAGCACTAATCAAGCTCCATCAAGACACGAGGCCTCATTTATCAATCTTTTAGTAACGTTGTGTGCAAGTGTTTGTGTAGGCCAAACTGAAATAAACCTTTCCGCCAGATTTACAAAAGTTTCGGAAAGGCTGATTTTCTTTGTACTTGTGTGCGTATGTTGATCACCTGTTACTTGCAAAGCGCATTCCTAACACAGCTTTTTTGCATTTATTGACAACCACAAAACTCCATAAAACTTTAAGTTCACAGACAGATAGGAGCAGGAAGTTTACAATCAGGGGAAAGGCTGAAAGGCAGAAGTGGAAGTTATTTTGACTCACTTCTGTGCCAGTAAAAATATTTATTAAAATATAATAAGAATAATAGTATGTGTGCGCTAACTACTGAGTGCTTGACTTCACTAATGCTCTTGTAGCTGACTGGAAGAGATTGATAGATGCTTTTGGGATAGGATGTTATGCAAGATCATACGGGTGTGACATGAGGTGTCCACATAGTGTACTAGTCAGTTTCCTTAGAAAACTGCATTATTACAGTGTACCTAAGAGAATTTCTTTAGTTTTAAATGCAACGGCTAATTATGATTTAATCGATCTTTGGTTGTTTTACTGTTTACGGCTCAGTATAGTAATTATTTTATTACTTTGATAATGTGATAAATTCTTCTTTGATTTATGACTAAACTCCTTAGGGCAAAACATTTGTGATGTAAATGTTTAAAACAGCCCAGTTTTTAGAGATACTATAAACACATTTTTTTAAAGGGAAATGTCAAAGGCTTATTAAGTAGTTGGGTTTCGCACTTTGCTCTAGCTGTTTCCCCTCAGTAATTTCTGACCTGACAAGTAACTTATGATAACATTCGTTACACAAGCTCAGACAAATTTGCACGCCTGTTGCTGGGACTAAGAAATCATGCAGCTGTTAAAAGGATTGAGCTGACTTTTGATTTTATTTCCAAGTTAAACTCATACGTTGTGTGTTTATGGGACTCGTTCAGAAGGTACTTTTTGTCTTGTTCTCATTCTCTGGTTGATTCCCTTAATGACCCTGGCATCCTACTGTTTTATGAGAATTGTGAATCAGTTGCGGTCATCAATCCTTCTGTGAGAATTGCTGAGAGCCGTGAACAATTTAAGGTGATAGACCTTGCCAATTATCAACATTTGTCTGAGAAAGTATCTATTTCAAACTTCTTCCTTTCCAAAAGTGAATTATTATTATCAGGACATTTGAGTGCTATGGAAAAACCAGGAGCTGGGAATCACTGTAGTGCAGTGAATAACACAAATCCAATACCTCACTGTGGACCCCTACCTTGTTAGTGCTTTCCATGTTCTTAACACTGAGTAATATCTTCCACGTTAAAGCAGCTGGCTGTTCAGACTTTTTTTTTTTTTTTTTTTCAGGAGTTGCAGAACCAGAGAAGCCACAAAAAGAGGGCTCTCTTTTTTGTATGGTCTAATGTGCTAAAAAACACATCTGGTTTTTAAATGTTGCTGACTAGCTGAACAATATTTCCACAGACGTCTCAGCAGCACATTTAAACACTTTTTATTTCCTTCTGAACGAATGTTTCCTGTACTCGAGATGAAATGGGTTGTAAATTTGGTGCAGTCAGAATGAATCCTTTGTGATATTTCTGACAAATCTTTGACAAAACTATGACCATGATAAAATGATAGTTGTACTCCAAACCTTCCGTCAGCTAAAGAAGGCTGTTCATAAGACTTTAGTGTGGCCTTCTTTAGAAAGTTCTTTAGATGTGTTTCCCCAGTGAGAGACTAAATCAATTATTTATTGTGGAATATACATTCAGCTCAACTCCTAAAGAGAAGTTCTTCTACAAAACATTCAACAAACTTGGAAAATCCAGCACAGCATAGAGGTTCATAATTGTCAGCCTCAGACAGACTATGTTGGGTACAAAGCTGTGTACTTGGGTGAGGAGATATGGAAAATCCACTTTCTCTACAGAAACTCGTGAGGTCATTGTTTTGGCAAGAATCTACAGAGCTGAACAGTAGCATTAACCATGTCCAGTGAGCTGCATTACCTTCTTCCTTCCAAACCACAACAGAATTTTTTATTTTATTTTT
The DNA here is from genome assembly GCA_022985145.1 of Pangasius djambal. Classification (NCBI taxonomy): domain Eukaryota; kingdom Metazoa; phylum Chordata; class Actinopteri; order Siluriformes; family Pangasiidae; genus Pangasius; species Pangasius djambal. Next base: position 18,477,412 of record CM040982.1, read on the forward strand.
TTTTTAAACATTTGTAATGTGGCCATTTAGTACATCCGCATGGCACAGTGACCTAATGTGTGCGATAACTAGAGTGACCTGATTTATGCATTTATTGATGAGATGAGTTTCTTGTAATCCTCTTTAAAGTTAAACATGCTATTCTTTAGCCATATATCAGGAGGAAAGCCACAGTTACGTCACTGTTAATTGCCATGTGACTGATGTTCTCGTCGCCTCTAACAACCCCTGACGTCGCCTCTAACAACCAAAAGCAGAATATTTAAAAAACAGACGAAAGCTGAAACTATAACGTTAAGCCTACACATCTAAAGAAACTTTTCATTAGTTTGCGTTGTGTCCAGCTGGCACCATGTTCACACTTTGTCTGATTCCTTCTGTTGGTTTAAAGGCAGAAAGAGGTAGACTTCATTTTTTACAGACCTGTGCTGAAGTGGCTCAGCTAGCTGTGTCTTCCTTCATTATGTCCAGGGATCCCTGCTGAGCAAATTTAGCTGTAATTATTTAAGAAGCTTTACTTTCCCAGTGGTTTCTCCTGATTCACTATATTATACAGGAATCCAAAAAGTCCAGAACCAATGGGAATTGGTTCAGCAGTTGAGAAAATGCATAGAGCATAAGGGTATGTACATGTTAAAACCAGTGAGAGGTGAAGTGAATAACATTGATTGTTACAATGTCACCTTTCAAGGGGTGGGATATATTAGGCAGCAAGTGAACAGTCAGTTCTCAAAGTTGTTGTGTGGCAGGTCTTGTGTTCCTGGTATGCAGTGGTTAGTACCTATCAAAAGTGATCCAAGGAAGGACAATCGGTGAACTAGCGACAGGGTCATGGACACCCAAGGCTCACTGATGCGCATTGGGAGCGAAGGCTAACCCGTCTGTTCCTATCCCACAGAAGAGCTACTGTAGCAAAATGGCTGAAAAAGTTAATTCTGAAAGCACCAAAAGTCCCTCTAATGGGCACGTGAGCATCAGAACTGGACCATGGAGCAAAGGAAAAAGGTGGCCTGGTCTGATGAATCACGTTTTCTTTTACATCACATGGAAAGCCAGGTGCATGTGTGTCGCTTACCATCCAGAATAGATGGCACCAGGATGCACTATGGGAAGAAGGCAAGCCAGTGGGAGGCAGTGTGATGCTCTGGGCAATGTTCTGCTGGGAAACCTTGGGTCCTGGCATTCATGTAGTCAGGTCTGGAAGCTTTTGGACAATGACAGTTTTTGTGATTTTTGCCTTTATACACCACCACAATGGATTTGAAATAAAACAATCAAGGCTCCACAAAAATATGGCATTTACCATTTAGGAATTACAGCCATTTTCAGCAAAGTACCTCCAAGGTATTTGGACAAGGGGACATAATTGTAAATATAACCATAATTTTAATACTTGGATGAAAATCCTTTGCAGTCAATGACTGCCTGAAGTCTGGAGCCCATGTTCTCAAAACTCAAATTCTGAGTTCCTCCCTGGAGATGCTTTGCCAGGCCTTCACTGCAGCCACCTTCAGCTGCTGCTTGTTTGTGGGTCTTTCTGCCTTCAGTCTTGTCTTCAGTAAGTGAAAAGCAGCTCTATTGGGTTGAGATCAAACTTAAAGAATCTGCTGCTAACCGTGACAGCTACCACAGCACACCTTCAGAGGTCATGTGGAGTCCATGCCTTGACAGGACAGAGCTGTTTTGGTGGCATAAGAGGAACCAACACAATATTAGGCAGGTGGTTTTAATGTTATGGCTGATCAGTGTATATTGTAAGTAATAAATGCAAAATTAAGTATAGGTAGTTTTACAATCCTGACTTTGACACCCTGTATCATATATCATATGCCATAACGTAGTTGACTGCTTGAATCTGATTGGTTGTAAGATGTGCATTATTTTCATATTTTCAACAGCACAGGTAGTTCCAGCTTGTAACATGAACAACAGGCTAATATTAATGTGCTCGTCCTAATACGTTATAGTTTCTGTACGAACAGCTCATACACAGGGAATCATGGACTCTCCAAATAAGACAAATAGGATTCAAATGATCTGAAAACGATGTTTAAAATGTTTTGTGCTATTTTAGATCTATGGCGCATTCCAAAACTGCAAGCTTCAGCAAAATAATTTCAGACATTTACAAATTATTTATGAATTATTATCCTGTACATTTTATTATTTCCAGTTGGTCTCGCAGCGCCATTTCTCTTGTTCACTCTCTCAGCAAGACGATTACGTAAGCCTGTCTGTCAAACTTTCCATAGAGGCTGAAAGAATGTGTGCTTATTCCAGTCTTTCTTTTCCTGTCCTCAAAGCCCCTTGCAAAAAGGGTATACACCTTATTACGCAGTACGGCTGTCTTTAAATTCCATCAGCAAATTCAAACACTCTGTCTGGGAAAGGTCATGCTCTGCTAGCGTAAGCCCAAACCTGCGATAACTGCATGAATGAGACTAAAACGTTGCAGGTTTTGGCAGTGACAGCTTGAGATTTTACAGATAAGCACGGTTTAAGTCAGATGGAAGTGTTTCCCTAACCCTGTTATGTTCTTTGTCAGCCCTGTGTTATAGTTTCACTATTTGTGTATTAAACACCTCTATCTGTATTCAGTTTGTCAGTTCAACTTGATTATGAATGATTCTTTTTTTTTTTTCTGGCTGTGTTGCATTATGAAGTCACTACAGTAATATTTCTATTTAGTCTCTAAATGGAGTTTAGTTAATAAAATCAGTTTTACAGGCCCTGATCCAATCAGCCATCGGCTGCAGTATACAATCAAATATACAAAACACCAGTGTGTATATATGCATGTAAAATGCACCGTTTAAGTCAGATGGAAGTGTTTACCTAACCCTCTTATAATTGTTTTCAGCCCTTCTTTTGCTGTAGTTCCAGTATTTGTGCAGGATCTCAATTTGTCAAGTGCTCACAAGTGGGAAACTGGAGAATGTAGGTAGTGTTTATCTTTTAGTGGCAGGAACTAATGTACCATGTACTATGAATGGCATAGAGGCAAATGTTCTGTGCTTGTGTTTTTCGCATTAACTCCCTACTGCTGTAGAACCCAGGGGTCCCTGCCAGGTGGAAATGCCCCGGGATTTTCCTGCACCAGCATCTTGCATGAACTCATACGACTGGAATGATTTTCAGCCACCTCCTAGGTCAAGGTCTCAGCACTCCCTCCATCTGTTTGTTGAGAGATGAACATCTATCCATTCAGACTCAGTGGACCATGTAATTAAAAGCTTGTGGTTAAACATTGCCACTGATACACGCACATCGAAGTGCTGCTCAGCCTCGGATTTCCTTTTCATTTCACTATTGTTATCTTGAGCTTGTTTACCATGATTAATAAAGACACTTGGACAGAGTGACTGTTCCATGCAGAGTTAGGGGAGGACCTGAAATATCTGAGCATGCCTTTACAGACTGAGGAACATTATTGTTACTCCTAACCCTTGTTAGCTGCTGGTGATTGAACAGTAGCACAATGTGGATCTACCAGAGGTTAAAAAACACTTCCTTCTCACTCTCTTTATTCACTTTTTTTTTTTTTTTTTAAACTTTTAAATGTATTAGTATATAAAGCACATTTAACATTGTCTTTAAGCAGCCTGGATTCCTTTTCTAAACTTATGCCATATTCCTCCAGTTTTTGTGCCTTATGTTAATATTAAGCTATTCTATTATTGATCATGAATAAAATGGTGCACAAGTGTTCCACCATTGCTATGAGTGAGGTTTTGGTATGTTTTCTTCTTAAACACTTAGGCCTTTAACATTACTGCAGTGGTCCTGATGATTCCAACTTGCAGCTTTGAGCTTATAAAGCATAAACAATACAAACATCAAGGCCAACCATTCAGGTACCAGATTTAGTACTTCAGATCGGTTTCTGTTGATCAAGTTAATCATGAACAGAAATGCTTGTCTCTGCCAAATTAGTATGTGCTGATTTTCAAGGGATAGATTTCACTGCATGGTGAATGTTTATATGAAATGTCCCCCTTATTTATACATTCTAAATTTGTAACCGGGCTTCTGAACATTTATTGCCAAGTGTCCTTTCTATCCGGGTCTGGATGCAAAGCAGTCACATGTGATCAGATTACTCAGATCGTTATTAATACATCACAGCTGATGGACATCAGTCACTAGGCTTTTTAAGACATGTCTTCAGATCCAAGCTACTTTTGCCAGAGACATTTGTTAACACAACCCTGTTGTAAGACCCTCTACTCTAAGCATTTCTATATGAGTAAACGCACAGTAATTCATGTGCATTTTTTCATTTTCTTTCAGTTTATTTTACCATAAAGTTTGGTCCAGTGTAAATGTATTTATACTAAGTTTGCTTTGATAAGACTTAAGGGTAAAGTAAATGTACCTTCAGGTCAGTAAATGTACTTTCTTTCCTACTCCATGGGTCATCGGTACACTCACTTCCATAAACACCATCCATTTATTTGACGTTGTTTCATAAGCCTCAGTGTGTTTTTTTGATTCTGTGTGTGAGTGGGTGTGTTGGGCGATGTTTTTCAAGTTATGTCACCAGGAACAAGCCTGATTCTTTGTGACTCATTTGTTGGCTAACCACTTTAATAAATCAAACCGGCCTGAAATGCTTTTCTAGTGTGTAAAACAATTGTCAGCAATTATGTGTTAGAAACTTCTGTCATATTTCACTCCTGGCATCCTGCCGATGTATTTATTCCGCTGATTTACTTAATGGCACAAATATGTCTAAGGATTTGTTTACAGTCTTTCCTGTGAGTCAGCCAGACACTAGTAACAGACATGTACTTTCAACTTTTTCCATACAATACATGCCGAGTTGCATGCACTTTTCCACTTAATTGAATTCAAAACCTAATTTTTATAGGATGATGAAAATTTTATGTCTATATCATGGGTGGTCCTATTCTTCTTTTGACTCTGAAAAGAAATATTTATGTAATTGATCTGTAAGAGCTTTTTATAGAGCATGGAGCCATCCTCTGACCTCCCTAACACACACACACACACACACACACACACACACACACACACATGTCTATTTCTGTAACCTTAAAGGACAACTTAAATGTCAACCATTAGTTTACAACTGTATTTTATAATAGCTGCTCTCTTTGATGTTTGATTCCTTATTAATTCAGTGGCCAAGTGTTTAAAAACTTCCCTATCAACATATTTTAAGTTACTGTATTAGAAAACAGGAAGGCAGACATTTTTTTCCAACAAGGTCACAAAGTGACCAGATGACGTAGCATTGGTATAAATACCATAGTCATATGGCCATCACTTTCTTCTTCTGACCTTATACACGTCGGAGTTCATGTACACCTTGGCGATATCGGCATAGCAGCTTAGATTTCTATCCTCCCCTATCATCTCCTTTCATCTCCTATCATCTCTTCAGGCTGCCATCCGGAGCTCTGTGGCTACTATCTTGAGTTGGGCTCCCTCGTTAGTTTGAATCATCCACGAGTAAACTACAAACTCTTCTGTTGCTCAGTACAGTGCTCACCTCTCAGTCCCTCAGTAAGTGTGCCTCCCATTTCACGTTGCCTGCTATCTGGCAACCTGCTAGCCTGTAGATATTTGCTCCTAGCATGGTTAAGCAGTTCTCCTTCTCCATACCACACTCTCCACCACTGATCTCGTGAAGGTGGCTAGACTCAACTAACATGAATACAGGGGCTTGAGTTGGGCCTCCCTCCATTCCTCTTATCTCCGTCAAGTGGGGCCCTGAACACATTGGCTCAGTCCCTCAGTCCCAGCTGTCCAACACTGCATCATCTTAATGACCAGCAGGCCTGTATCTAAGCATTGCTAGCATGTTGAGATGCTGCTCCTAGTTAGCTTGCTAACATGGTGCTAGAGCGGAGTTTTCTCCACTAACACCTTTTTACTCCCCACTGTTGTTTTTCTGTCTTAGCAATTCATACCATAGGTTCTACATCCCCTGTAAAGACTAGGTTTCAATCATTTAGCATATTTGACTTTTTTTTTTTTTTTTTATTATTTCCCCAAAGTAACATGCGCTCCTTGTCGTTAGCCACCAAGTTAGCTGGTTTCCACTATAAGCCATGCTTCAGGATTCATGCTTGTGCAACCAGTGTCTAAGCTGCCTGGAAGCTGAGGAAGAACAACAGCCATGTGTCACTGCCTCAGCATGGACCATCTTAGAGAAGCAGTCTTCAGTCTGGAGTAGAGTCTCTTTCTAGGCATGTCGATGGCTTGGTCCCAGGTGTGGCACAACAGAAATTGTTGATCCTGCCATATGGAGCGGAAGCTCTCACTTTTCAGCAGAGTCCATCTTAAAGCTCGCGAGCTGATTCGCCATCGCGCTCCTGCATCTCGAGGAGCATGGGGACTCTATGTTTGCAGCCGTAATTGGGAGACATTTCCACTCTGACAGTGAACTGACAGTTGAACCACGATGTTCAACTATGTCTTTGGCAGTATCCAGAACTGAATCATAGTTAGCATTTAAAAGCTCACATGCATTGCTGCTAAGGCTAACAAAAATGGTGGCAATCTTGATTGGACTGAATGCTGACATGTAGCTCATAGCAGCAAAAAATGTGCTCTTCAGCACGCACCAGTCATGAAAGATTTTGTTGTACCACAGTCTAAACACTATACAAAGCATTGTATATATAAAGCATTAAAGCTGCTTGTTTTATACCATGTGCTAGAACATGCTTGGGCTCCATACCATGCTCCTTAGCTAACATGACTAGGGTCACATAAGGTCACGTAAGTAAGTTAGTAGGTATGTTTGGAGACAAAACTTGGATACAAGAGAGAACGTTTTAACTTTGACAATAGTGAGTGTCTCATTTGCCCCTTCCCATAGAAGCAGACTAATTAGCCTCATCATAATTGCATAATAATAAAGGTGAAAATGCAGCTTGTTGTCTGACAGCCTGTCTCTCACACCAGACTACAACCCAGTCCTGTCCTGTTTATGGACACATCTTACACAATACCATTTCCCACTTCCAGTGTCAGTAATTCTACACCTTAAGGGGCATGTTATCTCTTGCTTTTAATTACAGAGGTGATCCCATACTGTAGAAGTGGAAAAGGGCACAAAAAAACAGACTCTCAGCCACCACTCTCCTGCATCCTAGGTTGCCTTTCCCTTCTTCTAAAACCCCACATTTGGCATGGATATTGAAACAAACAAACAAACAAAAAAAAACTCATGTACTGGGTTTGGGAATTATTAAATATGTCTTTAAACCTGTTAGAGGCTGTCTAAGCTATGTCACACTCTCATTAAGAACTGAGTCAGGTTTTGTTTCAGTGTGTTAGTTTGTCAGTAATTAGGAGACTCTTTAAATCTGCAAGCATGAAAGTATATGCATTTGTAACATTTGTTCTTATCATAACTAGAGTAGTAACTAATGACAGGATGCCATGAGATTTTTTTTTTAACAGCGGCAATGTCTCATGTTATGTACCAAGGATTAATCTAAATTTACATAATGTTTCAAGATAAGACGTACTCTGTTGTTTAAGTTTCCCTGTCTTCTTATTTTTCAGGAATTTATTTGTTTGATATGACCTATATCGACTCTGCCTACCCAGCCACCGACAGCATCATAGAGACTGAGCAGAGGACCAATCAGATGAACAATCTTCTCCGCATCATCTCCGACCTTCAGGTGTCCTGTAACTACGGTCAGTCACATACACATTGACAATTTATTCTGTGTTTTATGGATAAGAATCAACTGTGATGGATCACAATAGACTATCAGTAATGCCAGCAGAAGGGAAGCATTGAGTAACCATTAAGTAAAAAGAAGGGGAAAAAATATGACATGTGATTTATTTTCCTTTGTTGATTCTAGGCAACATTTTATAATGTTGTTTGTTTGTTTATTATTTAACTTCTCTTTATCTACAGTGCCTTGCATACGTATTCAGTCCCCTTGAACACATTTTGGAGTGTTACAACCTGGAATTTAAAATGGACTTGGAATTTTCATTTGGACAATATGTCTATCATCTGACATTATTGTGAAATAAATGTTAGTTAAAGAAAAATAGTCAAATTTGTTGGCTGCATTAGCGTTTATCCCTCTGGGGCAATTACAGCTGTAAGTCTTCTGGGATATGTCTCTATCAGCTTTGCACATCTGGATCATGAAATTTTTTGCCCATTCTTCTTGGCAAAAATCCTCAAGCTTTGTCAGATTGGATGAAGACCATTAGTGAACAGCAATTTTCAGTCTGCATCCTTGCCACAGATTCTGCCACAGATCATTTCGAGGTCTAGGCCATTCTAACACATTCAGGTTTTGCATTTGAACTACTCCAGTGTAGCTTTAGCAGTATTCTTAGAGGCGTTGTCCTGTTGGAAGGTGAACCTCCGCCCCATTCCCCACAAAAGATTTCAGGACTTGGAGAGTCTCCCACAAAGTATTTCATATGGCTTTTTTCAATAATGGATTTTTCCTTGCCGGTCTTCCAAAGCCCAGCTTTGTGAAGTGTTTGAGTTATGGTTGTCCAGTGAATAGTCATGGTTGTGCTGTATTCTTTCAGTTGTTTTTTTTTATAATGGATTTAATGGTGCTCCACAGGATGTTCAAAGAAGTTGAACATCCTGGGGTATTTTTAATAATTAATCCCTACCAGATAATTTTCTAGAACTTTGTCTTGGACTTGTTTTGATAGAACTATCCTGTTTGTTAAGATATGTTCTCTAACATACTCTGGAGCATTCCAGGAACAGGTTTATTTATGTTGAGTTCATGTGACACTTTAATTGCACACCAGGTACGCAACTCAACTAAATATGTCACTTCTGATGGCAACTGGTTTCACCAGAACTGGTTTCACAGCAATGATTACTTATGCAATCACAATTCTAAATTTTTTTAACTGGAAATCATTTTGCAAACTGTACAGATATTTATCCATTTCCACTTTGTTATGGGCTATTTTGTATAGATTAATGATGTATAATCCCGGTTACATCCATTTCCATTCAGAGTTGATAAACTACCAAAAGTGGAAATGTCCAAGGCTATATTCACTGGCCAAAAGTATGTGGACACCTGCCCATCACACCCATATGTGGTTCTTCCCCCAAACCGTTGCCGCAAACTTGGAAGAACCCAATTACATAGGATGTCTTTGTATGCTTTAGTATTACCATTTCCTTTCCCTGGAGCTAGGGGGCCCAAACATGATCCAGCATGACAGTGCCTCGTGCACAGAGCGAAGTCTGTATAGACATGGTTTGCCAAGGTTGGTGTGGAAGAGCTGAAGTGGTCTGCAGAGTCCTGATCTCAACCCCACTCCACCCCACTGAACTGGAATACTGACTGAGCACCAGATCTCCTCGCCCGATTATCAGCGCCTAAACTCTCTTGTGGCTGAATGGGCAAATCCCCACAGCAACGCTCCAAAATCTAGTGGAACGCCTTTCCAGGAGAGTGGAGGTTATTGTATAACAGCAAAGGGGGACTAAATCTGGAATGGGATGTTCAGAAAGCACATAAAGGCTCCTAATAAAGAATGTACCAGTAATAAACCAGTGGAGAGAAAAGGAAAAAAATTAAACAGGCCAAAAAACTATTAACCCCAAGTTAAAGCTTTCAAGTTCAGTTAGCTGTTTTTTTCCTTAGACATATTGTATGTGATCACTCCATTACCTTAATTACAAAAGCCATACATATGCAATACCACTAGATATCAAACAAACGAACAATAAACAAGCTAACAAACATCTACAGTCCCCTCTAAAATGATTGGAACAGCAAGGCCAATTATTTTGTTTTTGCTGCACACTGAAGACGTTTGTATAAGAAATCAAACGATGAATACGAGATGATAGATAAGAATTTTAGTGCAAAAATATTGGAACAAATAGTCTTAAAGTAAATAAAACTAAATATTTGGTAGCATATCCCTTCCTTGCAATAACTGCATGAAGCCAGTCACCCACTGACATCACCAAACTGCTGCATTCTTTCAGGCTTGTACCGGGGGGCACAGGACGGACTCCCTTCAGTCTCCTGCATGCTCAATTGGGTTAAGGTGGCCAGTCTAAAAACGTCCACTTTTCCCCCTGATGAAGTCCTTTGTTGTGTGGGTCATTGCCTTGCTGCATGATGAAGTTCCTCCCAATTAGATTGGATGCATTTCTCTGTAAATTGGCAGAAGAATGTTTCTGTAGACTTCTGAATTCATTCTGCTGCTACGTCCTCAATAAAGACTAGTGAGCTTGTTCCAGAAGCAGCCATGCAAGCACAAGCCATGACACTATCTCTACTGTGCTTGACCTATGAGCTCGTATGTTTTGGATCATGAGCAGATCCTTTCTTTCTCCGCACTTTGGCCTTTCGGTCACATTTTGGTTATGGTTTATCTTGGTTCCAGAAATTTCGTGGCTCATCCCTGTATTTCTTTGCAAATTCCAATCTGGCCTTCTGATTCTTACTGCTGATGAGTGGTTCACATTTGTGGTGTGGTCTCTATACTTCTGCTTTTGAAGTCTTCTTTGAAAGGTGGATTTGAAAGGTTGTTGGTGATGAGACTGATTATTGTTTTTGGGTTTTACTTCACAGCTCTCACAACATTTGTCATCAGTTGCTGTTGGAACAGATCGGCCAAAGAAAACAAGTCTGGTTGTTAGTATACCAATGGTTTCTTTCTTTTTTAGGACATTCCAAATTGTTGTATTGGCTATGCCCAATGCTTACGCAATGGCTCTGATCCATTTCCCCACTTTTCACAGCTTCAAAATAGCTTGCTTTTCTCCCATAGACAGCTCTCTGGTCTTCATGTTGGTTTATCCTTTTTAACAAGAAATGCCGTCTTCACAGGCAAACCCAGGGCTCAAAGAGCAGACATTCAGAGCTATTAGTTTAGTTTAAATAATCAATCTAACAGGACACACCTGGGCAACAATAAACACAGTCGCATGTTCCAATATTTGTGATCACTTCAAAAATGGGTGGGCTCAAACAAAAGGAGCCATGTTCTAAGTTGTTTAATACATCTAAATGTGAATATCAGAAAATGAAATCTGAAATTCTGATCTATCGTCTCATATTCATTTTTTGATCTCAAACCCAAATATCTTCAGTGTATAGCAAAAAACGAAAGAATTGGCCTTGTCATTCCAATACTTTCAGAGGAGACTGTAGATGTCCAGCAAGCAAGAAAGGAGCAAGAAAAATGAAAAGATGACAGAACCAGAGCTACAATAAGAGGCTATCCACGGAAAAAGGTATTTGACAGTGACGTTCAGCAGTTAGGATTCTTTCATTTTTGCTTATTAGCTAGATATCCAGAAGGCTAGCCAGCAAGCTTTTCCTTGTTGTGCAATTAATAGATAATGCAGCCCATGTGGAAATTTGATTTGGCTAGCCAGCTAGTTTGATAATGGTGTGTGTTGGTCTGTTTGTCTCTCTTAGCTTGTCTGGACTGACTGCCAGGCATGAACCAACCTTGGAAACTGGTTGCTTGCAGCATTCCTATGTTGTTTTTTTCTGTTGTGTTTCTATAATCTAATATTAGCTGGCTTTTCCCTGACTATCTGTTTGGCTGGTTAAGTTTTCCAGTATTGTGGATGTTTTCCAGGCCTGTCTCAACTGCTTATTTATTTATTAATTTATTAATTTCCACACCCAGTATACACAACCACGCTCAGAAGACCAGAGTTTAACAACTTGGCAAATGATAGTGTCTATAAATGGCCTATAGAGGGCATTAAATATTTATTAAATAGATCCTACCCCCCTTCTATAGATAGAATATACCATGCCAAAAAAATGATTTACCCTGTTAGCTAACATTTACCTCTGTCTGGATAAAAGGAATTTGTACATATGGACATCCTCCCAACACTATTATTTACAGGAGATTCCTATCGCATTTTCAAATGTTGTACTTGACATTTAAAAAAAAAAAAAACTGAAAAATCTGGATTATTCAAATTTGGAGAGAAGACTACATATAACATACAGAAAACATATTACTTCGCAAATTCTCCTTCAGCTCTAACTTTAATCATATCTGTGCAATATATCTAGAATCAGGGTTTAAAAATTAGTTTACAAGCCCTTTGACCAATTTAAAAAAAAACTGAGGGAGGAAGTAATACATAATGTCTCACTGCAGTGGCAGAAATTTGTTAAATGATGGAATCCAGCTATGTTGATGATAATGCTTTGAGAAGATTATGTGCTCAAATGTGGACCATACCATCTGATAGGCATTGGATAGCTCCAATCCCATCTTCTTCTTTCTTTCCCTGCCTTTGCTTTTTAAGCAAAATCTAAAATTTTGGTGTACCTATGTTTGCACACTTTTATATACAGTATGGATGTAAACATATATAAATTTATACAGGTATTATTCAATCTACAATTTCTATTTTTATTAATATAACATTATCAGTGATAGTATTATAATCCGTTTATGGTTATTAACTAAATTAAAAGAAAAGATCCGAAACAGTCAGGCAGCCAAACACTCCCCATGAACAAGCCAGCTAAAACTATCTAAAACAGCTTCATAGCTAATATTAGCTACAATTAACTACACTAACTAAAATATCCTACCTGTTCATCAAGGGGGAAAAAACTCAGACCCACCCTATTGTACTTGTTTACCTTCATCAGAATAAGACTGAATTTGATACATTTGATTCTGATTTGTATACATTAATTCTTGGTTTCTTGCAACAAAAATATAAGCAGTCTACTCAACACTCTATATACTATATTCTATATACCACCAAGGTTCTTTGTCTTATAATACATAATAGTTAACAGAAACACAAGGGGAAAAAAATGCTAAGATGCTTGGAAGATAAATTTATTTTGCCTTTCTTTTCTAGCATGTAGCCATAATTGGGGATGTGGCTGTGTTCAGAATGAACCAATCACATTCAATCTCATGTTCAAAAGTAATTATCATACAGCTGTCATCAATGAAATTATTCTGATTAACCCCAAATAAAGACCAGCTGTTTCTGTAGGATTTTCTTGACATCTTGGTTTCATCTGACTGCTGAAGCCATGGCCTGTAAAGAGCTGACAAAGCCTGTACAGGGTCCACTGTTGAAAGAAATCGATCAAGAGAGGAGTACAAAAAAAATTCCAAAACATTAGATGTACCGTGGAACACCGTGAAGGCCATCATTGACAAGTGGAGAAAATGGAGCACCACTGTGATATTGCCAAGAACAGGACGTCCCTCCAAATTTACAAAAGCACAAGGCAAAATCTTACCAGGGAGGCTGCCAAGAGGCCAGTGGAAACATTAAAGGAGCTGCAGGAATATCTGACAAGTACTGATTACTCTCTGCATTTGACAACAATCTCTCATATGTCTTGGCCAAAGGGGAAGGGTGCTAGATGGAAGCCCTTTCTCACAAAAACATCCAAGCCCAACTAAATCACCCCAAACCATGTGGCAAAATATGATATGGTCTGATGAGACCAATTCCAAAAGTTATAACAATTCCATAATTCCAAAAGTTATGCTTGGCGCAAAAAAAAAATCACATCTACAAAAGAACACTATACCCACGGTGAAGCATGGTGGTGGCAGCATCATGCTTTAGGGCTGCTTTTCTTCAGCCAGAACTGCAGGTTTTATCAAGGTGGATAAAGCTATCATTAATAGCTACAAATACCAGCCAATTATAGTGCGAAACATTCAGGTGTCTGCCAGAAAGCTAAAATTGAAAAGGAATTTCACCTTTCTGTACAACAATGACCCAAAGCATACATCCAAATCAACAAAGGAATGGCTTAACCAAAAGAAGATCAATTTATTTTTTTTATGAATGACCTAGCCAGAGCGCAGACCTGAATCCAACTAAAAATCTGTGGGGTGACCTGAAGTGGGCTGAAGCACAGGATTTGCCTTTACAATTTGATGGATCTAGAATGTTTTTGGAAGAAAGAGTGGGAAAATATTGCCAAGTTATGATGTGCCATGCTGATAGTCTCTGACCCAAAAAGACTGAGTGGTGTAATAAAATCAAAAGGTGCTTCCACAAAGTATAAGTTTAGGGGTGTGCACACTTTTGCAACCAGGTTATTGTAAGTTTTTTCCTCTGTTTTTCACTTTATTTGTATACTTTGCAATTGCACATTAAAGCTGAGAAAAGATCTGCCATGATTTATCTTAGTGTCATTCTTTTACTTCACAAAAACCTACCAGTTTAACAGGAGTGTGTAGAATTTTTAACTTATAAAACATTCATTGTCAAAATACCAACTTAAGCAGCATAACTAATGACAACTGACAGTATTACAGTAAATATTGCAGTCAGTTATTTGAAAGTAATCAAGTCTAGAACGTTCTGTGGCAAGAGGATTAGCTAGTACGTGTCTGCCCTAGATGTAACTCAACACTTCGACAGAAAACATATAAAAGTCTACAATAAAAAGCTAATGTGAAAAATTATATATATATTCTGACTTGAAAATGTCAAATTTGACTACATAACTAGAATATTAGTTGGATAGTTTAGCTAACTAATTGAGCTATTTAACAATACTTCACCTGAACCTGAACATGAACTTGAAATAATGCCTTTATTTTTATATATTGAAAGCAGACAAATGCTAAAAATACTATGAACAAGTAGCTTAATTAAACAATTAGGCAGCAACGTACCTGAAGCTGTAGCATTTAGTGTTTTCATTCCACACTGATCTTCCCCACCTCATTGACAGTGTTTCTTTAGTGCAAAACTGTGGATGCTCAGTCCATGTAGATTTGTAGGAAACTGTCATATAATTTATGTCATTTGAATACCATTAAATGTAACATGTACACACTGTTTTTGTTTTGTTTTTTTTTGTCCCCTTTGGCAGATCACTTGCTGACGTTACCACATGTACAGAAGTACCTGATGTCAGTGCGCTACATTGAGGAACTGCAAAAATTTGTGGAGGATGATAATTACACGTACGTTTTTTTTTTGTTTGTTTTTTAATTTTCTTAAGTTTTCTCACAAAAGTTCTTTAGTGAGAAATTACCCTTCTAAGTAAGGAATAGCCGGATAGAAAATCAGAAACCAGTAACAAACAAAAAAGATATTAACATTTTTAATCCGCATATCTCATTTAAACATTAAAGTAAATCTGTTCTATAATTTTCTATGGTCAGAAATGACTTCATTATGTCTGTAGCCGTAAGTGAAATTTGCTGCTGGATTCGTAAAGCATGTGGTGTATGTGGGTTTAAGCTCCATTTCACTTGGCCACATGCCTGATACTTCAAACAAACTCCTCTCTATTACCGGTCACTGCTATACAGGTTGTAATACATTATCCGCCGGTTATATTTTGTGATTCTTTTTTTTCCTTTTACCATTTTACCTTTTTTCCTTTTACCATTTACTTTCAGCTCTCCTTTTACACACGCTTTTCTGGATATTTCAGTGCTTTAAACCCCCATACTGTCATAGTGAAGAGGTGACTTAGTCCAGGTATACAAATATATATGGAGATCGTGCCTGCTTGTACCGTAAAGAAGCACACAGTGATGGTTTCATAAGATGACGTGATCTCCAGCAGCAGGTTTCCCAACTTCCTCTCAACAGTACAAAATAATAATCATTATTTCATCCTGTATGACAGTACTGTGTGATCCATTCTGAGCAGCTTTGTTGCTCAGAGGGTTTCAATCGCCTTACAGTGTGACAGAACTTTTCATAAAAAAAAACAGATTTGTGTTTGCTTGGATATGCCAGACTTCAGCTCAGCCCTGTTATTTTCAGATTTGTATGGTTTTTTTTATTGAATGTGCCTGTGTGTGAAGGTTATAATTACAGATGTACTAATGTCTTTATTCGAGTCTCATGTTTTTCCGTGCAGAAAGCGAGATTATTTCCTCTTGACCAGATGAATTTTTTCCAAATTTTTTGTATGTGCTTTGTTCAATATGATGTAGATTTCTTCCGAAGCCCAACTTACACGTGATGAGATCATCCCGTATAAAATAGGATTTTTTTTATGGCCAATCCACTCTGGACATATCCAGTTTCTTTTGTCAAGATGTAAATGTTATATGTCTTATCTTTTGAAGTTAGCTAACATTTATTATTATAAATAGATTTTCATCAACAAATATTGAAAATATGAACTGAGGAGAAAAGTCATTGAGGAGAGTGAAGGAGAGTGAACTATTGCACATGTGGCTGCACATGGGGGTGGTGGGATTTAGCATTTGACAGAAGGAATGACATCATCTGGCCTCATTCATGCTTACATGGCAAGGTCTGCACACTGGTTTCTCCATCGCTTCGTACACAGGGTCACACTTGTTAAACCCATATTGCTTTGCCATTTTTTTCCACAAGACTAATTAACTTATAATATAGCATAACTTTAAAATAAATGCAGTTCTACTTCCGATTACGGACTGCCAGGGTGGTAATGGAGATTTCCTGTGTGCTCATTTTCTTGCTGAGTACAAAGAACATCACCCTGTAACCATGACCTCACGTGCAACCTAGAAACATCACACTTGTCCTCATTCCTGTTCTTTTCTTGTCAAGGAGTTGAGGAAGTGAATTCAAGACACTTACAGCTCTTCTAATCCTTTGATTTTTGATCTTGGTGAGTGTAAGTTATATCACCAGTACATTGGCACTCTTGCTACTGTCCCTTAAGGTCATAATATTCACATGAAGAGATCTTACAGACAGCACTTCAAGCTATGGGAGTCATGGCAACAGGAGTGCACTTTAGTGCTGCCAGAACATGCGATCAAGCCTCTAAAGTATGATTTACTGAAACTGCCAGGGGATCACAGCATCAGTAAAATCACATGACCAATAGTGGGGTCTAGGGACTGTCACACCACACGGGTCACTCAGGTTGGTGAGAATGGCTAGAGGATGAGAGTGACGTGGCAGGTGCCTGTTATAGGCTGCACACGTGAGGTCATGGTCAACAGGAAAACTCCACTAGCTCCGGAGGAGAATGCCCTGGCGGGCTTAAACTCACTTGTAGAACCATGACTACATTTGTAACCTTCCATCTCATACCAGGTAGCAGGTTTTAAGTATATGTGAGCATGACCTGCACGCAAGCCATTTCCAAAGGAAAAAAGT
>CM040982.1:18504375-18525639 GCA_022985145.1 Pangasius djambal
CAAAATTTGAGTATTTTTCTATGTTATGTTCATGTTTATGTTCATAAAATTTTTATTTAATAAAATATGTTTTCATAGTTTGTGTTGTCCCTTATTATCAATGCAAAATGGTCACTAACTAAAGAGGATTTATGCTGATATTGCCCAAAAACCCTATTTTGTTCAGGCGTTTCCAAACTTTTGGAGGGCAGTGTAAGTAAGAGAACGTTAATAAGCATCCAGTGTCTAATGTCTTTTACACATTCCTCAACTTTATTAAGCTGGGGTCTATCATCTGGCTTTGCTGAAACATACAACTGTGTGTAATCAGCGTAACAGTGGAAGCTAATACCATGCTTATGGATAATTTTGCCCAGAGGTAGCATATATAGAGAAAAGAGCAGTGGGCCTAAAACAGAGCCTTGTGGAACACCAAACTTTACCTTAGTATGCGTAGAGAAGTCACCATTTATGTTTACAAACTGATAACGATCAGTCAAATAAGACCTGAGCCAGGAAAGGGCTGTTCCCTTAATGCCTACTACATTTTCTAGTCTATCGAGGAGATTAGCATGATCAGTGGTATCAAAAGCTGCACTAAGGTCAAGCAGCACAAGCAAGGAGACACAACCCTGATCAGAGGCCAGTAGTAAGTCATTTACAACTTTTACCAGTGCTGTCTCTGTGCTATGATGAGGCCTAAATCCTGACTGATACATTTCATGAATGTTATTCCTATGTAAGTATGAGCTGCAGGGGAGGTTAGATATTGGTCTATAGTTAGACAGCTGACAGGGGTCAAGGTCAGATTTTTTAATCAAGGGCTTGATATCTGCTAATTTAAAAGATTTAGGTACATAGCCAATGCTAAGGGAAGAACTGATTATCTTTAAAAGTGGTTTGATTGTTTCAGGAATTATCTGTTTGAGGAAACAAGTAGGTAAAGGATCTAGTAAACAGGTTGATGATTTTGATGATGAAATTAATGAAATTAGTTCAGTCTCTTCAAGGGGAGTAAAACTTTGTAATTGTTGATCTGATATTATTATATTATCATCTACAGGGTTAGTTATAAAACTGTCCAGTTTTAAATTAATAGTCTGAATTTCTTGCCTGATATTTTCAATTTTACCAGTGAAAAAAATTCATGAAGTCATCACTGCTATATAATGATTGTGTGCGTGTTTCTATTGTGGTCTTATTCCTAGTTAATTTTGCTACAGTATTAAATAAGAATCTAGAATTATTTTTGTTATCTTCAATTAGGGTGGAGAGATACATTGATCTAGCAGCACGAAGAGCTTTCCTATAGCTCAAAAGGCTCTCCTTCCATGCTATTTGAAATACTACCGATTTAGTTTGACGCCATTTACGTTCTAGTTTTCGAGTGGTCTGTTTTAAAGTTCGTGTGTGATCGCAAATACCAGGGTGCTAGCTTTTTCTCCCTAATTATTTTTCTTTTAAGTGGAGCTACCTTATCTAGCGAGTTGCAGAACGTTGATTCTAAGCATTCAGTTGCCTGGTCAAGTTCTTTGGGATCAGAAGGTGATCCAATCATTGTTGATAAATCTGGGAGATTACTGATAAAACTCTGTGCAGTTGTTGACGTGAACGTACGTTTGACATGGTGACGTAGCAAGGTGCATATATAATTAAGACACATTTTAAATGAGATGAGGTAATGATCTGAGATAGCTTCAGATTGTGGACATGAGACTATATTATATGTAATACTAACATTCGGATTAAATATAGAAAATATAGTCTCATGAGTGTGACCACCACTATGGGTGGGTCCTATTACATTCTGATTAACCCCTACCGAATCTAGAATGGACACAACTGCTGTTCTCAGAGGGTCATCTGGATTATCAAAATGAATATTAAAGTCTCAACCAGGTTAGAGATGAAATCCGCAAATTCGCATAGGAATTCCGAATATGGCCCTGGGGTCTGTAAATAATAATTACTGGAATCACCTGGGTAGACTTATTTTTAGTGGCTACATATGTTATGTTAGAATAAAGAACTTCAAATGCGCTGAATTTATGACTAGGTTTTTGTATGATGCCTATATTATCATTATAGATGACTGCGACACCTCCTCCTTTGCCAGTTAGATGGGGCTCATGTATGTAACTGTACCCGGGAGGACTAGCTTCATTTAATGCTACAAACGCGTTTGGTTTAATCCACATTTCTGTTAAACACAGTAGATCAAACTCCTGATCAGTAATGGTTTCATTAACAATAAGTGCTTTAGACATAAGAGATCTAATATTCAACAGAATATTTCCATTTGTAAATAATGCTTCTCACTGTCGTGAATTTCAAATTGTTTGGAGATGGCCTTATAACCCTTCCCAGATTGATGTGTAGCAAAATTTGCTTCTCTGAGGTCATGGCTGATGTCTTTTCTTCCTGGCATGATGTAGACACACACCTGAGTGCTCCAGAACACCAAACTGCCAAAGGTTCACACTGTGGAAGTAGGAAGGGTGTACCTATTTTTTCCCACCTGGTTTCTGAATGTTGGTTTACTTTTTGGGGGGAAAAAACTGTTACATATTCTGTTGTGTTTTTTCCTGTCACCTGAGGTTATTTGTTTGTGTATAGAGGTTGGTGAGGACCACACAATTGTTATTTAGGTCCTGATAAACAAAAACATAGAATTGAAGGAGGGTGTCCTTTCTTTTTTCCTTGACTATATATGAAAGAGGAAAGCTAGCTTCTTCTCCAAGTGTATTTGGCTGCCCTGAAACATTGCAAGAGCAGTTCAGTAATGTGATAAAATTCATCCACGGGAGAATTTTAGAGAAAGGAACTATGTGAGTTTTGTGGTTTTGCTTTTTTTCATCTGATGTAGACTAATAAAATAAACTGGTTAATCCCTGAAACTCCCCCTTTTATTGTTATTCACCTTAAAGTGTATTATTCAGTAACTACTACAAATTACTCTGTAACCCTGAAACTATAATATGAATTTAAGGGAGTTTAATTCCTTAATTAACTGCTGCTTATAAAATACTTAAAGTTTATATATATATATATATATATATATATATATATATATATATATATATATATATATATATATATATATATATATATATGTATGTGTGTGTCTGTGTGTGAGAGAGAGAGAGAGAGAGAGAGAGAGAGAGAGAATTAAATTATCATATAGAATTTAATTAGCATGAACTACAATATTACCATGTGTGTGTTAGCATAACCTCCCAACCTGTGACATTTAGTGCTTGCTAGTTAGGTACAATGGTAAATCAGTTTCCTTTACCCTGATCTTTGTGACTCAATGCTCACAAGGCGGGATGTTTTGTTCACACCTTTACACCACGTCCTGTTCATCGTTCAGACATGCATGCACAAATTGTGTGTATTTGTTCATATATCAGAGCTTGCATGGAAATTACACTACACATGCTCCTGTGTGGTTGACAGTGCATGTTTTATCTCTTCATGGGGACCAAATAATGAGATTTAGCTTCACCAGTTTAGAAGAAATCACAAAATTTCTTTTAGATTCCTAGAACATTAACATTAAATAAATCAGAAGTGTAGGGTATACAAGAAAATCTTGAAATTATGGAGAAGAGGCACTAAATTTACTTACTACTGCTTTGAATAGAAGAAAATAATCTATATTCAAATAAGAAGAAGATAATAGGTTAATTAAACCGTTAGCATTATCAAGCTGCTTAATTTGAAAAATGCACTTAATTTGCTTCTATGCACTTGCATGGCTTTCTGTCAAATTCTGGGCAATACAGTTTGCTTTTCAATGCCAAACCCACTTATGCGGGCTGTGTCTTAATAGTACAGTTTATAGTGTACTAGCACTTCAAATATGGACTCTCTTGAGAATATTTACATGTCTTCATATAGAGACAGAAGCTGAGCATGTGTGCTGCAGTGCATGAGCAGTTCAGTGATAAGGATTCTCTTTTTAAAGAGCCCACAGTCAAGGATAGGTCAGTGGCACTGCTTTCCTTTGGCAGGTGTTTGTGGTTGTCAAGTACACTTTTTTTTATTTAGCATATCCTTAATGAGGAACCGAAAACATGAACATTTATGTTTCCTTGTGGTTTTTCCAATACAACTAAAGCAAGAATGACAAACATAAAACATAATTTTGTCTCAGTTTGACAGATGTCATAGTTACATAACATTTCGGACATTTTGTTATTTCACATATTGCCATGACATTACTGAAGTAGTAAAATCACTGGTACGAAAGAAGGAAATGATAACCACTCACTTCCTTGATGTTTTAGATAAAAATACCACTCAAAGGAAACTGATACTCTTATATTTAAAATTTTTTTGGACAGTATTTCGATTTTGCTGTGTTAGTTTTGTAGCTCTGTATGCCTTTCCATATCAATGTCACCTTGCATTGTGGTAGCAAGGGTGGTTCCATCAAAGGGACATGGATTGTACCTTTAAAAATAAATGAAGGTGCATAATTGGACTTCTCTAAAAGCTAGTACAAGGAACACAACATACATTTTCCTAGGCAAAAAAGTTACATGCTGAAGGTACAAACATGTCCCCCCGATGGTACCACACCAGCAACTAAGGAAACAGTTTGTTCAGGTATTTATTTCTGAGAGTGCAAAAGTGCCAAGTACTGTGTTTATGATTCAATGTAAGTCTCCTGTGGTTTACACCTGTATGAGCAGTGATATGTAATTTTCTCTGAAGCGTTACAGATGGGCCTGCAAATGAATGTCTTTTGAACTGCTGTGGTTTTCTTGTGCATAGACAGGAAAGTCACTGCAGGCAGGCAAATGTTTCACGCACCCTTTAAAACTTCACCTGGCCCCTTTCTGAGAGGAATTGTGAATGGTTTCACTTTAACAGTTCTCTTAAGAGGCCCATTTAAGGATAGACTACATGTTAAAAACTCAGGAATAAAGTTACAGAATGTGATACAGAGACAGTTTCAAGGCTGCTGCAACAAGTTAATTAAAGTCCAGATGGATATAATCTATTTATTTCTAACTACTTCAAGGGTTCTAGAGACTTGCTTACAGAGGGACCGACTATTTGTTACTAAAGCAACAATCAAGAAGTCCGACATTGCACTCAGCATAATCATCGGTGTTATACTGCCCTGTCTCCAAAAAGTGTCACAATGTTAAGATTTTTAAAACAGCACTTCTTCACAGTGATTTTTGTGTTTATGCTTTTACTAAATTCATACCTGGTCTCTGATGTGTATTTACATCTACAGTGTTCATTCTGTTCTAGTTTAGGAACAGGTAACTTTGTATGCTCAGGGGTGAAATGAAAACAAGAGTTTCAAATGACTAATTCTTCTTTCCGTGGTGAGACATTTACATCCTCTGGTCACAACCCATATTGGTTAAGAATTTATACATGCATTTATGTTTAAAATATGGTTTCAAACGCAGTAGATACTTTCCGAGCACTTCTGTAGATAGACGTGTAGAGAAAGACCATGAGAATTCACTTTCAGAATCAGAAACAATTTATTGCCAGGTACAGTAAAGGACACTCTACAGTACTAGGAATTTGTCTTGATGTCAGGTGCAAACACAGAATCAATAGAAAATAATGCAATATATTGTAATATAGTTCATTAATACTGGATGGTACTTTAGGCTGTCTCACACTGTAAGTGTTTTTTGCTTAGAAAAGAATGTGCTGATATTCACTGATCAACCATAACATTAAAACTACCTACCTTATATTGTGTAGGTCCCCCTTATGCCCCCAAAACAGCTCTGACCTGTCACCTCTAGAGTTGAGTGCAAAAATTTTCATGCCATTAGGAGAAACTTATGACAAAGAAATATGATGTCACAAGTAGTAAAATTTGTCAAATTGTCTGTATTAAGCTATTAATAGTAAGAAAAATCAAATTTATGAAAAAGTTATCATTATTTCTGAATGTGCTAGAAATATTCTCCAGTAATTAGTATATCCACCCTATTTTCAATCCAAGGTGAAAAATTTAGACTTAATATGGCAATATATTCTTATAAAGGGAGCTTCCATAAGTAGATAGCATAGGGCGCACATGATCACCAGTGGTTTGCTCTAGTAGCCTGACCTAAACGCTGCCTTATATACTGCCAAAATAAAACCATATTTCTACAAATAAAGAAATATACTTTTATTTATTACGCAGCAAACATGCATCCCTAACTGACCCTCTATGTGGCATCGACATGGGCAGAAATGAACAAAAATTAACAGAAACTGACAAACACTAGGAAACAAAAAAGCCAGACTCAGCACTTGTGCAGTAGAGGCACTGTCACAGTATTTGTTGTAGTTTAGTTATAGTTTTCAAATAATCCCAATTCCTAATAAATTTCTCTCATGTATAGAGTATTTGGTGGTAAATTCAACTGTTCTAACATTTTAGCAGTTTTATCTGTAATTTTGTAGCTTTTCAAAGAGCTTCACTCTTCACTTGCCACTTTCTGTCTGCATGCACCCCCTTCCCCCATGAGACTGCATGTGAATGTGTGCCAGTGGTTAAGGAGCAAACAGCCACAAACAGGCTGACCACAGGCAAACAGGCTGACCACAGGCAAACAGGCTGACCACAGGCTACTAGCAAAATTGAGTTCCCACATCTCTTTAATCTCGAAGAACTGGCACTGTGTTGCCAAAAACTCAACCACCCTCAAATGTCACTATGCCGCTGGTAGCCTAATATTTATCATTTATTACACATTTATCTGTACATTAAAAATTCAAATGCATCAATGCCACGTTCTATTAATTCAACCAAGGCTCTTTTAACTGCAGATGTTCTCGTTGTTATAGACACGGATAGTTCCTGTACTGAACAATGCTGACATCTAGTGGACAAAATGTAAAGCTGTACATCAGAATATCGATCTAATTCAATTCAATTTTATTTGTATAGCATATTTAACATTGGACATTGTCACAAAGAACAGAAATAAATACATTCAAATTAAATCAAAATAAATTAAATGTGTGAATTTATCCCTAATGAGCAAGCCAGAGGTGATAAGGAAAAACTCAGACGATATAAGGAAGAAACCTTGAGAGGAACCAGACTCAAAAGGGAACCCATCCTCATCTGGGTGATAATGGATAGTGCAATTATAAATAACCCCCTTCTATAACTGTGTACTACATGGACAAATAGTGCAATTGTGCAACCAGTAAATTCATTATGCAACCAGTAAATTCATTACAGTTTTCACATGAAGTCTGGTTTGTTGAACCTATCCACTGTCCACTGATGGAGACCCGAGTGCAAAACTGCTCACTGCAACTACAGCCCCAAAGCCTCCTCAGCATTCACAGTCCCAAGCTATCACAGTACAACATGAGATCCCCAGGCCATCTCCACGGCCCCCATCCGGCACCATCCCCAGCAATCCCAATGATCTTCAGGCTATCCATGTGGGGCCACCCCCAGCAGCAGCAAGCGATCTCCAACCGATGAGAACTCCAACCAAAAATAGGCCATCAGGATGGATCGGCAGGTCCAGAGAGCAGAAGGGGTTAGGATCACTGGCATCTCAGGAGGAACGTGCAGCTCACCAGAGACCGAGAGACAGAGAGAGTAAGAGAGAGGGAGAGATTGTTAGGTAAGCTTTTGTCCCATAATCTTTAAAGACAATATACTTTGCATGCAGAATGCAAGCAGGGGCTCTGGCAAGACTAGCTATGACAGCATAACTAAAAGGGAGAGAGAAAGGTAACACAGACATGAGGGCACCCTGGTACATAAAGTGGTCAGCCACGCCACCGTCAACAAACCTCAGTGAACCCATGACAGTGGGGGAGGAGCATTCGAACATCCCAGTTCACCACAACACTATGCCTGTGAACCCTCCAGATCTGCTCCTTTACCTAAGAAAAAACAATTCACAAAAGGTTTGACTAAACAAATATGTTTTCAGCCTAGATTTAAACACTGAGACTTTTTCTGAGCCCCGAACAATAATAATAGTAACTGTGGGGCTTTGTAAGAGAAAGCTCTACCCCCTGCTGTAGGCTTCACTATTCGAGGTACCAACAAATGGCCTGCACCTTTTGGTCAAAGAAGGCGTGGCGGATCATAAAAGACCAAAAGTTCGCTCAAGTACTGAGGCGCAAGACCATTCAGTGCTTTATAGGTCAATAGTAGCATTTTATAATCAATATGAAATTTGATTGGGAGCCAATGCACTGTGGATAAGATTGGGGTGAGGTCATATTTTCTGGTTCTAGTGAGGACTCTCGCTGTTGCATTCTGGACTAACTGGAGCTTGTTTACGCATCTACTGGAACATCCAGACAGCAAGGCATTACAATAATCCAAACTAGAGGTAACAAAAGAATGGACTAATTTTTCTGCATCATGTAGTTACATTTCTGAGCTGAAAGATCCTAGTAATATTATCTACATGAGCTTCAAATGAAAGACTGGAACCATTAATCACACCAAGGTCTTTTACTGCTGCAGATGATGAAACAGAGAGACCATCCAGAGTTATTATGTAATAAGAAAGCTTACTAGGTGCATGTGGTTCTAGTACAACTACTTCTGTCTTGTCAGAATTAAGTAAGAGAAAGTTAATAAGCATCCAGTGTCTAATGTCCTTTACACATTCCTCAACTTTATTAAGCTGGGGTCTATCATCTGGCTTTGCTGAAACATACAACTGTGTGTCATCAGCATAACAGTGGAAGCTAATACCATGCTTATGGATAATTTTGCCCAGAGGTAGCATATATAGAGAAAAGAGCAGTTGGCCTAAAACAGAACCTGGTGGAACACCAAACTTTACCTTAGTGTGCATAGAGAAGTCACCATTACATCTACAAACTGATAATGATCAGTTTTTGAGCAAATAAGACCTGACCCAGGAGAGGACCGTTCCCTTAACGCCTACAACATTTTCTAGTCTATCGCGGAGAATAGCATGATCAATGGTATGAAAAGCTGCACTAAGGTCAAGGAACACAAGCAAGGAGACACAACCCTGATCAGAGCCCAGTAGTAGGTCATTTATCACTTTAACCAGCGCTGTCTCTGTGCTATGATGAGGCCTAAATCCGTAACTGCTGTGCTACAACATTTTCTAGGATCTTAGGGATAAAGGGGAGATTTGATATTGGCCCATACTTGGATAATTGACAGGCGTTGAGGTCAGATTTTCTTAATCAGGGATTTAATAACTGCTAGTTTAAAAAATTTAGGTACATAGCTAGTGCTAAGCGAAGAATTGATTATTTTTAGAAGAGGTTCGATTGCTTCTGGAATTATCTGTTTGAAGAAACATGTAGGTAAAGGATCTAGTATACAAGTTGATGATCTTGATGAGGAAATTAGTGAAATTAGTTCGGTCTCTCGAAGGGGAGTAAAAACATTCTACTCGTTGATCTGATGTTATATTATTATCTACAGGGTTAGTTATTAAACTGTGTCTTTTGCCTGATATTTTCAATTTTACCAGTGAAAAAATTCATGAAGTCATCACTGCTATATAATGATTGTGTGCGTGTTTCTACTGTGGTCTTATTCCTAGTTAATTTTGCTACAGTATTAAATAAGAATCTAGGATTATTTCTGTTATCTTCAATTAGGATGGAGAGATACATTGATCTAGCAGCACTAAGAGGATTTCTGTAATGCAGAAGGCTCTCCTTCCATGCTGTTTGAAATACTACCAATTTAGTTTGATGCCATTTATGTTCAAATTTTTGAGTGGTCTGTTTTAATGTGCGCATGTGATGGTTATACCAAGGTGCTAGCTTTTTCTCTCTAATTATTTTTCTTTCAAGTGGAGTTACCGTATCTAGCTTGTAGTGGAACATTGATTCTAAGCATTTGGTTGCCTCGTAAAGTTCTTCAGGTTCGTTGGAAGATTACTGATAAAACTCTGCAGTTGCTGACATGAATGTACGTTTGACACGCTAGCGTTGCAAGGTGCATATATTATGATTAAGACACAAATTTAAATGAGATGAGGTAATGATCTGAGATAGCTTCAGACTGTGGAAATGAGACTATATTTTCTATATTTAATCCGAATGTTAGTATTAAATCAAGAGTGTGACCATCACTATTGTTACGTCCCAACTAACCCTCCCTAAAAGATGATAATGGAGAGAAAGGGGAGCAACAAGGTGTGTTTGCGCGCATGTGTGAAAACAGCCTCAAAACAACCCACTGGCACCTGACGAAACGATTTCTATTTTTAAAGATGAGGTGTATCCCAAGGCACTCCCGTGAACCGTTAAATCCCAGAGTGAGAAGTGGTGGCGTGGCTTTGACTCCCAGCGTGGATTCTATCAGCGACTTACTACAGGGTGACTAGCCAACCAAACAAAACAAAAACGTCGCTTTAACGCAATTCAAGGGAATAACCCTCCAGTCCAGGAGATTCCTTGCCCGCTCTGGCTGATCAGACCAGAAGCAACCCCTCCAAAATCCAAGAGAAACAATGATAAACCTCTTGACTCCACCGCTGTCCTTCGAAAACTTCTCTACACGCCAAACGCCATACACTGCCACATGCTGCCTTCACCGAGCACACAGGTGCCCTTAATGAGGTGGTGTTAGACCTAGCCCCACCCCCCACTGAAGGACCGTCAGCTGCACACAACTTAGTGCAACCGGTGCCAGCGAATAAAAGAAAAGAGAAATGTGTTGTGTATATCAGTGTGCCTGGGTGCATATTTACATTCATAACACTATTACGTTCTGATTAAACCCTACTGAATCTAGAATGGACACAACGGTTGTTCTCAGAGGGTCTTCTGGGTTATCAAAATGAATATTAATGTCTCCAGCAATTAATGCTTTGTTTAAAGAAACAACCTAGTTAGACATGAAATCCGCAAATTCACAAAGGAATTCAGAATATGGCCCTGGGGGTCTGTAAATAATAATTAGCGGAATCGTCTGGGTAGACTTATTTTTTGTGGCTATGTATGTTACCGTATGTTATGTTAGTATAAAGAACTTCAAACCCATTGAATTTATGACTAGGTTTTTGTATGATGCCTAGATTATCATTATAAATAACTGCGACACCTCCTCTTCTGCCAGTTAGACTGGGCTGATGTATGTAACTGTATCTGGGAGGACTAGCTTCATTTAATGCTACATACTCATTTGGTTTAACATTCCACATTTCTGTTAAACACAGTACATAAACTCCTGATCAGTCATAGTTTCATTAACAATAAGAGATCTAATATTTAACAGTCCTAGCTTCAGATCAAAGGTGCTGGCTGTGCATTCAGTATGATTTAATTTTATGTTAATTAGGTTACTAAAGCAATCTTTCTGAGTATTTCTACATTTTTGTTTAGTTCAGGGAACAGAAACAGTCTCAATATGTTGGAACCTGAGTGACGACTCAGTGCAGCTAGCAGATGGTCGGTTTAGCTTGTCTGCTCTCTGTCCTTGGCTCTGGATTGTAACCAATTGACTAGGCCTGTCCTGAGACTATGTGCTATGCTACAAGAAATGAGAGCAGCACCTTCCCAAGTGGGACGGATACCGTCCCGCCATAACAGGCCAGCCTTGCCCTCAAAACTACTCCAATTATCTATAAAGCCCACGTTGTTTTTGGAGCACCACCTGGACATCCAGCAGTTCATCAACCATAATCTGCTAAAAGCTACATCGCCACACCGCGTTGGGATGAGGCCAGAGCATATTACTGCATCGGACAGCCAAATAAACAACTGGAAATTGTGTTTTTTAGACACAGGTTACACAATGCCACTGTCATGCAAAGGCTTGGGCCAGAAAGTCTTTGACCTGTAAACAGATAATACGTCCGGTTCTTTTCAGTGAGCGGGAGATCAATTTTGATGCAATCGATCAAATTTGCACGTACAAATCTCCTACAAGACAATACACTATGTACCGACATACTATTCCGTGTTAGTGACAAAAAAGTGTCTTTATTAAGATTTGACTTAAGCACTTTATTAGGAACATCTACTCATTATCTAATTATCCAATCGTATGGCAGCAGCACAATGCATTCACATCAACCATCAGAATGGAGAAAAATGTGATCTTAGTGATTTTAACCTTGGTATGATTGTTGGTTTGAATATTTCTATAACTACTGATCTCCTGGGATTTTCACGCACAACAGTCTGTAGAATTTACTTAGTGCAATAAAGAAAAAACATCCAGTGAGTGGCAGTTCTGCAGATGGAAGCGCTTTGTTGATGAGAGAGGTCAACAGAGAATAGCCAGACTGGTTTGAGCTGACAGAAAGACTACAGCAACTCAGATAACCACTCTGTACAATTGTGGTGAGCACAAAAGCATCTCAGAATGCACAACACGTTGAACTGTAAAAATGTAGCCTGGTCTGATGAATCTCATTTTCTGCTGAGGCACACAGATGGTAGGGTCAGAATTTGGTGCCAACAGCATGAATCCATGAACCCAACCTGCCTTGTGTCAACAGTCCAGGCTGGTGGAGGTGGAGTATGTTTTCTTGGCACACTTTAGACCTGTTAATACCAATCAATCATCACTTGAATGCCACAGCCTATTTGAGTATTGTTCCTGAGCATGTGCATCCCTTCATGGCCACAATTTACCATCTTCTGATGGCTACTTCTAGCATGATAATGCACCACAGCACAAAGCAAAAGTCAGTGAGGGTACAGTCACTGATCTGACTCAGCAGACCTACTTGCTTAATCATTCACTGTTTCAAAATACTAGCCCAGCAGTGGCAGCGCTGGGGCTTGAACTCATGACCTCCCAATCAGTAGCCCAACATCTTAACCACTGAACTACCACTACCCACAATTACTAATTATATAATTAATACAATAGGCTTTAATAATACAATAGGTTTTAACTAAATGAAAGTTGTCCATGCCATATGAATGAATAAAACATTCCTTATTTTGTAAACATGCACTTACTTGTCTTTCTATATTCTTGTTGTTAATTTTCAACAGGTCAAGCAGTAAGGTTGATGACAGTCAGACAGTGATGACAGCAGCTTTCCACAGGTAGTCTACATTTAAAACCAGATTATTGATGATAATATTTGTTATGTGGCCTGTGGAACGAAGAACAATAATTCTTCAGTAATATGTAGGTGAATGTACTGTTTGAGCTTTCTAATAGAAAATAAATTTATTATTGTACCTTTACTGTAGTAAAATCAGTTTGACAGAAACCAGCATAGGGAGGGGAGAAACCTTTCAGCTCTTTTTGTTGTTAGTTTTAGGCAGGTCAAGCAGTGAGATTGATGTCAGTGACAGTCAGACAATATAACAGCTTTCCACTGGTAGTCTACATTTAAAACCAGATTATTGGTAAATATATTTATAGAGGCTATGGAGGGAAGAACAAAAATTTCCCATTTAATTTGTAGAATAAATATGCAAAATGCAGATGTACATTTTCAGCCTTATTAAATGAAATAAACTGATTAATTGGCCATGCTAAACATAGGCATTTTAGCCACCTTTTAAAGGCTTTAATTGTTACAATCTCACCCATTTATGGAAGTGCTCATGCATACTATACTACAGAATAGTTAGGTGTCATGTTTAGATAGCATAGCTTTCATGAACTCAAATCAAGAGTTGGCCATTTATGTTTCCTTGTTTTGTAATCAAGTATTATTGATTTATCTTTATGTTCTTTTTGTTTATTTTAGACAGGTCAGGCAGTGAGGTCAATGGCAATCAGGCAGGGCAGCAGCTTTCAGTAGGCAGTCCACATTTAAAGCCAGGTTATTGGTAAATGTGTTTATATTGTAATCTATAGACTGTTGTACTTCTTCAACATTAAAATTAACATAGACTGATTCATGTACTTAGTAATGTAAGTATAGAAAACTACTAGCATTGTTTCCTACACAAGGTTACACTTGGATGTCCTGTCAAAGTATATTGACAGCCACCAAGGTATATTTAATCCCATTAAAATATATATATTTTTTTTTTATTCAGCCATTTTGACAAACCCAGGGGCACTGTTTTTAACTTAGCTGTTAAAAGAACACATTTTGAGGGAAGGTTTGTAGGTAAATTGGTGGCTGAGCAGGCCTTTCCTGTTAGCTGGTCGCTGACTGTATTAACATTAGGGATGCTGCGATTAACCGATTTCAGGATCAACTGCGCTTTAAAACGTCACGGTTAATTAATCGTAAAGGCGTTTTGGGTACACCAAGAATGACCAGAGCGTCACTGAAGATGACGGATCACCTGTTTGCAAAACTTGCCGTAAAAAAGTTGCTGCTAAAGGAGCGAATACATCAAATTTGTTGCAACACCTGCGGGATCCCCACCCAGCATTGCACGCCCAAGTAAAGGTATAATAACTGAGTTAAATTACGTGCCAAGTTACTTAATGAAACATTGAGTTGGTAGGGAATTAAATATAAACGTGTCACTTACAATCAATGCCGCAGCGGTGAGAGTTGGGCTTTCAGTGCAACGTAAACAAAGCGGCATGTAACGTTAGTCTATGGAAGACAGAATGTAGTCCTCTCAAGACCTTCAGTCAGTGAACATTCACCGTTACATACTGTTGCTTCCTACCGTCTGTGCTGAGTAAATGTTAGGCTTTGTAAGTTAACATGCCAGGTGTAAAACAGTAACATAACATCAGGAGCTTGTAGACTTCCAGGACTATACTAATTAACTGCATTTCAGTTATTAATAACACTGCATGAGAGGTCTTCTCACTTTCTTTCTGTCATTTTTTACTGAAACTTTAAACAAACAAACCAAAATAATAGACATGATTTTCTCAGGCCACATGTAAAATTATGAAAAAGATTAGAATATGTATGGATGTATCCCTGAACATGTATGCATCCCTGCAACAAGTGTGCCCTCGGAAAGGCTGTTCAGTACAAGTGGCTGTATCCTGTCTCCTCAGCGGCCAAGACTGAGCACTGAGAATGTGAACATGCTCACATTTCTGCACTGTAATATGAACTGAAAGGACTGGAAATAAGTGTGCAATTTGTAAAAAAGGTCCTGATGTAGGTGGGTCCTGCAGCTTTTGACTCCTTGTTTTGTTTCAAAAGGATATGTATAGCTAGCTCGTATTTAATTCCTGAGATGTGGACCTTGATTCTTTTTATTAATTTTCACTGCACTGTATTAAAGTCAGCTATACTGTTTAAGTCAAAAGCCAGCTAGATATTTTCATCATGTTTCTAAGTTCTCAACTCGGATCCAAAAGAACTGTAGAAAAACTGAAAATACATAACAATTTTGTAATATAGTTGATCAAAAGAGCCTTTCAGACAGAGGTCCAGCAGCCTTCGACTACATTTGTTTTCATTAAAAGGGAAATGCATAGCTAATATGTAATATATATTTAATTCCAAAGAGACAAATTGTGATTTTTTTTTTTTTTAGTCCCTGTTATAGTATTATTTATGTTAGAGTCAAAAACCAGCAAGATATTTTTTCACCATGTTTCCAAGATCTCTACCTCAGGTCCAAAAGAAATGTAAAAAGAATGCACAAACTGAAAACACGAAATAATTATGTGATCTATTTCCATTTGTTATATTCAAAAGGGAAATACTGACAGACGTTTACAGAACAGAGGTCACCTTTCTTTGATGACTTTTATTTGTCTTTGTTATTATTTTGTGCTGTATTATTTGGTTACTGTGTTGTTTCTGTTTCAAAAGGCAGCAATAAATAACACTTTAAAATCTAAAGAGTGTTCATGTGATTTTATACGAGTAGTGTTGTGAAATTAATGAATGCATAATAATCGTGATAATCGGGAAACCGTGATTATTCCTCAGACAATAATCGTACCAACAAAATCTATAATCGTTGCATCCCTACTTAACATCAATGTCAACTGACAAAAAAACAGCATAAGGAGGGGAGAAACCCAGTGAATTCACTTCAGGAAGCCATACTGTTGTTCTTAGACATCAGCTAAATCTGATATGCACTCATAACGGTTTGCCGTGATTAAACCATGAATCCACCAATGTGAAAATATTTTAGGGCATTTTAGACAGTGAGGCCTCTGGGGGGCTGAGCCCCTCATATCTTAATGCTCTAGTAATGCCCTGGTATATAACCAGAAACTAATATCAAGGTTTTCAGTGCATCACTGTGTTCAGGTGGTTAGAGAAACAGATCACCCTTAGCTTACAGGTCTGTGTACATTTTAACCGTTTGTTTCTTGTATTAAATTGAAACTTTCAAAAAACGGAAAGTTGGTGGGGTTAAATTTCTAAATGCCTCTTATTGGTCAACCTGCAACCTTCTTCTGCTACCCCGCTAGTCAAAATAAGAGTCTACCAGGGCTGCTATTATTAATTGATTTTCGATGTGTGGTCTTTTGTAGGTAAATTAACAGTAGGCTAACAAAAAGACTGATAGTGTGGCTGGGGCGAGGAAACTGCTGCATAGCTAAATATAAACAGTAGATCATGTAGGCTAGAAATCATTATAAAAATAAAGTCCCTTTGGGTTTGGGGAAAACTATTATTTTAATAGTATTTTATCACATGATATAAAACTAGTCATTAAGACATTAAATAGACACATGCAAATGGGTGTGAACAAGGCATGGATTTACAGTTAAAGTAATTATTCAATTACTTTATGTTTGTCAGAATAAAATAGCAGTGTTTGGGGAAACACTGCTATGTATGAAGCTAGCTCTATACCGGTATAACTACAACATCTCTAAAATCATGTCTTTAACATAATTTTGCTACTATCAAATAAATAGTTACACTATATGTAACTATTAACCTGTGTGGTTAATTTATTCCTAATAATGTTTAAATCCTGTTTTTGTAAGTTTCAATTTAATGCAAGAAACAAACCGTTAGAAAGTACACTCCTGGGCAAAAAAAAAAAAAAAAGGGCCAAGCCCAAAATAGCAAAATATTAAGCTTTTAATGGTCTTAACAACAAATAATTGGTCAGGAAATCAGCAAGAATTAAACAAACACACTATATGGCCAAACGTTTATGGACACCTGACAGTCACATGTGTGCGTCTTCTCCAAACTGTTGCCACAAAGTTGTCTAGAATGTTTTTGTATGGTGTAACATACATTACAATTTCTCTTCCCTGGAACTAAGAGGCCCAAACATGTTCCAGCATGACAGTGCCCCTGTGCACAATGCCAGCATGGTTTGAGAAGGTTTGAGAAGGTTGGACTGGAAGAACTCGAGTGTCCTGCACAAAGCAATGACCTCAACGCCACTGAACACCTTTAAGGCTACGTTTACATGACAACGATGTAGTCAAAAACGGAAAGGTTTTTCTCTTGCGTTTTCGAAAAGTTTCACGTATACACGACAACGTTTTCAGAACGATTCGCGTTTACACATATCCGCGGTAACGGCCAAAAACGCTGTATTACTATTTTCAATGAAAAGTAGTCGCTAAATGACGTCATGCATCATTAGCATATTGATGACGTGATCACGTCGTATTTGCATTCTGCGTATTGTTGTGCACTTCATAACCGTTTTCTCCCCTAATCCGTGCTCACAAACTGTTTTAATATAAATTTATAGCTGAATGTTCAGTAAATCTATTACATATCTTATGTAAGTCAACGGAACAGAACTTACTACATGTTAACCAGAAGTTACTGGAATGAACTAAAGCCCTGTGGTAGTGAGTAATATAAGCGCATGACAAGAATAAACGGTCACAATAATTATTCAAATTTAATACAAAGGAGAAGCTGGTATGTGATTGGTCTGTGGCAACACAGCTGCACATGCGCAGTTCATTCACATCTATGTCAGCTGCTGTGCGGTCAACGGAACGCGCTGCTCGTCTCTCAGCCACTCGCTGAACAGAGCAGCCGCCCAGAGGGGTCTGACTGCAGCGGGGAAGCAAGACCTCGTGCTCGCGCAGGACAGTACTGGTGACATTTGGAAAGTTGCTAAGGCTTGTCCAAAAAGTCGCTAGATTTGTCGCTAGTCGCTTTTTTGGAAGAAAGTCGCTAAAGGGGTCTGAAAAGTCGCTAAGTTGGCAACACTGCAATAGACACGTACTACGCACGCGCATGACGTCACCGTTTTTAAAGCTTCGCGTATTGGGTGTCTACATGGAGACGATAACGGCGGCGTTTTCAAAAACTTGCACTTTGAAACCCGTTTTCAAAAATATGCGTTTTCAGTCCACAAAACGCCGTTGTCGTGTAAACGAACAAGCAAAACGCATAAAAAGTTTTTTAAAATTTTTGACTGAAAACGTTGTCGTGTAAACGGCCCCTAAGATGAACTGGAACACCGACTGCACCCCAGACCTCCTCACCTAACATCCAGTACCTGATCTCACTCATGCTCTTGTAGCTGAATGAACACAAATCCCCACAGCCACGCTCCAAAATCTAGTGGAAAGCCTTCCAAGAAGAGTGCAGGTTATTATAACAGAAAAGGGGGGACAAATCTGGAATGGGATGTTTAACAAGCACATATAGGTGTGATGGTCAGGTGTCCACAAACATTTGGCCATATAGTGTACATACTGATACTGGTTCACCAGGTCACAAACTAAGAAGACCATCAGTCCAAAAACTCTGTTGGGGAGGTAATACACCAACAAGCACTCAGACAATACAAAGATAACCAAATAATATCTAATCTTTTAAGAAAAAATTATCCCAGAAGATATTTTTGGAAAAGTTTGTACATGTGTTAGTTAGAATTACACATCAAACATTTTAATCATGATTTTACCTTTGTGTACCAGAAGACTATATAAGTGAATTTCCCTGTTTCTAGCTTTTCCCAAAACAGTTCACTGCAGTAGAAGTAAACCAGTAAATGGTGGCACAGGAGCTCTCAGGAGTGCATTTCTTTAATTCTTGCTAATTTTCTGACCAATGATGTGTTGTTAAGACCATTAAAAACTGAACATATTTTTTTTCCCAGGAGTATACACTGACCTTTTCCTCAGTATCATAAGTGGGCTTGAATCAACACATTATGGTGTTTATTTTTGGTCTTTTTGGCTTTCCATGCTATAAAATCCATGCCTGTTTGTGCTGTCAGACTCAGCTCGTTTCACAGGCTGGCTATAATCACAGAGTAAAAGCGATTTTGAAGCCACAGGATTAATGTGTGGCCACATTATGAGCAGGGAGGTAACTAAATGGCTTAAAGTCATATGAGTTCAGCAGCTTTTCAGTAATTTGTGAATTAAGCATCAAGTCTAGAGACAAAGTTTCTCAGCCTGATTCAGATAGAAACAGATCATCATGTTATAGAATAAAGTTAACAGGTGGAACCTGAACATTAAGAGTAACTTTCAGTGCAGTGTTTGAGCATCATCTGGACTTCAAGCTCACTTGGAAATCCTCTATAATTTATTGGCCATGAAAGAAACAAGATTAACCCATCAGGGTCATGTTATGTATAATCATATCATCATTTGATTTGCGGGATTTGGGAAAGATTTGTTTAACTTTTTCCGTTTCCAGATTTTTTGGGAGAGTTTTATGAACACGGTGTTGTCCCTTCATGCACCTCAGACAAGATTTCTCACGTTTGCTGTTTATCTCATTATGTGCAGGCAGTGTGACGTGTTCCACTGGAACGTTGTCGTCATTGTGCCGTCATCGGGGAGCCAGCTAAAAGTGGTCACCCGTTTCAACAGACAGAACACAGAGAACAGACGAGGTATGGCTTTACCAGTATCCTCACTCTAACTAAGCTTCTAGTACACCTGTCTTTCTGGAAAATAAATAAATACATACATAAATTATTAATCAGTCTACTGATAAATTAGTCAAGTCAGGTCAGGTCACCTTTATTTATACTGTACTGCAGATTTAAAAGACAACTAGTGTCCACTAAAGTGCTGTACATCATCTGGATAAATCTAAACAATGAAATAAAAGAAAAATAAAATGAGATAAAAAAAATAGAAATAAAAGAATGAAAAAAGAATAACATTAAACAGTAAATCAAAGGAGAAATAAAAACATTAAAAGACAACCACAGATAAAAGACAGGACAAAACCAGAAGACCTGATACTACAGATTTAATTAATTTAATTATTTAACTTTATTTAACTTTATTTATTTAATTCTTCTTCTTCTTCTTTTTATGGTATGCTTTTAATTGAATGTGCTGAACCATGGAAGTGAAATTTGATCAGCAACTTATTCATTTTATTATATTTAATATCAGCTTTTTCACTCACTGTCAAGATGGCTATCTTTTTAAATACTAAAGTTAATATACCAGGTGTTAGTGTGTATAAGTACTAAAGCTGAACCAGTAAAGATATTTGTGGCAAAGCAAGATAACCTCTAAAACGTATTTCAAAGTGATTTAGATAACTAGAATAGATAGCTAGATAACGATGCTCATTTACTCATATGATTAACTTAAATTGGAAACAAAACGTCTTACATGTCTTTAAAAACAACTGTTTGGGAAAAGCTAGAAACAGGGAAATTCACTTATATAGTCTTCTTGTACGCAAAGGTAAAATCATGATAATGATTAAAATGTTTGATGTAAAATTTAAACTAACATGTCTGGGTGTACAAAGTTTTCCAAAAATAACTTCTGGAATTATTTTTTCTTAAAAGATTAAATATTATTTGGTTATCTTTTCTGTTTCATTTCTACCAGAGTCTGAGAAGCAGATAATGGCAGTTTAGAGTTACTAAACTCTTTGACCTAATGATAGGACACAATCTGAGAATAGAAGTGGAATTCTTGAAAAATAAAATGTGTTGAAAGTATTGGAAGTGTGTTAATTGTGTTTGTTTCTTAAAGAACAAGAGAAGAAGCAGTGATGACGATCGCTCCAGGATCGAGTAGCAGGCTTGCACAGCAAGATTTCTGGCGGCAACCTGCAGGACCTGAGGAAGTTCTGGTAAGCAGATCATTAAAGGATTTTATTAGTTGGTGCTTGTTTTATATTATTAGGTACATTTAGATTTTTTAATATGTCTTGTCGTATATGCCATAGCACTAGATAGGGTAATAATTTTGTAGGGTTTGTGTCAGGCCACTGAACAAACTTCACAAATACAAGTGAACCATTTTGGATAAAGCAATATGAGACAGACGTGATTTGATGGAAACGTAACAATTTATTAGGTGAGAGTGAGTGAGGTGAAGGTGAGTGAGTGAGGTGAAGGTGAGTGAGAGTGAGGTGAGAGTGAGTGAGGTGGGAGTGAGTGAGAGTGAGTGAGGTGGGTGAAGGTGAGTGAGGTGAGAGTGAGTGAGCTGGGTGAGAGTGAGTGAGGTGAGTGAGAGTGAGTGAGGTGAGAGTGAGTGAGTGTGAG
>CM040982.1:18536835-18549570 GCA_022985145.1 Pangasius djambal
TTGCCAAACGACATCTAAAAAAGCCTTCACAGTTCTGGAACAACATCCTATGGACAGATGAGACCAAGATCAACTTGTACCAGAGTGATGGGAAGAGAAGAGTATGCAGAAGGAAAGGAACTGCTCATGATCCTAAGCATACCACCTCATCAGTGAAGCATGGTGGTAGTGGGCATGTATGGCTGCCAATGGAACTGGTGTGGTTTAAGGTGACCCTTACAGCTAGCTTACCCCACTCCTGGTAAGTCTGGCCTTGAGCAAAACTGTTATTAGTTTTTGTTTTTTGATTTATTCTGGGTTTTTTTTTGTATTTTTTAACCATTTAACTTTAACTTTTATATTCTAAATACTCTAAATTTCTACAGAGTATCAATTGAGTATTTATACTAATATTTTATTTTTAATTAAGAATGGATAATTGTGTAATTTTTGTAAGTTTGCCAGGTTTTAAGTTAAAGTAAGTGGGGTGAGTGGTTACATTGCATAGAAACTAGCTAATTCTAAAGAAATAGCTCCTGCTCTAGCACGCATTCTACATTCATTGTCCACATGTGTTTTGTTTTCCATCAGGTAAATTATGTTCTTGGTTATATTTTTAAAGTTCATTTTCAGTTGTTATGTTGAGCCCCCTATTTGAGCACCACGCCATTGCACACGCCCTAACCTGCAACCTTCTCCCCTACATTTTGTCCACTTGTGTTTTGTCCACATGTTTCATCAGATGTTTGCAATAAAATAATAGGGCACAAACCTGAGCATACTTTGTCGATTCTACACAAAGCAGTTTAAGTGGTGCCATGACCTATTCCTCTGGATGGTACAGAGGTCTTGATTCGTCACAGTGCACGGAGCCATTTTGGGAAGTTCTCATCACAGTTACAGAAAATTAAGCTAAAGGGCAATATTTCGTAGCATCTAATTTTTTTCCATCTTGTTATATTTTTGAGGGGTTTGTTCAATTTTTTCCGCCTTGTTCCACAGATGTTATTAAAAAAAATTAAATATTAAAAAAGGTTGCTAAAAAAACTTTTATGTAATGTGTGGGGAGGTGGATGTGATGAGGCAGGATGCTTTTGTATGAGATAATTTTATTTAGGGCAGTCCAAATATCATAGTCACAATTCCAGGCATAGATTGATACACAGGAAGACAAGGTTAACACAGGTATTTCCATATAAATTAAAAAAACAGGAAACAGGTGCAAGTCAAATCACAGAATTAACAAAAACATGGACAGTACACAAAGAGACGTAGCAAACAACAGCTTGGAACTTAGTGACAATATATGCGCAATAAGACCATAAGACATAAGACAAAAAGAAACAGAAGGAGTGATGAACAAGACCTGGACACCAACCCAGACACAGCACAGAGACTCCTTAAGTCAGGGGAAAGTGCTCTTTATTTACAGTAAAGTGAGGTAACGTGAAGGGAATTTAAGCGTGCAGGGTGAGGAGGAGAATCTTGGGGTAGCGGCATTCTGAGGAGTGAAAGGTTTGAAGGCGGCAACGTTTACAGCGGCACGGGGGATGCTGGCGGCAGGAAAGGCTCGACTTCCCTATCTAAAGGGAACTATCTAAAATAGTGGGGGTGCTGAAGTGGCGCTGTCCTTTCAGCAACCCACCGGCAGTCATGCGAGGAGCGTTTTGTGTTTTATGTGTGTGGGCTATCCGCCCGCCGTCACAAAGGGCTTAAATAGACCAACTGATCAGAAATTAATATAAAATGGATAACAATCAACACACAGGGCAGGGACAGAGACAGGACTAGAATCAAAACAAAATGCACATGGACAGTGATCAAATGAAAACAAAAGACACAGAAGTGCGTTCGTGCTGGAATCTGCCCTGCTTGTCAGATGTTGCAGCACACGCTAGGAGGGACATAACATAGCACCTCCCCTAAAGGCACTGTCCCCAGCACCGCCAAGCTGCCACTGCTGGGCCCTTGAGCAAGGCCCTTAACCCTCAAATGCTCAGTTGTATAAATGAGATAAATATAAATCGCTCTGGATAAGGGCATCTGCCAAATGCCATAAATGTAAATGTAAAAATCTTGAGACAAAACCTTCAGACAACCTCAGCGAAAATGTGGGCAGAGCATCATCCTCACTGAAGTCAGGAGATGAAGAGAGGATGTCCTTGCCGGAGCAGGGAGGTGGAGTGATGTCCTCACTGGGGTCAGGAGGCAGAGCGATGACCCTTCTTGCCAGGGTCAAAAGGAGGACTAGAGCTTGGCTGGATATACTGCCTTGTCAGACTTGGGCTTGGACTGGGCAGGAAAGGTCACCTTGTCAGACTCTGGCTTGGCCTTGGATGGAGAGGAAATAGACCTCCCCACCCAAAAAAAGCTGTTGGGGTCATATGGAGGCATAGTGGACTCATGAGGCTTACTGGACTCATGTTGTGCATGGTTCTCCACTGTGTCCTTGGACAACATGGGCTTCTGTAACATGTGGTTAGGTTGAAGTGATGAGGCAGGACACAACTGCATGAGATCAGCATTAATTTTATTTAAGGCAGTCCAAATGTCATAATCACAATTCCATATAAAGTTTGATACATAGGTGGACAGAGTTAACACAGACATATCCATAGTTAAAAAAAAAAAAACACAGGAAACATGCATGAGTCAAAATACAGAAGTAATATGATCACAGAAACTATACAAACAAAGAAACATGGGAAACAACAGCTTGGAACCTAAGGGACAATATATTCATGATAAGACCTTGTAACAAGACAAAGAAACAGAAAGGCTTAAATAGATGAACTGATCAGAACCTAATACAAAACAGGAGAAAACAATCAACATGCAACAGGGCAATAAAATAATGACAAGGGAGGGGTGGAGACAGGACTAGAATCAAAACAAAATGCACACAGACAGTAATCAAATCAAAAGACACAGAAGCACATTCACACTGGAATCCACACTAAAGGGGAATTACATGACGATTCACTTGACTAAGTATTAAGAGAGAATAAGAGATTTACACTTACTAATGTGCATTTTAAATTGTATTGGGACTGATCATGTTTGGTTAAAATAATATTGTGGTGTCATTGTTGTATATTAGTATATACGCATTAAAATATTTATAGAAGTCTAGAATGGCCAAGTGTTATCTCTTTTTTTCTTGTGAAAATTTTTTTTTCTCAAGATCACGATTTATTTTTTCCTGTGATCTCAAGATAAGTTGTTTTCTCCCAGCTTTCTAACTTATTTTTCTCACAATGTCAATGCATGATTAGGCATACATGCTGTACATGTTGGATGAGCACATCCATTTTTAATAGGGAAATAGATGCATGTTTATCAGTGCTAGACAATTTCAAAATTAGTTTCCATCATATGAGAAGGCGAATCAGAAAATCTGCAACTGTCATGGACATTACAGTGATCCTGAACAGGTGGTCAGTTTCATTGCCAGCCAACTTGAGGGATGGGGACGTCTCCATGGTTATCACATGATGCTTGAGAGATACTGGCGAAATGGTTTGTGGCTCACAAGACAAATGGTGAAAGATGTAAATACAAACATGAATCCCATAGGTGTGCAGGAGAGGAGAAGGGGAAGATTGCAGAGACAACATGATAGTGTGCCTGCCCCTTATTACCTATGGCATATTCATTCTTATGATAACATGAAGCCATATGGAATAGCAATTAACGGATGCATTGATGCCTTCTCAAGGCACATCATCTGGATGCAAGCTTATTTTACCAACAAATACCCTCGATTAATCGCTGGGTATTATTTCCACGCCATTGCTGGGAGAGGAGGCTGTCTGCAAATAGTTAGAGCTGACTTTGGTAATGAAAATGTAGATGTAAAAAGACTACAAGCGTTTCTCTGTGAAGATTGCACCAGTGTTGTTCATGGACCGTGTATTTTACAAGGAACAAGCCCTGCCAAACAGAGAATTGAAAGTTGGTGGGGTATCGACAGATGACAAAATGCTGACTACTGGATGGATGTGTTCAAGGAACCACAGTCAACTGATGAATTCACAGGTGATGCCTTTGACAAAGTTCTTTTAATAGCCTATGTTGAATTCAAGTGTAAATTTGTTCTGTTATTGTTGCTATTTTTATATTATTATAATCTTAACACGTTTATGATCATCATGACTTTTATCCAAAAATGCTAGGCTACCTTTTAAATACATTAGATACATTTTACATATTGAAGTAGATCTGTTGGATGTATTTATTTAAATAAATATCTACCGTGCATGTTTAGGATGAACTAGAAACTGTCATCAACTTATGGAATAACTACATGTTGAACCACAGGAGACCATTCCTCATTTACAACTTATCAGAACTTTATAAAGCAAGGCATTACTTCAGTATCTCCTGAAAGATTGGATGTGATTATCGAGGAAGATACTGAGACAGCCCCAGAAGCACTGAAATTTTACAGAGATCTTAGAGTTCTGATTAGAGAGTTCCTGTTAGAGGAAGCTGGCCTTTAAACTTTAAATGGTTAACGAGCATGTGTTACCTTTTAGAAATGAGAGTAAACTGTAAAAAATTGTTACCTTATAATAGTTATCTTGAGTCAAACAATTTTCTTAGAAATTACACCATAACATGAGCCAATTAATTTTTTTGTTTTTATAAAACAGCAAATAAATTCCACAAAACTTAGAACTGTGTCCATAATATACATTAAAATGTATTGGTGATGCATAAGTAACTGTTGACGGAAAATATAATTCTCTGTGAACCGTATGGGGTTATTAGCAAGCTGCAGAACATACACACAGATGGACTGTTTATTGTCGCCGGAGATTTCAAGCATGTGAATCTCAAGTCAGTGCTCCCTAAATTCCATCAGCATGTGGACTTTGCAATGAGAGGAGAGAACACGCTGGATCTTTTTTACACAAAAATTCCCGGCGCGTACCAGGCGGAGCCCCGTCCCCACCTTGGCTACTCAGACTACATCTCTGTTATGTTAATCCCAGCATACAGACCGCTTGTCAGACACTCCAAAATGGTTATGAAGCAAGTGAAAACCTGGCCAGCAGGAGCCATCTCTGCTCATCAGGACTGTTTTTAGCACACAGACTGGCACATGTTCATGGTGGCTGCAGCTGATGGCAACTTGGAGGAATACAGCGGAAATCAGGAGGAAATCAGTGACCAGCAAGTGCATCGATGATGTCACTGTCTCCAAGTCCAACAGCACATGCTCCAACCAGAAGCTGTGGATGACTGAGAAAGGTGTGTGTGCTGCTGAGGACCCAAGACTCCCCTTTAAAGCAGGTGACAAGGGCCTGTCCTGGGCCTGACATGGGCCATCCGGGAGGTAAAGCATGCACGAGCACAGAAAATCCACTGATACTCCAAGGACAGCAGCGATACATGGCACGCATGGTAGGGCATCCAGGCCATCACCAACTACAGGACAAGATCACCTGCCTATGACAGCGATGTCTCCCTTGCAGATGTGCTGAACAACTTTTGAGGCGCAGAATGACGTGGTGGCAAGGAAGACCACCCCTCCTCACAATGACCAGGTGCTGTGTCTTACCGTGGCTGATGTGAGGAATAATCTATGCAGAGTCAACCCATGGAAGGCTGCTGGACCAGACAACATTCCTGAAAGAGTGCTCATTGGATGTTCAGGCCAGCTGGCATGTTGTCACTGACATCTTCAACATCTCCCTGAGCAGCGCTGTCATTCCAAAATGTCTTTAGTGTCCTGCCTTAACAACTACTGTCCAGTGGCATTTACACACATCGTCATCAACTGCATCATGAGGCATATTAAGACTCATATGCTACCCTCCTCACTGGATCCACTGCAATTCACGTATCCTCCCAAACGCTTAACAGACAATACCATCACCACTACCCTCCATCTGGCCCTTACCCACCTGGAAAAAGGA
The DNA here is from genome assembly GCA_022985145.1 of Pangasius djambal. Classification (NCBI taxonomy): domain Eukaryota; kingdom Metazoa; phylum Chordata; class Actinopteri; order Siluriformes; family Pangasiidae; genus Pangasius; species Pangasius djambal. Next base: position 18,542,739 of record CM040982.1, read on the forward strand.
CGCTTATGATCGAATGTTGTTCATAGACTTCAGTTCAGCATTCATCACAATCATTCCTCAGCACCTGATGGGAAAGCTAAGTCTCCTGGGACTAACACCTCCCTCTGCACCTGGATCGAGTCTCTGAATCTTCAGCACCACCACACTGAGCACTGAGGCCCCCAGGGCTGCATGCTCAGTCTACTGCTTTTCACTCTGCTGACTCACGACTGTGCAGCAATGCACAGCTCGAATCACATCATCAAGTTTGCTGATGACATGACCGTGGTGATTTTTATCAGTAAGAATGATGAGTCAGCATACAGAGCAGAGGTGCAGCGGCTAATGAATTGGTGCAGAGCCAACAACCTGTCCCTGAATGTGGACAAAACAAAAGAGATGGTTGTTGACTTCAGGAGAGTGTGGAGCGACCACTCTCTGCTGAACACTGACGGCTCCTCTGTGGATATTGTCAAGAGCACGAAATTCCTTGGGGTTCACCTTGTGGAGAACCTCACCTGCTCCATCAACACCAGCTCCATAGCCAAGAAAGCCCAGCAGCATCTCTAATTTCTGCATAGGCTAAGAATAGCTCATCTCCCACCCCCATCCTTACCACATCCTACAGAGGGGCTATCAAGAGCAACCTGAGCAGCTGCATCACTGCTTGGTGTGGAAATTACACCATTTCGGATCGCAAGACCCTGCACAGAATAGAAAGGACAGCTGAGAAGATCAGTGTGGGCTCTCTTCCCTCCATCACAGACATTTACATCACACTCTGGATCCGCAAAGCCACCAGCATTGTGGATGTCCCCACGCACCCCTCACATAAACTCTTCACACCCTTGCCATCTGGCAAAAGGTACTGAAGCATTCGGCCCTCATGGCCAGACTGTGTAACAGTTTCTTCCCCCAAGCCATCAGACACCTCAATACCCAGAGACTAGCCTGACACCAACCCAGACACACATACATGCACGCACACACATACACATACTCAACTGAACACCATTCCACTACCTCTGCAATTTTTGCACATTTCTTTCTTAAATTGCTGCTAAAACAATATAAACAAAATATTGTATTTACTGCATTTTTGCTGCTAATTAGTATTACATTAACAAAAGTTATTATTATATTGTAATATCTGTTTGCACTTTACTCCACACAAGAACTGTGTACTGGTTGGTGCTGCACTGTCCTTTACTGTGCCTATTGTCCTGTTTAGTAATTGTTGTATTGTCTTGTGCTTGTAGGGAAATTAGCTGTTTAGGTTAATTTTATGTATTCTCCACCAATATGTAAGGAAATTAGCTGTTTAGCTCAGAAGGGGAAATTTGTAAACTTAATATTTTAATAGCTGATCAACTATTCATCCAGCAATAAGTTGAAATGAGTGTATTTATTAATTGTGTATGGGATATTACCTCTGGGGCCACCGGCAATAATATCCTAAATATAGTGAAACACTATATTAAGAGAACAGTAACAAGATTGGTAGTTTAAGGCAATAGATCTGAAGCACAGAGACACAAGCCACTGGCCTTTAAAAATCAGATGAGACTTTATTACTATTCTAAAACACAGAAACTAATCTAACACAAACACACGCACATGCATGCACGCACACACACACACACACACACACACACACACACACACACACATGTAAACAAGGGTAAAAATGGCTTTGAAAAGAGAGTGAATGAAATTCCAAGTTTCTAGCAGTTTCTCAGACCATGACCTGAACGAACCATCAACTTATCAGTTTAATTTAACATTTGCTTCGTTTAGAAGGGCTTTAAACTTGTATTAAATGCAGTTCAGTGAGAATCTGGAGGTACTATACTTGCGTTTGTGTTGCCAGGGATTCCCTCATTGCGTTGTTGTTTGGAAGGCGTTTCTGGCGATGTTGATTGGTCAGCGGTCTGGTTGGCCTTATGAAGCGTCTCGAAAGACCAATGGGGAAGATAAACAGAGTGAGGCGCGAACCCGGTGGAGTCTTGTAGGCAGGTTGCACAACTTTGATGAGTGGTTCACAGCAGTGGAAAGGTGAGAGTTGGAGGATTTGCAAGAACCAGTCTGGATGTGGAGTCTCGGAGCAAGTGTTATCTCCTCATGATGAACTTCTAAAGCTCTTGGTTGATGAGACTTCTTTCAGATGTGGATGGAGACTCTCTCTTGAGCTGTTAGTTGAAGAGAACTCCTTGAAGATGTTGATGGACTCTTGATGTTTTAGATGAGACTCTTGCAAAGATGTATTGGATGAGACTCCAAAGATGTATTGGATGAGACTCTTGTAGAGATGTGTTGGATGAGACTCAGAGTTTCCTTTGTGTCAGGGGGTTTTAACCCTTTCCAGTTGGGCTGACCCCAAAGTGCTTGCAGGATCTTGGGGCAGGGTGCAAACTGTATTCTCCTCCTCTGACACTAATTAACATTCTGGTCTGTGAGTTATGTGCTTTGCAAACTTTGCACAAGGTTAAGTTAGAACTTTGTAAGGAATTTGGTAACATACATATAATACATTGTATTCAACTTCATGTTACACCAGCCCTTAGGAAATTCAATAGCGATCACACACAAACCAAACACGACATACCTGCTGTTATTGATACACTCACGAACACTATGATCCCTGTTAAACGATCAAAAAGCATCATAATGACCTTGTGGCTATAAGCATGATACATATAAAGAATGACATTAAAAGAGGCAACAAGTTTTCAAACTATGGTGGATCATCTTAAAAGTCATTTTCCTTGCAAGAGATGTAAAGTAGCCTTATGCAGTCTTTTAAAGCTGGGTTCTGTGGAATGTGTGAAGGGTGGTGAACTTTGTGTTCCTGGGGAGAACACAGGTCTCATTCCATGAGGGTCCTTGGGTGAGTCCCCCCCATTTCCTGTAGTTATCAGTTTTACCATTGTGTTGGGTGAGCCATCTGGTCTTGGCCAACGGCCTAGATCAATAATTTTGACAGAGGTTCCTCTTGGCTGAGAGGGTTCGTCCTCTGGTCAGGGATGTCCTATCAGTTGCTGATTGCTCACAGGACAGTTGAAATCCAGCAATCAGTAAACAAGCGGTAATTAACTTGGGTCTGCAAAGTCTGGGAGCAGGATTCCTAGTTTTATGGTTTCTTTGCTTTCCTTGCCTGTTTGCTTCAGATCCTACATGCTGTTGCATACATTTGCACATGTGCACTTTATGTAGTCCTGTGTATGTCTTTGTAGTCTTATTTAGCTCTGTGTAGTCTCATGTAGCACCATGGTCCTGGAGGAATGTTGTTTCGTTTCACTGTGTACTGTACCAGCTGTATATGGTTGAAATGACAATAAAGCCAACGGAACTCTAATGCATATATGATGCATTGTCACATGCCAATTTTAATTCACAGGAGCACATATGAGCCACAGGTCAGATATTTCTCAGAATGTTACTTTGATTGTCTTTGATAAGAACAGGTCTGATCCAGTGCCCTATCGCAGAAAGAGACTTAGCTCTATTGTGCCTTTCTCTTATTTACTGCAGCAGCTGGTTGGAAGCAGCAGTTTCTTGTTCAGATATGGCGTTTTCATAATTTGATGAATTTGACCACTTATGATATACCTCCACCAATCCCTTTGTTTGAACACATTCTTCAACTTCTTTCAGATTTGGCCAATATTTGATAATGTATGCTGGTTGCTGCACCAATTCTTTGTGTGTAAGTTTTTCTAAAAGCCTTCCCAAATTCTGCTCTGTTGGCATGACAGAAAAATTGTGACCATAAATTCCTCTGTATCTGCATTTGTGAAATAATTTAATTCCTCTGTAAGAACATCTTTTTCTGTTGGGCTTATGTAATGAAAAAAAAAGCATCTATCAGTATGCTGTCTCTTGGTGGGAGAGAAAGTACCTCTTCTAAGAATGGAATTGCAAGCTGCATTGGCAAGTAGCCGAATCTCCGTCAATATGCAAAAATTCTTGCAACTGCTTTCTATTCTCTTTCCTGTTAACTGTTGTGAAGAGCTGGAATCTTATATGTTGTCCCACAAGTTCTCTTATCATAAAATTAATTCCATAAATCAGTCAGACAATCCAGGATTAACCCTGTTTCCAACTGCAGATTCTTCTTCACCATTTTCAAGCAGCCGCTTGATTGTTATGCTTGCATGCATAGTTATTTTATATAACTATAAAAGCTTCAAGCATGTCTGAAAGATAGTTGGCACAGTGGATTACGATGGTCTACTTTTTTCACCTGTATTTGTTGGATCTTCAGTGAACATGCTTGGAGCATGATCTCAATCTGCTCACTCAATCAAATGGTAGCTCAGTGGTTAAGACGTTGGGCTACTGATCGGAAGGTCGTGAGTTCAATCTCCAGCACCGTTAAGCTGCTATGGATAAGGGTGTCTGCCAAATGCCATAAATGTAAATGTAAATCTGTAGATGACTGTACACATGACCCTTTCACAGTTACAGAAAAGATAGTGTTGAAATATGGTGGTTACTTAAAAATTGCAGGGCCTGGACTTTATTCTTGTGACTGGGATGAACAGATCAGTGTATTTCTGAGATCACGGACAGACACTTGACTACTATAGCTTAAAAACACTACCTCATCATCTGAAAATTGTGGCCTGTCAGCAGGCTGGGTGTTATCTGGAAGCCTGAGTAGAAGATGGAGACTGTGGCCTTTAACAGGACTGTGAGTTGTCTGAATACCCAATTCGAAGATGGGCAATAAAAAGATCTACTGTGGTTTATCCCAGGGCTGTGTGATCTGTGAATGCATGATTAGAAGATTTTCACCACTTTCTGGAGTGGTGAAAGACTGCATGGAGAATTAGGGACATCGGTCGGAATCATTTGGCTTACTGAATAAGTACAATCTAATAAGTTTGTGGTGGGTTTGATCCTATAGGCTTTTGTAATGATGACGTATTATTGTGGAGACGAAGGTGTGGTTGCTCTCTCAAGCACGCCCCTCTCTCTCTCTCTCGCTCGGGCTGACTGACTGTTTTCCTCCCCCGGACCGCGTGCTCGTGTGTGCCTCGCACGTATTGTTTTCTGTGTTTGGATTATTATAAAAGACAGTGTTGGAAGGTTAAGTCACCATCAGCCTTTCCAATAAAATACGCAGAGAGTATCTACTTTTCGGTATCTGTCTCGAATTTATTCTCTTTTTCTTCTGTGCACTCCCGGCGAAGGCTTAAGCTAAGTTCCTAGCCGGATTGCTACAAATGGCGCCCGAACCGTGAATGAACAACCTCGGAAGGAAAGATCTGAACAATAGACAGCGAATATACACGGGAATATTTCTTGGTGGGTGACGACTACGAAGCAGGCAGACGTTTTTTGGAATTCAACTTTTATATCTTTGCCTCGTATATATCTACTAACGGATGGCAGAAGCAGCCATTTTGTATTCTTTTACTTACCACTGCAGTTTTTTGTAGTAACCTAGAAGTTACACAGATATCTCCTCTTTCTTCCAGCTGATACGGACTTTTTGTCTAAGTGGCCGTTTATTTGGAACGGGACTTAAAACGGACAGCAAAGTTCTTACAAACTGTGCTTGCCTCATTTGACCCTTTTGGCAGCAGCACTATTGGTGGTGCTGTGAACGTTCAACCTCAGAACAGCGAGGGACAACTACAACACAGTTCAACACAGCGTGAGGAAAAAGGAGGGTTAAAATGTCAGTAATTGTATAGGTGTTCATTGTATTAAAAAAAAAAAAAAAAAAAAAAAAGACACAAAGGGGGGAATAAGCACTGATATTTTGTGAATAAGGTTCTGTATGGTGATAGGCTTATTTCTGTTGCTTACTAATGTGAGAGTACTAATGTAACCTGCCCTAAAATAATTTTCTCTCCAATTGTCAGGATCATCATCTTGTTTTGACTTTTACAATACATTTACAATGGCTCAGCATCTTGATGTATTTGTAGATGAAGATGAGGAACGTGATTGTATTCCACAGGGACTATTGGGTGATGATTTGGTCTCACTTCGCCATATTGCGGCACAGGTAAAAAAGTTACAGCAACAAGTAGATACACTGACATCTGCATTTAGTATGTCTATTGATTTACAACATAGCTTACTACAGCAGTTTGGGGCCCACACCTTTTCACACTCACAGACAACAGACACGCATACTCAGCCCATATATACTTCCACCCCTGCCACACACATTCTCACAAAACACAACATTCAAAATGTGGGAGCTCATCAATGTTCATGTGGACAGAGTGCTGGAGCTCGTCCTAAAGACACTACACTCACCACAACACACTCACCTTCTGAATACACAACCCGTTCAGGCCCTCAATCCCCTCTGGTTAATCAGGTTCACCTTCCCAGCCTTGTGCCGCTCAAGTTTGATGGGGGTAAATCTATTGACCCAGAAGAATGGCTTCAGTCTGTTTCATTGTATGAGACAGCAGTTGGGTTATCTGATACTCAGTTTTTCTTGGAATTGACTAGGCTGTTCGAGAACAAGCCTCGGAAGTGGTACTGTGCCATGCAACCTTACCTACTATCCTGGGAACATTTCTCCGATCTCTTCCATCAGGCATTTTTGCCAACAGACAATGAAGAGAAGATTTGGAGAGGACTCTTGGACAGTGTTCAGGCTTCTCATGAACCACTTCCCACTTTTGTTGCCCACCTGGTCACTGAGTTCAAACGATTAAAACAACCACCACCTGAGCGAGAACAGATCGAGGTAATCTGTCGACATGTCTCAGATCAATATAGACTAGCCCTCCATGCAGCCGCACCCACAACTTTAACCCAACTGCTCTTAAGTGCCCATGAACTACACACTGCCTTGGGGCCTATCTCCCCTAGCAGGACTTCC
>CM040982.1:18574303-18587230 GCA_022985145.1 Pangasius djambal
TCCTGCAGATGGATTAAGGAACTGATCAATAGGCCATGGCACAATCTCTAGAATTCCTTCTTTCTCATAGTGCTGTAGGAGTTTGTCCAAGTCAGAACCACAGCTGGTGTTGTAGATTACGACTCGTTGGACACCAACAAGCTTGTACATCTCCATGGTTTGAGCAAACTGTAGAATATTATTGTACTTCCCAAAAAGATTTGAGATACAGATGGTGAAGTTGTACTTGAATGATTCATTATTCACTCTGTTCTTTACTGGCAGGAAGTCTAAGTTATTAATGTCTGAGATGTCAGCTGAAATGGCGACGTGAGTCGCATTTTGGGTGTGTTTGCCCTGGCACAGCACATCTGACGCACCAAATGGGAAGTCAAAATGATCACTGTGTATCTCAATTTTAGCCATAGTATACTCGCAAGCTTGGCCATTGTTGCAGTATCGGCAATAAAGGGGCTGCATGCTGTTTCTTTTTATTATGCTGATAACTCGAATAGCTTTACTGATCCTGTGATCAATGAATGCCGACACTGCAAAATGGCTTGAGTTTTTAATGGGGAATATAGACTTCATAGATATGGGGGTATTGTGTATATCCAAACTACTGCTTATAGATGATGGTGTGCCCTCATACAGATTTCCAGTGATGTAAACAGCATCGTGCCTGAAAATATGCTTCCATTTTGAAATGAAGGTAACAGTTAGAACACCAAAAAAAATAAGAAAAATAAACAGCTTCATCGTTGGTCCTGCCATTTTAAGCCGTCATCCAATTTTACCCCTGTAGATTGAAACAAAACTATTATTAATACAAATCCTACAAATAATCCTACATTAATGATTCCTTTATAGATTATGTCTATTACTGCATAGTAATGGTATCAGGAAGTACAATAATAAAAAGATGACAAGGTATTTATAATGTGGTACTAGTCTTCAAATAACTTGGTATCAGATTTAAAAAACTGTGGTATCACACATCCCAAATATTAGTCAGCGTTCACAATTAAATGCCACTCGCCTCCTTTAGGTGGCCATAATCTCCTCCATTACTACAGTTGAAGGCATTCCACCAGATTCAGTTCTGACTTTCAAATCTGGTATAGATGGGCTACAACAGCAGAAGACCACATCAGGTTCTACTTCCGTCAGCCAAGAACAAGAATCTGAGGCTATAATAGGCACAGACTCACCCAAACTGAACAGTTGAAGACTGGAAAAAGACCAGGTGATTTTTTTTCTTCTAATCTTTAACTGTCCAGTTTGGGTGAGCCTGAGCCCATGATAGTCTCAGATTCCTGTTCTTGACTGACAGGAGTGGAACCTGATGTGATCTTCTGCTGTTGTAGCCCATCCATCTCAAGGTTTGATGTTTTGGTATGCTGAGATGCTTTTCTGCTCACCACGGTTGTAAGTATTGATTATATGAGTTACTACGGACTTCCTGGCAGCTTGAACCTGGCCTTGAACCTTGAATCTGTCCATTTTCCTCTGACCTGTCTTAATCAACAAGGCTTTTCCACCCACAGACCTGTCGTTCACTCATTCACCCATTCTGTGAAAACTCTACAGACTGTTGAGTGTGAAAATCTCAGAAGATCAGCAGTTTCTGAAATACTCAAACCATCCCATCTGGCACCAACATTCATGTATCTGTGTGATTTTTTTCATTGCACTGCTGCCACATGATTGGCTGATTAGATAAGTGCATGAATGTGCAGGTGTACAGATGTTCCTAATAAAGTGGACAGTGAGTGTAAATTAGGTCCAGCACTAACTGTAAATACGTCCTATTACACACAGCATGACCTCAGCATAAATTAATCATACAAACTAGTATGCCAACCAATTTAAAAAGAGCTAAGATTGCGGCAACATCATTGAAAACACGCACGCACACACACACACACACACACACACACACACACATACATACACACAGATACCACAAACTACACTCTCTGGCACTTAACAATCAAAAAGTATTTTAACACTTAAAAATTGAGTACAATCAATAAACTAAGCAGTGAACAATAGACAGAATAATGTCTAAGCATCCAACAGCAAGTTCCTGGTTGGTGCAGTGGCAAAATGTGCTTGTGATCTGTGATCAGCAGATTGTGTGATTGACTTCTGCTGGTGTCAAGCAAGGTCAGATGTTTTAACTCCTTTAATTTCATAAAAATTTAATATAATTTATAAATTTAAATAATTTTTTAATTATTTTGAACACAATTACAGCTATGCTGCCATGTTTCTAAATAAAATGAAGAGGAAAGATAAGCTAAAGAAATGCTTACTTTTGGTTATTATTGGTTTGCTCAGGTGTCTGTCAGGGAGAACGCAAATCGAGCAAAGTCTTGTTCATAAAACAACTTGCGATGCCATGTCTGAGTGTTTTCAGCACAACAGTACATGCAATCTGGGAAAAAAAGATTGAGGTGCATTTTACAGATGGAGCCATTTTAATCTTTTATGATCTAAAAAGTCATATCACTTTCCCCTAGTTTGAAATAAGTACATGGCATGTTTAGAACATCATGACACAGGAGTTTAGCTAAAACACAATTAAATATTTCTTTCTGAAACAGGCTGAAAAATTATTTCAAAGTGCCAGATATTGCCTATGCAATTACTATATACTATACTATTAAAGCAGCTATATTAAAATGTTAATTTAGTTTAGCTTCAGCATTTAAAAAGCTAATTAAATTAAATTAAAAAAAGGGAAATGAATCTTACTGAGTTTTGCGATCATCCATTTCAAATCTCCCTCTGGAGTATGGAAGATAAAACCAAACAATAGCTTTATCCTAAACAGTTTTTGTGTTTCTACCCACCTATGTACGGTACGGCTAGTGCATACACTCCGAGTTAACGTTACATTCATGTTTGCATGGCACTTCTTCCGCATAATTAGCTGAAGAGAAAACTACATGGTATGAGTTGGCTATGAGTTTGGTAGGAATTCTTGCCCACACCCTTCCCACACTTCCCTGTCAGCAAATAATTGTTCCTTGGTAAGATTACCCTGTAGTGGTGTTCTCATGTGAATGATCTGACAGATACTGAGACGAACCCGATAGACCTGTTTACTGTTGTGTGTGAAAATCTCAGTAGATCGTCAGTTTCTGAAACACTCAAACCACCCCATCTAGTACCAACATTCATGCTACAATCAAAGTCACAGAGATCACACTTTTTCTTTATTCTGATGTTAGATGTGAACATTAACTGAAGCTCTTGACCTGTATCTGCGTGATTTTTTGCAGCAGATTTTAATTTAGTTTTAGTCATAGTCTTTTGACTAAAATCTCTTAGTCATCTGCTTTGTTTTAGTTTTTGTCTAGTTTTAGATGTAATCTACAATTACTGTAGATTTAGTTGACTAAAATATAATGGGTTTTATTTAAGTGTAATTCAGTAAAAACTCTTGTAATATACAAAATATTCTAACATAAAATGAAATAAAACTCATTAAATATATGGAAAACAGCCTTTCCATAAAAGACCAGAAATTAGATATGCATTGTTTATACCTTGCATATGACATTCTTCATTCTTTAAAGCAAAAGTGCAACTCCAAAATAATAAAAAGAAAGACTTATTGAAAAACAAATGTTAACATATTGATTGACATTTTGATGACTGATTCGCTCATTTCGTTCACGCACGTGCCACGAACTGACAGAGCTGCGCCTGCGCACATACGGCGCTGTACTGTCATGCCAAAGAGGGAGATTAGTAAACAACAAATGTGAGTCAATGTGTTAAGTGAACGAGATCGTTTAGGCCTACCTAAAACTTAAAAAGGCAGATTCGTTCACAAACGTAACATCACTATCTTACATTAAATAAAAATGAACATTTTATTTTCAAACGTGCACTCTTCAGTTTGTTACATAACCGATTCAATTTGAGGACAGCAACAAATACCATTTATTATCTTTAGCATTTCAGTCACTTTTAATGTACGATCTAACGGAGTCACTTCTCTAGTTAGTACAGGACAGTGAGAGGCTGTAGGCCTACTGTTTCAGTTATGCAAAAGCACACCGACTCAGTTTCCGCACCACGCACCAAGATTATATCTGATCGGATCTTTTCCTAAAACGTCCCTCACTCACATTTTCATCGCGTTTTTATTAGTTAATGAAAATGTCAATATATTTTAATTATAGTTATCGTCAACACTTAATTTTTAGTTAGTTATCGTCTCGTTTCCGTCAGTGAAAACTTGTCGTTGACGAAAATTATAACAAAAATATTTCGTCAATGAAATTAACACAGACACACACACACAGTTATCAACAGTTTTTGCGTTTCTACCCACCTATGTTGGGTACGGCTAGTGCATACACGCTGAGTTAATGTTACATTCATGTTTGCATGGCACTTCTTCCGCATAATTAGCTGAAGAGAAAACTACATGGTATGAGTTGGGTATGAGTTTGGTATGAATTCTTGCCCACACCCTTCCCACACTTTTGTGTCAACAAATAATTGCTCCTTGGTAAGATTGCACTGTAGTGGTGTTATCATGTGAATGATCTGACAGATACTGAGACGAACCCGATAGACCTGTCCAATGTTTTTCAGGCTGGAACGTTGTACACTAAGAAGCTTCGATGTCTTCCACATGCCGAGATGCTTTTCTGCTCACCACGGTTGTAAAGACTGATTATATAAATTACTATAGACTTCCTGGCAGCTTGAACCAATCTGGCCATTTTCCTCTGACCTCTCTTATCAACAAGGCTTTTCCATCCACAGACCTGTCGCTCAATCAGTGCCACAATGTCTCTGGAGACTTTTCATATTTTCTCCAGAGTAATCCGATTTGATAAGGGCTGTCAGACGGGAGAGAGACAAGCTGGCAGCTATTAGGACAGTGTGGGACAAGTGGGTTTAGCAACTTCCACTACTATATAACCCAGGCCCTAATGTCACAGTGGATGAAAGGCTAGTGGCATTCAGAGGTCGCTGCCCATTTAGGCAATATACGCCTTCCAAACCAGCTAAATACGGCATAAAAAATCTGGGCAGCATGTGATTGTCGTGGCGAATACTTCTACAGACCAGAATAAGAAAAATAAGTTTCAAAGACAAGGGGTTCTGGATGCCAAAAAATTTATTGTATCAGACAACAAAGCCGAGACGGTCTGCAGAGCATCTGATTTACATAATCGTGGCCCATGCTTTTATACAATTCTAAAACAATGATCTCATTGAAGGGGGTTTTCTCTTCTTTCTCTTTATCACATACCTGCCACTCGCCCCACTTATTTCCTTTTCCCCTCATCTTAGTTTTAACCATGGTGGGAGTTCATTCAGATTTATGTCTTCAAACACAACATTAGCCTTCACCTTTAAAGAAGACTCCCACTACGAGGTCACGCCACTCTGTTGTCACAAAAACATCTTTGCAGGATCACAGGCCCAAAGTCACTCTTTTAAATGGACTAGAAACGGTACAGTGTAGTATATAAATGAAGCTCTAAAAGGCAATACATAAGGTGATTTATAGTCATTTCTCAATACTATTGCATAGATACTAAATGATATAATACTGATTAACAAATGATATTGATATAGATAACAGGAAATTCCTCTATATGATGCAAACACCAGCTATGCATTGAACATGCAGGTTTACACTGGAAAGCCGGTTGGATGAGCCCCAGAGAAGAATCAGGGTACGAGGGTCGTGGTTGATAAATTTAAAAATTCATTTGCGCAAAGCACACTGTGATGACATGTCCCTCATGTGCTGTAGAGATGCACACACATGCACCTTGTTCATTTCCACCTATTCATTTTTGTGTATTTCTGGTTCTAAACATTGCATAGTGTTTACTATCCCAATGTGATGACATGTCACTTGTGTGCTGTGGAGACTCACAGACACATACATATATGCTCATATTGCTAATCTTATTTTGTTGTTTTGTTATTTTGTTCAATTCTGGTTCAAAATGAGTCATTTGTCTTGATTTCAGCGGGTCAATTTGACCCTGAACAGAAGAGGTGTCTTGTGTTAATTTATCTACATCACTCCATAAAAGGAAAAACTTTCAAAATGTAAAGTAAAATGTAAAAAAAAATCAATGTCATGTAAAACTATTGTATTTTATATGTGGATCTTCCCAATGTACGTTAAATTACGTCAAATTGACCCAGGAACGTCATTGCTGTTCCTGAGAAACGAACATAACAGGAGGGTTAATGTTTGCTTTGCGCTGGTGCTGCATGAATAAGTGATTAGATAACTACATGAATGTGCAGGTGTATAAATGTTCCTAATAAAGTGGATGGTAAGTGTTACGTCCTGGGGTATATTCGTGTGTTTTTGTGTTTTGTTCTCTCCCCTTTTCTCTCGCCCGCCTCTCTCTCGTCGCTCTCTCTCTGCAGCACTGCCTCATTGGATAACGTTCCCGTCCATCTTGACTGACCCCGCTGACGTCATTGGCTGTGACAACCAATCAACCTCTGACCCCGCCTATTTAAAACCCGCCACCATTCATTCAGGAAGATTCTGTTCCCGCTGTTTTGCTTGTCTGTATTTTGACTACGCTGCCTTGTTGTGTTTGTTTTTGGGTCTTGTATGTCATTTGTTCCATGTTTTCCCCCGCTGTGTTTAGTCATCTGTCTAGTTAAACTTAGTGTTTGCTATCCCTGTTTTGCGACGTTGTTAGTGTTGGGGAAAAGTGGACAGGTAAGTACGTCACGTGACATACATTGTACCGCACGTAGGGATTCCGGTTTTGTTTGTATTAGACACGTTAGGTTAGGAGCGAGCACCACCTTCTGTACTTTTGGTTTTGGAAAGATAGAGTAGGGTAGTTAGGGCGTCCTGGACGCTGAAGACATTTTTTTTTCTATCTTTTGTTATAGTTAGGGAAGAGGGTTTGAAAATAGTTAGACTTGTTTTGTTTTGTTCTTTTCTTTGCTTTGGTGCCGCTCGCGTCCCTTTTTCCCCTTGAGTCTTGTTACGTGTTTCTGTAAATAACTTGTAAATACCACCACTGTCACTTGGCACACACGTTTTGTTCACCTGTATATAGATGAATAAATCACTTGGGTACACGCAATACTTGTCTTTGGTCACTGACTACACACACACCTATTATTATTATTATTATTATTATTATTATTATTATTATTAATCATCACATAAGTGTTATTCCCCCACACACCCCCTAAACTAATTGGGGACGTAACATTTATTTGGGGGCTCGTCCGGGATCATATAAACCCATTTCCCGTGATTATTAATAATATTTGTGTGTGTTGGTGTCATCGACATTGCTGTTCGGCCTGGTGTAGTATTGGTCGTAGTGTTGCGCTATACCGGTTAGTGGTAGCGGCGGTAGTGCGGTGGATTGTGTTTACGTGTGTGGACTTAAGGGGAAAAAAGGGGGGGAAAAAATGTCTCTTTGATTTAGAGACATTTATTAAAAATCCCACCATAGAGCAGCTTGACGTGCAGGAAGGATGACTCGTTTGCAATAGTGGCATATTACAAAATCCCCGTTGCTAAGCAAGCCTTTAAAAAAGACATCAAGCATACAGTATTGCAACATTTGGTTCAGTTAAATGTGCTCGCATTGTCTAGTACTGGTGATGAGGAGACCGATGGGGAGATGTACTCTCTTGGTGCTGGTGCCCGGCCCGACCCTTCTGCCACTGGGAATGTGCTGCACGGGGGAGGGGAGGATCTGGCTCCAGCTGAGGCCAAGGAGGAATCCAACGCCAAAGTCGGCTTGCCACCCTTTGAAACGTTCTCTCCCGCTTCTGTTGGGTCCCGTGAAGAGGCGCGGCTGAAGGTCCGCCTGGCCCGTTTACAGATGGATGCACAAGAAAAAGCCCAAGCATGGCAGGCTGAGTTAGATCTGCGTTTGGAAATACGCAGATTGGAAATAGAGGCCGATACGTGGATAAAGTTGCTGCAGCTCGAGCTGGAATCGCTGAAGGTTGCCGCCAGCTCGGCTGCGCAACCGAGTCCCGCACCAAGTTCTAATGTTTCCCCGGGTGTCTGTTCGTCCTCACCTACCTTTGACGTGAGCAAACATATTGCTTTAGTGCCTCAGTTTAGGGAGACGGAGGTGGACTCTTATTTCAGTGCATTTGAGCGCATTGCACTTTCTCTCCGTTGGCCGAAAGATGTTTGGTCTCTGTTGTTGCAGTGTCGACTGATGGGTAAAGCTCAGGAGGTCTGTTCTACACTTTCCGTAGAAGATAGCTTAAATTACGAGAGTGTAAAAGCTGCTATTCTTCGCGCTTACAAGCTAGTGCCTGAGGCGTATAGACAGAGGTTTAGAAATTGTAGAAAAATGTCTAATCAAACTTTTGTGGAATTTGCCAGAGAAAAAGGCATCCTTTTTGATAAGTGGTGTGTTGCTAGCAAGGTTAATGATTTCAATTCACTACGTGAATTAATCTTGTTGGAGGAATTAAAAAAATTGCTTGCCAGAACGTGTGGTGGTTTACCTGAATAAACAGAAGGAGACGTCTCTCTCTCAAGCCGCAGTGTTGGCGGACGAGTTTGTGCTAACGCACAAAAATGTTTTCTCTTCAGCACGTACTGAAAAGAACTCAGCTGCCCAGTCTCACTCCCCAACCTTAAAATCTGCCTCCCAGCGTCCTAGAGAGGTAAGGGAATGCTTTTACTGCCATAAGCAGGGACATATAATTGCTGACTGTGTTGCGCTAAAACGCAAACACCAACAACAGCCTGAAAGTGTTGGGTTGGTTAGTACTCTTGTTGATCCTGTTAGAGCATTACCTGTATGTGAGATGCCTGATCCTAGTTATGGCCCATTTTTGCTGAAGGGGTTAATTTCGTTAACGGGCATCCCTAAAGATCAGAAAGAAATACAAATGCTTCGAGATACGGGTGCTGCACAGTCGTTTATTGTTGCTAATGTGTTGCCTCTGTCCACTGAGACATTCTGTGGCTCCAGTGTGCTGGTGCAGGGATTGGAAATGTGCTTAATAAATGTACCATTGCACCATGTGCATATTGAGTGTGAGCTGGTTACCGGTTTCGTAAGAGTTGGAGTTCGGCAGTCACTTCCCGTTAATGGCGTTACCTTTATCCTGGGGAATGACCTGGCAGGGGGTAAGGTAATGCCTGTGTTAGAGGTTTTGGATAAACCTGAAATGTCTTGTGAGGCTGATGAACTGTCTGAAACCTACCCTAGTGCTTTCCCGGCGTGCGTGGTTATGCGCGCTCAGTCACGCAAAACAGGGGATGCAGTCACCTTGGCTGATTTCGTTTATTGCCCCGGTTCTGACGCGTGATGCGCCTCTAGAAACTGTTTGCCCTGAAAAGCAGGGTAGTAAAAAGTTAGTGTGCGCAGATTCAGTTGTGGAAACACTGAACTGGCCTGTGACCTGAGAACAAATTATTGCTTCACAGAAAGAGGATCAAACTCTTACGAAGTGCTTCGCTACTGTTGATAACTTTAAAGAGACAACTGTTTATGTTGTTGATAACGGTTTATTGATGCGTAAATGGATCCCTAATACTGCTACGGACAAAGAGTGGGATGCTGTGCGTCAGATTGTTGTTCCTACTCCTTATTGTCAACATGTCTTGAGGTTAGCTCATGATCACGAGTTGTCTGGTCATTTAGGCATCACTAAAACATACAACAGAATACTTAGACATTTCTTTTGGCCTGGGTTAAAGAAGGATGTAGCTCACTTTTGTCGTTCCTGTCATACCTGTCAGTATGTGGGACAGCCAAATCAGGTGATTCCACCTGCTCCTCTCTCTCCCATTCCCGTTATTGGTGAGCCCTTTGAGCACATTATCGTGGACTGTGTGGGCCCACTGCCTAAAACAAAGTCGGGAAACCAATTTCTTCTTACAATGATGTGTGTTGCTACCCGATTTCCTGAGGCAGTTCCCCTGCGCAAGATTACTGCACCTGTCATAGTCAGAGCACTAATAAAATTCTTTTCTACTTTTGGCTTACCAAAAATTGTACAGACTGATCAGGGTACAAATTTCCTATCCACAATCTTTACACAGGTTCTGAAAACCCTTGATATTACTCACCGGGTTGCCAGGGTGTATCACCCAGAAAGCCAGGGCGCGTTGGAAAGGTTTCACCAGACACTTAAATCTATGCTCCGGAAATACTGTTGTGACACGAACAAAGATTGGGACGAGGGACTTCCCCTAGTTTTATTTGCTGGCCATGAGACGGTACAGGAAAGTCTCGGTTTTAGTCCCGCGGAGCTCGTATTTGGTCACACGGTTAGAGGGCCGTTAAAGGTTTTAAAAGAGAACATGATGTCAAACAAGACAGATCGTAAAACTAACATCTTAGATTATGTGTACAAGTTCCGAGAACGACTACATACCGCCAGTTCTCTCGCTAAGGAGTCTCTGGCTGCTGCACAGAAAGGCATGAAGCGCCTTTTTGATGTTTCTCGCTCATTTAAACCTGGTTTTATTACTTGTCCCTGGTTCAGCTCTGTCGGCACGTTTTGCTGGGCCTTATGAAGTGATAAAGAAAATCAGCGAGGCCAATTATGCTATAAGTACTCCTGACAGGAAGCGCCAGTCTCGTGTATGCCATAGTAACATGTTAAAAGCTTATCATGATAGAAATGCGCAGGTCTCGGCTACGGAAAAGGTGAAAGAGCCTGTTGTTTCTTTGATGGCAGTAGTTTGTACTGCAGAACCCTCTGCGGTTGTGGATGGGGCAGATGAGGATGGTATTGTGCTGCGAAACGCTCCTCAGCAGTGTGCCCGGTTGCATAACTCTGAAATACTGAGAGATTTGCCGTCACATCTCAGTCACTTAACAGAAACACAAAAGAATGAAATTGTACAGTTAATCCATGATTTTCCATCACTCTTTGCTGACATCCCTACACAAACTACAGTCTTACAGCATGATATTAATGTTGGTAATGCAACTCCCATTAAACAACATCCTTACCGAATTAATATGACAAAAAGGTCTGTGATGAAAAAAGAGGTGAATTACTTACTGGAAAATGGTCTTGCTAAGCCTAGTTGCAGTCCCTGGAGTTCACCATGCTTGTTAGTACCCAAACCTGATGGAACATTCAGGTTTTGTACCGATTATCGTAAAGTAAATGCTGTAACAGTACCTGACTGTTACCCGTTGCCTCGTATGGAGGACTGCATAGATAATTTAGGTTCTGCTCACTTTGTGAGCAAATTAGATTTGTTAAAAGGATACTGGCAAGTTCCTCTTACCCCACGTGCATCTGATATCTCCACATTTGTAACTCCTGATAGCTTCCTACAGTACAATGTCATGGCTTTTGGTCTGCGGAATGCACCTGCTACGTTTCAGAGGCTTGTTAATTTTGGTGTTGGCAGAGGTTCCCAATTGTAATGCTTACCTGGACGATTTGGTGATTTACTCGTCAGAATGGTCCGAACACATGTCCAGTTTGAAAACTGTTTTTGAACGCCTTGCCGAAGCTTCCCTAACCCTTAATTTAGCCAAATGTGAGTTTGGACAGGCTACTGTTACATACCTTGGTAAGGAGGTTGGGCATGGTCAAGTGTGCCCTATCGAGGCGAAGGTTACAGCCATTGCCCAGTTCCCCGCTCCGACCACGCGGCGTGAGCTGCGCAGGTTCCTGGGTATGGCTGGGTATTACCGCAGTTTCTGCAAAAATTTCTCCACCGTTGTTCACCCCCTCACCAGTCTGCTTAGTCCAACAAAATCCTTCACCTGGTCAAAGGAATGTCAATGTGCCTTTGAAACTGTTAAGTGTTTATGTAATGCACCTGTCCTTGCTGCACCTAATTTTGCATTACCTTTTAAGCTGGAAGTTGATGCTAGTACTGTTGGTGCAGGTGCCGTTCTCCTCCAGGAGGATGAGCGGGGCATTGATCATTCTGTTTGCTATTTCTCCCGCAAGTTCAATAAACATCAGGTCAATTATTCAACAATAGAAAAAGAGACATTAGCATTGCTACTTGTGTTACAACATTTTGAAGTTTATGTTGGTTCCTCACCTCTGCCTGTCACGGTGTTCACTGGTCATAACCCGTTAATTTTTTTGTCCCGCATGTATAGTCAGAATCAGCGCTTAATGCGCTGGTCTTTAGTTGTTCAAAATTACAATTTAGAAATCAAGCATAAGTCAGGTGCAGAGAATGTTGTGGCAGATGCGCTCTCCAGAGCTTAGTGGCCGTAATTAGTTCAGCTGCGTGCTTCTTTAAAAACAAACAGGTGTTTGTTCTTAAGGGGTAGGGTGTTATGTCCTGGGGTATGTTCGTGTGTTTTTGTGTTTTGTTCTCTCCCCTTTTCTCTCGCCTGCCTCTCTCTCGTCTCTCTCTCTCTGCAGCACTGCCTCATTGGATAACGTTCCCGTCCATCTTGACTGACCCCACTGACGTCATTGGCTGTGACAACCAATCAACCTCTGACCCCGCCTATTTAAAACCCGCCACCATTCATTCAGGAAGATTCTGTTCCCGCTGTTTTCCTTGTCTGTATTTTGACTACGCTGCCTTGTTGTGTTTGTTTTTGGGTCTTGTATGTCATTTGTTCCATGTTTTCCCCTGCTGTGTTTAGTCATCTGTCTAGTTAAACTTAGTGGTTGTTATCCCTGTTTTGTTACATTGTTAGTGTTGGGGAAAAGTGGACAGGTAAGTACGTCACGTGACATACATTGTACAGCACGTAGGGATTCCAGTTTTGTTTGTATTAGACATCAGTGTCATTCATCAGGACATATTTGGACTGATACATCTGTCTATAAATGCACTCATTGAGTGTTACCAACTGGCCATAGTA
This sequence comes from Pangasius djambal, assembly GCA_022985145.1. Lineage (NCBI taxonomy): Eukaryota > Metazoa > Chordata > Actinopteri > Siluriformes > Pangasiidae > Pangasius > Pangasius djambal. The sequence continues at coordinate 18,587,101 of CM040982.1, forward strand.
CTGGAGGTCCCCTTTATGCAATGTGCCATTCCATCCTGCAGATGGATTAAGGAACTGATCAATAGGCCATGGCACAATCTCTAGAATTCCTTCTTTCTCATAGTGCTGTAGGAGTTTGTCCAAGTCAGAA
>CM040982.1:18599675-18623883 GCA_022985145.1 Pangasius djambal
TGGCATCCTATGACAGTTCCACGCTGGAATTCACTGAGCTCCTGAGAGCGGCCCATTCTTTCACAAATGTTTGTAAAAACAGTCTGCATGCCTAAGTGCTTGATTTTATACACCTGTGGCCAGGCCAAGTGATTAGGACACCTGATTCTGATCATTTGGATGGGTGACCGAATACTTTTGGTAATATAGTGTAGGTATATAACATACAGCAGACAGACAATGTCGCTATGAAGCATGACTGATAAATTCTTACTGTTTATTTCTCTCGCACAGTCTGAAATTGGCTTCGGGAAACTGGAGACATACATCAAACTGGACAAACTCGGAGAAGTAAGTTCATAATCCTGTAATCGTTTATCACCTCACAGCTTCACCTCTACTTTCAGCATTTGTTTAAGCCAAGGAGTTTGTGGAAAACAAAATCGAAAGGGACTTTGTTTGACTCTAATGATGCATGTAAAATGTAAAATGCTGCATCCCGTCTTTATGCAGTACAGGTAAACTGATAAATGTGGTTCACTGGTGGTGGAAAAATTGTACTAGTATCATACACTCTGCCATGCCAATGGGTTTCTACAAATAATATTTGGTTAGTAGTGCTCCTATAGTGGACCCTTTCCTCTGATGGAAAGGCTAGATGGTGGCTGACATGAGCTACAGGCAATAATGATATACCTACAATGTGCGCCCGTATGGTTTACCATGGTGTAAGGGCTGATAAATGGGATACAGTTTCCCTACAGCTGGAGTGAAACGTGCGTATTAAGTCACAGCATGGTTATTGCGTTCCCTAGACACTTCCCAAATCGTGCCTTCAAATTATTCTCTCTTAAAGGAACAGTAGTAGCTTAAAGCGCTAACATGGACTGAGTCTTCTTTCAGACATGGTAAAGCATTTCCTTTCCTTAAGCCTCACCAGAGCAATGTCTATATAGACAGTGATAATCTGGTTCATCATCGTTAAGTTTCTTTTAAAGGCTTAAATTATGTGAGCTACCGCCATACAAGTTGTCGTGAATGAGTCGTTGCTGTAGAACTGATAACGTGTGAGAACAGGTTAACATACACCTGATTTTCCTTGCAGCTGAAAATGTCATAGCTGTGCTGTTGCAGAAAATTGACCAGCATCCTTTCTGACCAGTCAGAATGGAGAAATCAGCAGCGCTGTGGTATAAGTACTGCATGGTTAACAAACTAAGTGGTTACAGATGGGTCCCGAACAACCAATTTATAAGATTAAGGTGTAAGCCTAATCTTCGCTCGAAGTCCACTATTTTTTTATTCAAATGAAATGTGCCATAGACCAAATGGGAGTCCATAAATACATCCAAACATGCAGTCACAAGAAGTGATGGCTTCCAGGTTCAGGATGTATTCCTGATGTACCCGATCCCATCCTCCTCACAGGGAACCTACGCAACAGTGTATAAGGGGCGCAGTAAGCTGACTGATAATCTGGTGGCTCTGAAGGAGATTCGGCTGGAGCACGAAGAGGGTGCACCGTGCACTGCTATTCGTGAAGGTAATACTTCAGCATGTTCACAGCATCCACCCTCATACAGACCTTTAGTACTGATTGAAGAACAAAGGCAGTTATGCAAATGGATGAAATAAAGAATATTGTTTTACCTTTGTCTTCTCTTCGTCCTTCTCTTAGTATCCCTCCTGAAGGATTTAAAACATGCGAACATTGTCACTCTTCATGACATCATCCACACGGACAAGTGCCTAACACTGGTCTTTGAGTACCTGGTGGGTAGACGAGATTCGGTAAACGTCCGGGTATCTGTCATTAACGTTTGCGGGTTAGTGTGAGTGCTTTTCTAACATGCTTGTTGTTTTTTTTCCCCTGATAAATATTAAGGAGCGGGATCTAAAGCAGTATATGGATGACTGCGGGAGCATCATGTGTGTTCATAATGTCAAAGTAAGTCTATGCATACTTCTCAGTTTTCTCTGTATTAAATAGTGGCATAACTTTCTATTTCATTTCTTTGGTCAAAAGTTAATGAATATTGGAAGAAAGGTATGTCAGATATTAAGAGTGCTGGAACTTTGCTTAGCTCAGAACCTGATTGCAATGACAATATCAGTCTGAAATTAAAAGAAAAGAAAAGCTTGAAAAAAGGTTTACACTTACCATCCGTGGATTCTTCCTCTTAACCCATCCTGATATCTGCTCGCCAGATCTTCCTGTTTCAGCTGTTGCGAGGACTAGCGTATTGCCATCGCCGCAAGGTTCTTCACAGAGACTTGAAACCCCAGAATCTGCTCATTAACGACAGAGGAGAGCTCAAACTCGCCGATTTCGGTGAGTAAACGCTTCTGACAGTGCCGGAACTCCCATGAATAAATACACGTCCACATACACTCACCATCCACTTTATTAGGAACACCTGCACGTTCATCCAAGTTATATCATCAGCCAATCATGTGGCAATCATGCAGATACAGGTCAGGAGCTTCAGTTAATGTTCACATCGAACATCAGAATGGGTGATCTTTGTGACTTTTACCGTGGCATGGATGTTGTTACCAGATGGGCTGGTTTGAGTATTTCAGAAACTGCTGATTTCCTGGAATTTCACACGAAACAGTCTCGAGAGTTTACCCAGAATGGTGCACAAAACAAAAAACAGCCCGTTTGTGGATTGTCTGCGGCCTGAAACACCTAGTTGATGAGGGAGATCAGAGGAGAATGACAAGACTGGGTTGAGCTGACAGGAAGTCCATATTAACTCAAATAATCACTCTTTACAACTGTGGTGAGCAGAAAAGCATCTCAGAATGCACCTTAAAACGTGAAGTGGATGGGCTACGACAGCAGAAGACCACATCAGGTTCCACTCCTGTCAGCCAAGAACAGGAATCTGAGGCTATCATGGGCACAGACTCTCAGAAACTGGACAGTTGAAGACTGAAGAAGTAAGCTGAAGAAAGACCAGTGGGTGAGCCTGTGTGCATGATAGCCTCAGATTCCTGTTCTTGTCTGACAGGAGTGGAACCCAATATGGTCTTCTGCTGTTGTAGCCCATCCACCTCAAGGTTCGATGTTTTGTGCATGCTGAGGTGCTTTTCTGCTCACCATGGTTGTAAAGAGTGATTATTTGAGTTACTATGTCCTTCCTGGCAGCTCGAACCAATCTGGCCAGTTTCCTCTGACCTCTCTTATCAACAAGGCTTTTCCACCAACAGAACTGTCACTCACGCAAATCACCCACCCTGTATCTGCGTGAGTCTTTGCATTGCGCTGCTGCCACGTGATTGGCTGATTAGATAACTGCATGAATGTGCAGGTGTACAGCTGTTCCTAATAAAGTGGATGCTGCGTGTGCAACACATACTTATATAACATTTTATTATTTATAGTATTAAAATATTACTGTGACACTCTCCCACGTTCAGGAGGAAATGAGAAAGCAGGAGGCAGGCTTGGGAACAACTCGAGGCGTTTTATTCTCTGTCTTTTACTTTCCCGTTTCAGCGGTTTTATTTTCCCTCCTATACACACACACACACACACACGCGGCTCTGTGCTGGTTATCTCTTGCTACCACAGTTACATACATTGCTTTTGATATAGATAAATTACAGATAATCATAACTATATTTAGAGACGTTAAGAGGGTAAAGTGTATTGTCTATATTTGAGTTCATTAGAGAGACTTTAGTAAAAGTATAAATATTGTGTACTGTGTTCCAGCTGGACATCATCCTTAAAATACTTTTCTTTGTATAATATTAACGTGTCAGTGTCTTTTAAAACCAGTTCCAAAGGACAAGAATAGGGCAGTGCTAAACTGTTGTTTTTTTTATTTTTTTATTCAGTAATTAGATATTGTCAAGTATGTTACAATTATGCTTAAGTTGTCTTGAATTCCACAAGACTTCTTGCTTTCCTCTAGGATGTGTTCAAAACGCAAACAGCTGTGATGAATATTGTTATTTCTAAGAAATGCTTTTTTTTTTATTTATTTTGCTATCCAGTATTATTTATTTCCAATAAATGCTTCATAGCTATATCACGAATTCTGTTGTTGCAGGTTTGGCTCGAGCCAAGTCTGTACCTACTAAGACATATTCTAATGAGGTGGTCACACTCTGGTACAGACCGCCAGACGTGCTACTAGGATCAACAGAGTACTCCACTCCTATTGACATGTGGTGAGTCATTTTCACACACACACACATCTCCCATAATGATTCCTGCAAAATGTGGAAGAGGACTCGTATTCCATTTAGTCTCTTGTTTCTTGTGAGAGTAGAGATTTTGCAATGAGTCATAAACCAAAGCGGGTGGTTACAGATGGTTATATTTATAGCTAACAATGTCTGCACTGGGTGGGGTGTAGGGTACAACTGTGTTTATGTATTTAGAGAGGCCTGAGTTATACTGAAATTACTGGGTGTACTGTCTACACTCGTGCTTGCAAGACGCATGTGTGTGTGAGTTCGTAGGTGCAACACTTTTCCAGCTCCTGCTTCACCTTTATATACAGTCAGATCCATAAGTATTTGGATACTAACACAATTTTTTGTAATTATGCCTCATTTGAAATGAAGCAATCAAGATGTGATTGAAGTGTAGACTTTCAGCTTTAATTCAAGGGGTTTGTTAAAAATTGCATTAACCGTTCAGGAATTACAGCCATTTTTAATTTTTTTACTTTCGCAGGCTCAAAAGTAATTGGGCAATTGACTGATAAGCAGTTTCATGGCCAGGTCTGGCCTGTTTCCTCAATATTTCATGACAAATTAAGGAGATAAAAAGGTCTGGGGTTGATTCCAAGTGTTGATTTTGCATTTGGTAGCTGTTCATGTGAACTCTCAATATGCAGTCCAAAGAGGTATTGATGCAAGTGAAGGAGACCATCATTAGGCTGAAAAAAAACAAAACAGACCTATCAGAGACATAGCAGAAACTTTAGGAGTAGCCAAATCATCAATTTGGTACAGTATTAAAAAGAAGGAATGCGCTGGTGAGCTCAGCAACACCAAAAGGCCTGGAAGACCACGGAAGACAACTAAAGTGGATGATCACAGAATTCTTTCCTTAGTGAAGAAAAAACCCCTTCACGACGTCTAGCCAAGTCATGAACACTCTGGAGGAGGTAGGTGCATCATTGTCAAAGTCTACAATCAAGAGACGCCTTCATGAATACAGATGGTTAACCTCAACATGCAAACCACTGGTAACACTCAAGAACAAAAAGGCCAGATTAGACTTTGCTAGAAAACATGTAAAAAAAATCTGGAACAAGATTCTTTGGACTGACGAAACCAAGATTAACGTGTATCGTGTATCAGAATGATGGGAAGAAAAGAGTATGGAAAAGGGAAAGAATGACTCATGTTCTAAAGCATACCACATCATCTGTCAAACATGGTGGAGGCAGTGTTATGGCAGGGGCATGTATGGCTGCCAATGGAACGGGCTCACTGGTGTTTATTGATGATGTGACTGCTGAAAGAAGTAGCAAGATGAATTCTGAGGTGTATAGGGCTATACTCTCTGCTCACATTCAGCCAAATGCTACAAAACTGATAGGACGCCGCTTCACAGTACAGATGGATAATGACCTAAAACATACCTCGAAACCAACCCGAGAGCTTCTTAAGGCAAAGAAATGGAATATTCTTAAATGAGTCAGTCACCTGATCTCAACCCAATAGAGCTGCTTTTCACTTACTGAAGACAAGACTGAAGGACCCACAAACAAGCAGCAACTGAAGGTGGCTGCAGTAAAGGCCTGGAAAAGCATCTCAGGGGAGGAAACTCAGCATTTGGTGATGTCCATGGGTTCCAGACTTCAGGCAGTCATTGACTGCAAAGTATTTGAATTCAAGGATTAAAAATAATCCTTATATTTACAGTTGTTAGTTTGTCCAATTACTTTTGAGCCGGTGAATACGGAGGGACTCTTTATAAAAAAAATGGCTGTAATTCCTAAATGGTTAATACAGTTTTTTTTTCTTTAAACCCCTTGAATTAATGCTAAAAGTCTGCACTTCAATCACATCTTGATTGGTTCATTTCAAATCTATCGTGGTGGTTTACCGAGGCAAAATTCCAAAAACTGTGTCACTGCCCAAATACTTACGGACCCGACTGCAATATTAACCCAGCGGTCTTTAAAATCAAACTAATTAGACTTGGTAACAAATTTGATCAGCAATACCTCCATGGCTATGACTTAGGGGTGGAAGGATCAGACAGTTTGGATCATATGTCAGGTTAAAAGGCAGCGACTGAAATGAATCGAAGCAACAATCATAAATCGATTATTAGCGATATCATTGAAAAAGACAGCCGGCTGGTATTTAAAAAATATTTTCTATTTTTAAACTTTGTGGATCATTTAATAGTCTAGCAGGTAAGGGAGTGAAATCTGACCAAAAAAAAAAAATAATCATACCATGATTTTTTCAGTCTGGCTCACAATCCACAATATGATCATGATTTTTTTTCGGGTTGGCTTTTAAGACTATTTTAAGGTTAGAGCAGCCAAACTAATTTTCCTATTGATGCATATAGCTCTACAAGGAAACATAAACTCAAAGGAAATCCAATTAGGCCCAAGTACCTTTTCAAACAAATTTTAATAAAGGGCACTTAAACAGTTATTGCTACAGTGAAAGCACTAAAGCTTGGGTAGCATATTTAAAAATGTTAAATAAAACTATACATCACCTCTACTAATGTCTTTTTTTTTTAAACTTTCTAAATGGAAAGGTGATTAGCAGGTGAATGAGTATTTACATATTTTAAAAGCACTGAATACATTCGCACACTCGGTAGATATTTGCTACTCGGTAAGTTAGAACAAGGGCTATTTTTTAGAAGTCATTTAAAACCCTTATTTTTGACCATTTTGATGGGTAATACACACTGAAAATAAAAAAAGGAATATGCAGTCGGTCCGATTTTAGTGAACATATTACCTCTAGTTAATATAATAATATTAAATTTCTCATCAAAATGCAATTTAATCGCTTATGCTAAATTTTATTTCGACTAATTTCTAATTCCTTGTTTCAGTGATATAGAGTGAATGTGATCAGTTCACGTAGTATTAATGTGATCCTCGCGAGATATCGTCACGTAATCGGATGCTGGCACTGATGCGAAATGATCAAATCATGACTGATGTATGCATTTGAGTTAAGTAAATTCTTCTTACCTGACAGCGTACTCTTGGGGGTGCTTTCTTTTGAGATCGGTAAATAGGTTTGTCATGTTTCCTCGAAGTTGTAGATCTTTCCTTCGAGTTTGAATTTTGCAAACAACCATTGCTCACGCCGTGTCCGTTGTGTAAAATCCAAGCCAGATCTGTATAACTGATGTAAAAAAATTTTTTTAGGCACCAACTCCTCCATGTTGTCGGCCATGCCATGCTGTGTTTTGAGCGTCACTGATTAAAATAGTAGTAGCACGGCGCTCGCGATCCCTCTGTAAAGTCATGCTGGACACATTTTAGCAAAGTGCTTTGCCTGTAATTCAGATACTTTTAATATAGTCCCTCTTTACGTCATCATCATTCACCAATAAACAGATTCAGACCTCAGAGTCAGGGCAAATTTAGTCACAAATGGATCTGAGGCTACTAAATCAAATCGTAGCAGATTCAGTGGTATCGTCAAAAATCGCATTCTTGCCTCAAGAACCAATATTGTATTGTGTCTCAGCCCATTCAGTGGTATTGTCGAATATAAAATTGTTGCCTTAAGAATCAAAATCATATCGTATCATCTGGTTTAACCTCCTACTATAAACTTAGGAATTGTTTTTCAAACATATTCACCAAGATGAGGGCGGGATCCTCTCAAGGTTTTTTTTCCTCATATCGTCTTGGTTTTTTTTTTTTGTTTCTTGCCATTGTCGCCTCTGGCTTGCTCATTACGGATAAATGCATAAATTTACATCCTGAATTTATATATTTCTGTCCATTGTTAAAAGCACTATACAAATCAATCGAATTGGACTGGAATATGAACTCAAATATAAATACATAGTTAATACACGAAACCATGCACTGAATTAAGCGCAACTCTTCCTGTCACTCACATTCCCTTAATCGTTGTGTACAGGGGGGTTGGCTGTATATTCTATGAGATGATTACAGGACGGCCTCTGTTCCCTGGATCTACAGTGGAGGATGAACTTCATCTCATATTTCGCATCCTCGGTAAGAAGTTCATGCTTCTATCCGTATGTCTGCTTCAGTTAATTTCTGTTCGTTATATTGGACACTGAATTTTATTGAGTATCCTTTATCGCACAGCTCCACGTGTGCTCATGTTAGTGTGTGTGTGTGTGTGTGTGTGTGTGTGTGTGTGTGTGTGTGTCTGCAGGCACTCCTACTGAGGAATCCTGGCCAGGGGTCAGTACCAGTGAAGAGTTCAGAAACTATAACTTCCCTCGATATCGCCCCGAACCTCTTGTCAATCACGCTCCCAGGTGTGTGTCTTCATGCATGAATGAGATTTGTGAATTTCTGTAGTCAAATCATATACATAAATATTTGTGTGTACATCCATGTGCGTGTGTCCGTGTACATGTATATGCGATTTATGACCTTTGTGTCTTTGTTCACAGGATAGACAGTGATGGTGATGACTTAATTATGAAGTTGTTACAGGTCAGAAAGTCCAAACTATAATAATAATAATAATAATAATAATAATAATAATGGTGACACATGGCGCTATGTGACAGCAGAGCAATTAAATAGGAAAGTTTGATTGCAAACGTGTGTGTGTGTGATTATGTAGTTTGACGCAAAGCAGCGTATCTCAGCAGAAGAAGCTCTCAGGCATCCCTACTTCAAGAGTTTGGGGGAGCAAGTGCAGCAACTTTCTGACAGTAAGGACTACATATGATTCGTGGTTTTGCCATAAACTTTAAATATTATTTTCAGCATGTTTTCAGAAGTGACTGATATGAGTATTTTAAGCTTGCATTTTGTAATTTGGAATGCAACAAATTAATAGGAACGTTTGGTGTGATGTCACCAGACTTCGGCACCAACTTATGAAAATTACTGTGGTGCTCATAACAGCCTACGGATTTGTGATGTCATATCTACTGGTTCGATTTCAGAACTATCACATCCTAACTCTTGTAGAAAGTTTACAGTATTTACAGTACATTTTACTTTGACAGAGCTCACAGCAGTGCTCAGGGTACCTGGGCTTCGGTTTGAGAATATTTAATAACAACTGTTCACTTCCACTGAACTCTTTTTTCCATCAGGTGGCTCAAATAGACTAAACTGGGAAAAACATCGCTGCATCAATTGCTCTTTTTTATTTAAAATAAAGCAGGCTTGAATACAGTTGTTTTTTTTTTTGTTTTTTTTTGTTGCTGTCATTTTGAAAGCCAAACCATTTATCTGGGATTTTATATCTGAGTGGGACTATTATTTGCTCAGGATGTCTACTCGGTCATAACTCATGACACAAGTTTCCTTTCCTCTAGATATTTGCATCACTTGGCTCTCTCGTTTCAATGCACAGATGATCTTTTTAAGTGTGCTGTTTAGCATTGGCGTAATAAAGGTTATTTAGGAAAGACTAAATAACATGTTGGAGAAATCTAACAGAAGCTTAAAGTGAATAATATTGCATTAAATACAAACCTGTACAAGAGTTTAGCATGTGAAACATAGCCTTCTTTGGAAATCCTAGCACCATTTTCATATCCTGTTTTTTTTGGAGGTTTTTTGACCAGTACAGATTGGTGTTGACTCTGAAATTTCTCTCTAGCGGCCTCCATCTTCTCAGTGAAGGAGATCCAACTTCAGAAGGACCCAGGAAAACGTACAGTAACATACTCGGAGTCAGGTGAGTTGGGCCGCTAGCTTGCAAACATAAACCCCTCCCTTGCTTGTACCACTTGACACGGACTGCTTAACATGGAAGGGACATGGTACTGTGTGTGGCCCTGCTATGACTGCAACAGCAGTGTTGCTGAGGGTTTTTAAAGACCCCACGTTACTGCAGGGCTCAGAAACAGTCCACCCGTCGAGCGTATCCGGCCACCAGCAGTCAGAAACCGACTCTGACGCACGAACAACTGGCACAACTGTGCCAGTATTTGTAAACAGGTCACACATGCACTACCATGTCACACCAGCCAAGCAATATCTGTCCTGCAGTGGACTTGTGGTTGTCCCGTTCCGTTCAAGTACATGACGAGCTGTGCAAAACAGTCAGTGGCTTTATTCTTATAAAGTGACACATATAATAGGTGAACCAAATAAAATAGTCAGTGAGTGAACCTAAAAGGTAGGACCTAATAAACTGGCAAGTGTGGGCATGGGCATGTGCATGTGCGCATCCTGCCTGTTTACTTGTGAACTGTGCTTGTATATGCAACTAAATGGACAGTTAAACCATATGAAATAAAGTGCTATTAATTGCACAAGCCCCATTTGCTGCATTCATACTGGCTTTTATGCAGACAGTAACTTCCTCCATGTCAGCGAATGTAACGTCATTATTATTTTTGAGGAAGTTAGGGGATCTAAGTCCGTACATAGAGACGCATTCAGTGGAAACTGAGCATATAAATCAGTTCCATAAGGGCGTGTTAAAAAAAAAAAACGGCTGGATTGTGGTGTAGTCTTAAAAAAAATGTTGGATGAAGTGTCTGCACAACCGGATTTCAATAGACATGCTTTTATGACAAAACGAGTGCATCTGTCGTCTTCTGTGAAAGACCCTGTCTCAATGTTTTCCTGTCTTTCTGTCTTTCACTTTTTTATTTTATTCACTATCTGGCTTTGTCTTTTTCCCACTATCCATTCCGCTTTTTTTTTTTTTTTTTTTTTCTTTCTAAAACCATGCCCCCTTTAAGCAATGCCCCATAAGATGGCTCCCATGCGTTTGGAATATTTCCAGAGAGAAGGAGCAAAGTCGAATCCAGCCCCCTCTTCCCCCTCTACCGGCTGACTCATTATACCACTCTGGTAACTAAACACTCTTTTCTTCCTGTCTACCACATCCCAGTGTTTTGTCTTTGTTCCGTGTGATCGTAAATTGTCCTGTTTGCTCTTTCCGCACCTCGCTAACACGTGTCAGTCTGTCCTTTTTCTTTTTCCACATCTGATGGCTCAGACAGTTAATATATATGAAAATATTCTCTTTCAGGTGTTCATAAACACATTTTCTTTTGTAAAAAAAATAAATAAATCAGAGCCGCTCTGAGCACAGCATGCCAACAAATCTTTTGTTCATTTGCGTGCAGATAATTGTGTAAGGCTAGAGCTTTATGATTGTGCTTTTGGTATCATTAACAAAAATTCATATCTATACTTGAATCTAGCCTTATGTTTCAAACTTAAAACAATTCCTTCTACACAGATGGAAGCAGAGGGAGATAAACCACAAGGTGGCATCAGATTCCTGTACTTTCAGTCTTACAGTTTAGCTGTTAGTATTTTCTTCTTTTTTTTTTAAATCAAGGTATATAACATCTTTTTAGCTTAATAATTCTTAATTATTAAGAAATCATTCATTGATTGTAATTACTAACACTAAAATTCAATTACACAAAAATGAAATATTATTAGATGTCAGTTCTTTTGTAGTGGGTTTTTTTTCTTTATAAAAGATATTTCCAGCAGTTTTTATTCTTAGCAGCTAGGGTTACTAATGAATTAATATTAATTATATGGAATTGTTGTAGAAATGTAGTAGCTCAAAAAAATTTGAACTTATCATGAATTAGCAAAAGGTTTTAGAGTTCCAAAGCTTAAAGGTGTTCCAGAGACAAAAATCTTTACAATACAACATATTTTTTGAAACATTAATTAAACCAGAACTATATATATATAAATTAAATATGTTGCTTGTGGGCTTCCTTTTAAATACATGATCCAGAAGTCTTTCCTAAATAACCTGCTTTGTGTTACCAGGTATAGTAATTATATAAACTAAGTATTTTCTGTTATGTATTTAACTTTTGTCTTCTTGCCTTTTGCAGTTCTTGTACACTTTGAGTGGTTGCTCCATGGATATTTTTTGAAAGAGAAATAAAGTCACTAATCTCGATTGAAGCTGTACAACAACAGAACAGTCAAATGTGAATCTTATCAGAAAGATTAATTCTCTCTTTTTAAAGGGAAGCGTCCTTCATATTTCAGTCCTCCCATTTCCGTAACTGGAAAAAAAAAGGATCTACATTTGAAGTATTTGAATAGTACTTTGAAGAGAGGCAAATGTCACATAAATGGCAGGTGGATATTTTATGAAGCCACCCGGAGTTACATACAGTGACAACTGGTTTCTTTCTTTCCCTCTCTCTCTCTCTCTCTCTCTCTCTCTCTCTCTCTCTCACACACACAGGCCAGGGGAAGTCCCGTCGACAGAGTGTATTGTTTTAGGAATGGGCCCTGACTGATGACATCACACCTACTGCACGAACAGAATACTCTACCCCACCACGACAACAACGGAGGAACAACCTGAATACTCTGCACCACACAAAGGAGGGAAAAGACTTACCGATTTACAGTTGATCTGAGGAAATCTTCATTACACGGTCAAGAAATAGGATTGCACTCTTCCAAAAAAAAAAAAAAAAAAAAAAAAAGGAATAGCTTCACTCATAACACACATATAACTTGTGAAGGAATGTGAGACCCATCTACAGCTGCTCATAAGGATATATACGTTTATTCTTGTAATCGAAGAGACCGATATAAAGGAAGATGAGACAAATCAAGAACACTTACATCACACAGACGGGATAGTAATCTACTTTAATCCAGGTCATGCCGCGTAGCCGCATTCGTTGATATAAACCTAAGCAGTATACCTCATTCCTCTCCATGCATCCAGCATTCATTTACCCATGTGGTTGTCCATGTTAGTGTGTATATCGGCATGCTGGAAAGATTAGTTGGGAGTCTCTTGTGTGTGTAGTTGCATTTTGTTTAAATATTGCCTTTTAATAATTTCAGTAACCCTAAAGAAACTCATACATACATACACACACACACTGCTGTGTTGGTACGAACTGTGGGTTCAACTAACCCTGGCACCTTACACTAGTTAAGCTCAGGCTGTCTTCTGTAAACTCATAACTAACTAATGACCATGGAGGACTGGAAGCTGAAAGAAGATTATGGACATGACACTGAATTTCCCAGTGCATGGTCAGCAATGCTGTCTTTATAGTGTGCACTACATGACAATTCTGAACACTTCGGCGCTGTTTTGGATGCTGTCCAAACAGGAAGGTGTTTTACAATACTGAAGAGTATTCGAAAGTGCTCGCTCGATGAAGAGTACTCATTGTGGTAAGCAGATAGACTTGCCCTGTATTGTGTATGATTATTAACTATTTTATTATTTCTCTCTGCTCATGAGTTCTTATACTGTGCCCTCCATAATTATATATGGACCCTTCATGGAAATGAGCAAAAATGAATATATGAAAAGAATAACACATGCAATAAGTGATTTTGAGCTCAAACATGCAGGGATAATTTGTATGTTTTTTTTTTTGTTTGTTTGTTTTTTGAAGTGTTTTTATGGGTTTTTTCCTCCCACAAACTCAAAGTTTGAAGTAGGGCACATTATTCTATAACTCGCTGGTTTCAAAATGATCCTTAAATGTTAATAGTTTAACTATTAATAATTAATAGGTTAACAGCCCCAAGTCTCTCCCTGTAACACCTAACAAGGTTGGAGACACTTTAAGAGGGATGTTAGTTCACTCCTCCCTGCAAAATCATCTAAGCTCCTTTGTAATTCTTGGCTTTGTGCATGTGCACCACTTCACCTCTTCAGTTCGGACCACAGGTCTTCAGTAGGGTCCAAATCCAGAGACTGACATGTTCATTGCAAAACTTCATTGGTTTTCGTTTCCCTAACCATTCCTGTGTTGATTTGGAAGCATGTATGGCCAAGTCTGAATGTCCTGGCAGAAGCATCCAGGGGTTGGGCTGAAATATCCTGGTGCTTAGCAGAATTCACAGTACCCCAAGGGCCCCAAAGCATCAGTGATCCACTGCCATATTGGATCAGATGCTCAGATAATTGATCAGATGCTTTTCATTGCTTGCAGTCGCCTTTTGTTGCTGATTGTATGCATGACCAAAACATTTGATTTTGGACTCCCCTGACCACGCCACACGTGCCAGTCATGGTTCTAATGACACTTGGTGAAGTTAAAGTAGAGTCTAACAGTTCACTTTCAGTTTTGACAATCAAAGGAATTCGAAAGCTGTGATATTTGTTATTGATATTTGATATCTGTTTTTTTTTTTTTTTTTTTAAACCATCCTCCTTACATTGCACACACAGCTTCAGTTCCTACCAGCAATTTCCAGCTGTGTCGGACATATTAAACTTTTTGTTACAGTCCTAATTAGGCGTAAAGGCAAATGTTTCTAATTGCTGATGCATTTTTCATATCCATTACCTGATCTGTGCATGTCAACAACCATGTCTCTCTTGTGCTAAGAGTTTTTTTTGCTTATTCCCATAGTAATGCAACCTCATATTTATACACACAGGGACACAGAACATGGCGACAACAGAGTGTCAGTACTTTTAGCATGTCGATTTTTGAGAGAAAATACTATTATTTAAGAAACTAGGTCTAATGAAATAGTTTTTAATAAGGAGTTTCTCCTATTGTTTGAATGGAACGTTTTATTTTTTTTATTTCCTGCAATCATTTTTGCTCATTTATTTTTATTTTTATTTATTTTTTAATGACGGGGGCCAATAATTCTGGTGGGCACTGTAACTTCCCCATGGCTGCTGGGAGTCCAGTTACCCAAACGCATCATTGCACCAAGATCTTTTTTTTTTTTTTTTTAAATCCTTTATTTATTCAGGTTAGTGCAATTGAAATTAAAACACTTTTTTTTTTTTTTTTTTCTTCAGATGATCCCTGACCCATGTATTCACAAGTACAAATGTCATAAAATCATAAATCAGGGATCATGTTTCCTCTAATGGTTCAGGAGACCTGAACACTAAGGGGGCAGCGGACAGTTCAGATGATCTTAACACTACAGTGTTTTGGGGGAAACTGTCCAGATTGTTGTGAGGCATGCATTTCTACTGTGAGTTATGTCCACTGGGAAACCACTGCTCAGTTGGTTAGCATAGCCAAGGACTAAACTGTTTGCCTTCATTTTAGTTTTTGTTTTTGTTTGTTTGTTTTTCAATACTTCTTACATCAAAATTTTTTTGTCATGCAATACTAAAGAAATGAACATATTACTAAAAATGCACAGAACGTTCGGCTGCCTTACATGTTCGGCCAAAAATAACGAATAATTTGGACTTGGCCAAATGAGTAATAATGTAGAATATTTTGACCGAGTATGTCTCACTGTTGTGGTTTTTTTTTTTCTCCTCTGTTTGTTGATACCTTTTAAGTTAAATTAGACTATGACAGCAATACAGTTGCATCGCTTAATAAATAGATCAAACAAAGAACTGTTAATGGTGCAGTAGATATACAATGATTTTATGTTGCGAAAGATTTTGGCGTTTATGGCGTTACCTTTATGTTGTTCTGTTTTGTTTTTCGAAATATTGTGGTTTTCCAATTCAGTTTCACTGACGAGCATAAAATTACATTACTGTCATTTATGCTACAATCCAAAACAAT
This sequence comes from Pangasius djambal, assembly GCA_022985145.1. NCBI lineage: Eukaryota > Metazoa > Chordata > Actinopteri > Siluriformes > Pangasiidae > Pangasius > Pangasius djambal. The sequence goes on from CM040982.1 coordinate 18,615,313, forward strand.
TGGCAAAAAAAAAAAAAAAAAAAAAAGGCAAATCCTGGTACTGATACTTGCATGGTAACGAATGCAAACATCAGATCGAGGAAACAACGAAACAAGCTTTGCCTGTCTGTGATAACCGAAGTATGCTGCATAACTGCTTATAGTTATAGGACTATATACAGTGTAAACTAGAGCTCTGAAAATAAACTGTAAGGGCAGTGTACAGTGTACCCTCCCAATTATTATATCTCTTTTTGCTGTATTGCAACATCAAATTTAAGTATATTAGAATGGGAATTTGTCTGCCCATTTTGAAGTGAGTCTTTACAGAAATAAAATTAAATAAAGTATTCACAAGTCCTCAGAATTATTTTATAAAAAAGTCTAAAAACTGCATAATTGATAGGTATGTAACACCATTCCCCCTTTTTTGCAATCTAAATCAGGACTAGTATTTAATTTTTCGAGAACTCGCACTAAATATGATACCTTTGTCTATGCTTGCACAATACACATCTCTGACTTTGGGAGAGGTCTCACAGCTAAAATGGCAGATCAGGTCAGTCATGCTGTGATGAAGACCAAGGAACTGGCTGAGATTCTTCGAGATTTTTTTTTTTTGGAGAAAAAATTCTGGAGACGGTTATTAAAGCATCTGCTAATCTTTGAACTTTCTCAGGAGCACTGTGCAATCCATTATATCAAAGCAGAAAAAAAATGTCTCACAACCCAGACACTGCCCAGCTTAGGCCAAACTGAGTAGGAAGGGGAAAGAAGGGCAATGCTCTGAGAAGTGTCCAAGTTACAACACTGAAGGGGTTCCAGAGCACTGGCTGAAATAGGAGAACATGTGCAGACCTCAACAATGTCATCAGCTCTCCACAGCTCTGGTCTCTATGGGGGAGCGGCCAGAAGGAAGCCACTTCTGAGAAAGGCTATATTAGAGAATCTGAGAGGTTTTGTAAAAAGAATTTGTGGTCTGATGAGACTAAAGTAGAGCCATTTGGTCTAAAGCATAATGTTTGGCACAAACCAACTAAAGCCCAATTCCCAGGATTCCCAGGTAACACCATTCCTGTGACCAAGCATGGTGGTGGTAGCATCACATTCTACGGTTGCTTTTCAGCAGGCGGAACTGGAAAGATTGTTGCCAATAGAGGCAACATGTATAGAGCCAGTTATGTGCAAATTGTCAAAGGGAACCTGTTCCAGTCAGCAAGAGCATTTAGGGCAAAAATATATGCTCCAACAAGACAATGAGCCAAAGCACAAGGCAAAAAAAAAACTACAAAGGAATGAGTTGGAAAAAAAGAAGGTTTTCGTTTTGGAAAGGATGAATCAAAGCCCAGACATAAATCCAACCGAAAATCTGTGGCATGACCTGAAAATTGCTGTTCACCAAAATTCGCCATTTAATTTGGCAAAGTTGGTGAAAATTTGCATTGGGCAATGGAAGAAGATGCCAAAAATCAAAATGTGCAAAGCTCATAGAGACGCATCTGAGACAACTCAAACTAAGAGCACTGCAAAATGACCATTCACACTGTGGTGGTGAATACTGAGCAATTAATCAGATTTTACATTTCTTACATTTCTAAATACTTTTGTTTACATCTAAACAATTTATTTAATTGTATTTCTGTAGAGAGTCACTTCAAAAGGACAAGTAAAAAGAAATTGCATTCTGATATGCTTAAATTTACTGTTTCAATACAGAAACATGAAAAATAATAAATCAGGATGAGGAGAGGGGTGAATGCTTTCTCGGGACAGGGTATGTGGTGATGCTTCTCTTGTTATTACTTTGTGTTTGTCTGCTGAGAGATTTTTGGGGATGAACAAGGACGTATATACCATGTTTTGCTTACTTTAAAGCCCTGTAAAACGATTGGTCTCTGTCATGTCGTGGCTTCTTTAAAAGGAGTATCATTAACAAAATGATATTAGATGATATTGATATTGGTCACTTTTGTGAGCAAGTGATTCTGTACCCTGCATTTTTTTTTTTTTGCACATTTCACATACCCTGATTTGAACTTGTGATTGACAATCACAAATCTCTGAGGAAGTATTTAGGGCACAGGAAGTGCCATCCAGCCAATCATAATGGACTACTTGCATTCAGTGCTTTGATGCATTTCCATTTTGAAGTAGGACACCTCGTGCAGTCAGAGTCCCAGTTCACCCCAAAAGTGTTCAGCGGGGTTGAGGTCAGGGCTCTGTGCGGGCCACTCGAGTTCTTCCACGCCAACTTTGGCAAACCATGTCTTCACTGACCTCGCTTTGTGCTCACGGGCATTGTCATGCTGGAACAGGTTTGGGTCCCTTAGTTCAAGTGAAGGGAAATCTTAAAGCTACAGTATGCAGAGACATTCTAGACAATTGTGTGCTTCAAACTTTTGGGGAAGTTTGGGGACGACCCACATCTGGGTGCGATGCTCAGGTGTGCACATACTTTTGGCCATATAGTGTATCAGCAATGCACCTTTAGGCTAAAACATCTATCTGCTGCTAAAAATATAAATACTAATCAGAACACGTGCTCACCATCCACTGGTTGAATTGTAAAATTAAATATATTCAAGAGTAGATAGATTAGATTCTCATATAAAGAACTGAGTTACGGATGCTTTGATATTTTTAGGTTGTTGGTGAGGGGCAGTCAGTAGAAGAGAAGGAAGAAGATGAAGAATGTGAGAGAGAATAAAGGAGAAGAGTATAAGAAGGAGGAAAGAGGACAGGGTATAGATCCTTGATGTTGGTACTTTGATCAATTTAATCCACGAATTAGTGGAATTATGGATGAGGGTGTTTCTCACCAGAGTGCTCACTTTTAAATGGCTCTAATGTGTTGAGCAGGTTTTATAATTGTTACACTCAATATATAATTGTAAGTCACTGTTCTCAATACATACATTTTGTAATTGTAACCTGTGTGTGGAGCACATTTTGCAAATGAATTTCAAAAACTAAAACTGGGCAACTGGTCAAATAATTTCTCATCCTTAATTTTTTCTTTCTCATCCTTAATTTGCAAAAAAGAACTGTAAACTACTGGTGCAATAATTTTACTTCTAGCCAATCAGAACAGACACTACTGTAGTACTATCTGAAAGATGGCAGTGTGCACTTTGTAAATGGGAAATTGTACTCAATTAAAAAAAAAAAAAAAAAGTGATGTAACTGAACAGGCATGGTGGCTTAGTGGCTCAGTGCACCTCTGGAGGTGGGGTTTTGAATCCTGCCTCTGCCCTGTGTGCATGGCGTTTGCATGTTCTCCCCATGCTTCGGGGGGTTTCCTCTGGGTACTCTGGTTTCCTACCCAGTCCAAAGCCATGCGTTGTAGGCAATCTGGCATTTCCAATGTCACTCCCTGTGACCCTGTGTAGGATAAGCAGTATGGAAAATGGGTGGATGTAACTGAGTGGTCTATTGGGGTACTGTGTTTGTGTTTATAGTGCGTAGCTCCAAAAGTCAAAATTCTTGCTGATTTAAATTGCTTCTGTTAAGACATGTACATCTGTTCTTAATGTACAGTGACACTCTGTTTCCATTTGCTTTTTCTTTCAAAAATATGAATTTTTTTTTTTTTAAAGTATTTAAAATCAAGCAAATAGCTGACTAAACTCAAATAAAGACATATTTCACTCTTGGATGTGGCATTTTCTGTTTGTAGAACTTAATAAGTGGACACAGGTTCACTGAAATGGGACAGCTGAAGATCAGGCAATGTTTTTCCAATCTTCAACTATCCAGTTTCTGTGAATCTGAAGTAGCCTTCACAATTCGAGGTACCAACAAATAGCCTGCACTTTTTGAACAAAGTAGACGTGGTGGCTTATAAAAGGCCAAAAGTTCGCTCCGGTACTAAGTCATGAGACCATTCAGTGCTTTATAGTTCAATAGTAGTATTTTGTAATCTATACGAAATTTGATTGGGCGCCAGTGCAATGTGGATAAGACAGGGGTGATGTGATCTTATCTTCTGGTTCTAGTAAGGACTCTCGCTGCTGCATTCTGGACTAACTGGAGTATGAACAAATTTTTCTCATCGTGTAGTGACGTCATATTTCTTATCGTAGCAATATTTCTGAGGTGAAAGAAAGCTATTCTAGTAATATTATCTATATGAGCTTCAAATGAAAGGCTGGAGTCAATAATCACACCAAGGTCTTTTACTGCTGCACACGATGAAACAGAAAGGCCATGCAGAGTTATTATCTAATCAGAAAACTTTCTTCTAGCTGCATGTGGCCCTAGTACAAGTACTTCTGTCTTGTCAGAATTAAGTAAAAGGAAGTTAATAAGCATCCAGGGTCTGATGTCCTTTACACATTCCTCAACTTTATTAAGCTGGTGTCTGTCATCTGGCTTTGCTGACAACTTTGCCCAGAGGTAGCATATATAAAGAAAAGAGCACCAGGCATAAAACAGAACTTTGCAGCACACCAAACTTTACCTAGAGAAGTCATCATTTGCAACGATCAGTCAAATAAGACCTGAGCCAGGAGAGGGCCGATCCCTTAACACCTACAACATTTTCTAGTCTAGCAAGAAGAACAGCATGGTCAGTCGTATCAGACGCTGCACTAAGGTCAAGCAACACAAGCAAGAAGACACAACCCTGATCAGAGGAGAATCGTAGGTAATTTACCACTTTAACCAGCGCTTTCTCTGTGCTATGATGAAGCCTAAATCCTGACTGATATATTTCATGCATGTTATTCCTATGTAGGTATGAGCATAACTGCTGCGCTACAACCTTTTCTAGGATCTTGGAGATAAATTGGAGTTTTGATATTCGCCTATAGTTGGACAATTGACAGTGGTTGGGGTCAGGTTTTTTTAATCAGGGGATTGATAACTGCTAGTTTAAAAGACTTAGGTACATAGCAAATGCTAAGGGAAGAAATGATTATTTTTAGAAGAGGTTCAGTTCCTTCTGGAACTATCTGTTTGAAGAAACATGTAGGTAAGGGATCTAGTATACAAGTTGAGGATTTTGATGAAGAAATTAGTGAAATTAGTTCGGTCTCTCGAAGGGGAGTAAAACATTCTAATCGTTGATCTGATATCATTATATTATTAGAAAACTATCTGTTTTTAAATTAATAGTCTGAAGTTTTTGCCTGATATTTTCAATTTTACCACTGAAATTCATGAAGTCATCACTGCAGTATAATGATTGTGTGCATGTTTCTGTTGTGTTCTTATTCCTAGTTAATTTTGCTACAGTATTAAATAAGAATCTAATCCATTATGGTGGAGAGATACATTGATCTAGCAGCACTGAGAGCTTCTTTTTTATAGCTCAGAAGGTTTGAAATACTACCCATTTAGTTTGACGCCATTTACATTGTAATTTTCAAGTGGTCTGTTTTAAGGTGCATGTGTGATCTTATCTAGCGTGTAGCGGAACGTTGATTCTAAGCGTTCAGTTGCCTGGTCAAGTTCTTCGGGATCAGATGGTGATCCAATAATGATCGGTAACTCTCGGAAATTACTGATAAAACTCAGTTGATGATGTGAATGTACGTTCGACATGGTATATTATGATTAAGACACATTTTAAATCAGTTGAGATAATGATCTGATATAGCTGCAGACTGAGGAAATGTGACTATATTTTCTGTATTTAATCTGAATGTTAGTATTAAATCAAGAGTGTGAGACTGCACCAATATGAGTGGGTCCTATTATGTTCTGATTAACCCCTATCTAGAATGGACACCACCTCTCTTCTCAGAGGGTCTTCTGGGTTATCAAAATTAATATTAAAGTCTCCAACAATTAATGCTTTGTCTAAATAAACGACCAGAATACAGATAAAATCCGCAAATTTACAAAAGAATTCAGAATATGGCCCTGGGGGTCTGTAAATAATAATTAGCCGAATCGTCTGGGAAGACTTATTTTTTGTGGCTACGTACGTTATCTTAGTATAAAGAACTTCAAAATCGTTCAATTTATGACTAGCTTTTTGTGCAACACCTAGGTTATTATTATAAATAACTGCGATACCTCCTCCTCTGCCAGTTAGACGGGGCTGATGTATATAACTGTATCAGAGAGGACTAGCTTCATTTAATGCTACATACTCATTTGGTTTAATACATGTTTCTGTTAAACACAGTACATTAAACTCCTGATCAGTAATAGTTTCATTAACAATAAGCACTTTAGACATAAGAGATCTAATATTTAACAATGCTAGCTTCAGATCAAAGGTGCTGGCTGTGCATTCAGTATGATTTAGTTACTAAAACAAACTTTTTGAGTATTTCTGCACTTTTGTTTAGCTCAGGGAACAGACACAGACTCCATATGTTGGAACCTGAGTGATGACTCAGCTAGCAAACGGTCGGTTTAGCCTGCTTGTCTGCTTGTCTGCTCCCTGCTCTTGGCTCTGGATTGTCACTCATTAACTAGGCCTGTTCTGAGACTATGTGCTATGCTACGAGAAATGAGAGCAGCACCTTCCCGAGTGGGATGGATGCCATTCTGCCCTAAAAGGCCAGCCTTGCCCTCAAAACTAGTCCAATTATCTATAAAGCCCACACTGTTTTAAGAGCACCACCTGGACATCCAGCAGTTTAGCTGGATGCATAACCTGCTGTAAGCTACTTCCCACTATGCCGCATTGGAATGGTGCCAGAGCAAACTACAGTATCGGACATCGCCTTCGCTAATTTACACACCTCTACAATGTTACTCTTAGTAACCTCTGACTGATGAAGGTATATATCATTACCTCCTACATGAATAAGTATCTTTGAAAGCATATTCTTGCCTAAGAGCCTAAGATTACCTGTTATGTCCGGCACCCTAGCTCCTGGTATACACCTATCTAGTGCTGCTGTCTTTTGACAAAAAAACAAAAGCATTCTTTGAAAAAATGATAATACAGCAGAAATGAAAGTGAAAAGTACAGCAGATGAAAATGATAGCGCAAAATTATCGATACTTGGCTGACAGGAGTACAACCCATTGTGATCTGCTGTTGCAGCCCATCTGCGTCAAGGTTCGGAGTGTTATGCATTCTGAGATGCATTTTTCTGCATTTTTGTAAAGAGTGTAAAGAGTGGTTATTTGAATTAGAAGTAGGCCTTCCTGTCAGCTCAAATCAGTCTGGCCATTCTCCTCTGACGTCTCTCAACAGCTAGGCATTTCCACCCACAGAACTGCCACTCATTGGATATATTTTTCTTTCATTCTGTGTAAACTCTAGAGACTGATGTGTGTGAAAATCCCAGGAGATCAGCAGTTTATGAAATACTCAAACCAGCCTGCCTGGCACCACGATCAAAGTACTGAGATCACATTTTTCCCCATTCTGATGTTTGATTTGAAAACAACTAAAGATCGTGAACTGTATCTGCATGATTTTTTTGCATTGCACTGCTGCCACATCATTGGCTGATTGAATAATTGCATGAATGTGCACGTGAGTGTATATATTTGTATATTTTATTTTGGTAAAATATATTATTTTAAATGTAAATTTCTGATGTCAAAGTATATTATTTTGCCATATCTCAAATCAAAAACTATGCCCTTACCAAGACTGGCAAAACAGAAATTTTAGTAGGTCTGAAGGCTATATGAGAAGGCTTTAATTCAAACATCCAACATAATAAGGAAAACAGTTAGTCAAAACTCTACTTTGTCTGTTTCAGACATCAAATTATACTGCCTCCAGTCGTGTCTCACCCATAGGGGCATGTGTGGCAGAGCCCAATCATGTATTTACGAAATTCAACAAATGTCCTCATTCACAACCACTTATAGTTTAACTTCAGCTGAAATACTTATCACCTCATTTGAGTGACCAAAGATTTTTTTTTTTTTTAAATTCTAGATATTAACTGATGTTCCATTGATTTGATCACCTTTCTAGAGGTTGCACAACTGTGGCACAGCAAGCTTATTGCCCAATTTAGCTCAGTTAGAGTTATTATTGCACCTAGTGGTCAGAAATGGGAATAACAACTAACACTAACATAGCCACACTAGGGTAGTAATCACTCTGCCCCACGCTCGTGCTACAAAAGTGCGGTATAAAACACAGGTGAAAATTCAAAAAGTTGTTAAAATTAACACTGCCATCTTTTTAGTCATCATAGATTTCAGTCCTTTCCCTGATAAGAAAGGATGTGATTAGCAAGTTTAACAAGATAATTGTTGTGATTGGCAAGTTTAACAAGATTAGCAAGATACTGTAACGCTGTTATCTAGCTAGCTACATAACTAGCTATGCTTATAATATGTCTTTGGAGTGGAATTTTCACCAAACAGTAACCATAAATTGTTCACCAATTTCTTATTTAAATAAAAACATTTTATTTCAATAAAGTCATGCCAAAAAAATGTGTGAATCCGAAAGATGGACAAGCTACACTACCCTCCAAAAGTTTGGAAACGCCTGAACAAAATAGGGTTTTTGGGCAATATCAGCATAAATCCTCTTTAGTTAGTGACCATTTTGCATTGATAATAAGGGACAACACTAGGCATCCGAGCAGTCAGTTTATTCAAACATTGACTTGATATATTACTCCAAGCCTCCTGGAGGATTGCCCAAAGATGATTCAC
>CM040982.1:18623983-18647279 GCA_022985145.1 Pangasius djambal
AAGTGGGAGGCACATATGCAAACTGTTGTAATTCCTACACCGTTCACCTGATTTGGATGTAAATACCCTCAAATTAAAGCTGACAGTCTGCAGTTAAAGCACATCTTGTTCGTTTCATTTGAAATCCATTGTGGTGGTGTATAGAGCCAAAAATGTTAGAATTGTGTTGATGTCCCAATATTTATGGACCTGACTGTATTTCCCTCAGACGTACACACACTGCACCAATTCTGTGAGATCTGTGAGAATCCCCCTTTCCGGTTTAAGCCACGCCCACTTCGGGTTCAAATCCAATTACAGAGAATGCTAGACAGATACAGATAGTTGCATTGAGTTGCACTCCTAATATACACTCACTGGTCACTTTAACAAGAACACCTGTACACCTGCACATTTATGCAGTTAGCCAATCAGCCAATCGTGTGGCAGCAGCACAAGGCAAAAACAATCACGCAGATACAGGTCAAGAGCTTTGAGTAATGTTCACATCTAACGTACGATTGGGGGGAAAATGTGATCTCTGCGACTTTAACCGTGGCATGGTTTTTGATATCGGATGGTCTTTTCTGAGTCTTTCAGAAACTGCTGATCTCCTGGGATTTTCACACACAACAGTCTGTAGAGTTTACACAGAATGCAAAAAACATCCTGTGAGCACAGAGTCTACAGGCTCAAACACCTTGCTGATGAGAGAGATCAGAGGAGAATGACCAAACTGGTCTGAGCTGACAGGAAGTCTATAGTAACTCAAATAAGCACTCTTTACCACCGTGGTGAGCAGAAAAGCATCTCAGAACACACCACACATCAATCCTTTAGGTGGAAAAGCATTAATCTGTGCTAATAGTTGGATTTTACAATACTAGGAGTCTAAGTAATTGGCTTACCAGTGAAGCTCGCCGTAGCCTCCGACTCAAGGGTTTATCGAAGGGAGGGCTGTTCATAGCAAATTTTTCCAAATAGCCCTCCGGCAAACGGATATCCACCGGCAGTGATAGACGCTTATTAATGTCCTACAGAGGAAAAACGAACATGGGAGTGACGGGGTAAGAGGAGTCACGTTATACACACATTTAAAATCAATCAATCTTATGGGGAAATAAGACATGGGGATGGAAAAAAACATCACTAAGTATTCATTTCATGGCAGAAAGCACAAAATGCTTATCCTGCACTGCATAAATACAGGAATGCACATGTGATATAATGTACCAATGAGTTCAAATGACTGTACATATACAGCGCAAATTCAGTACACTGTGGCTTTAAATTCTCCCCAGTTCACCATACTCCTGCTCTAAGATGTACCTTGGACAAATTACTAACTTTTTTTTTTTTTTTTTATTAGTATTGTTGGTGGATTCCCACCTAATCTGTAAAACTAAACAACAGAGAGGGAGCGAGAGAGCTTATATTATGGACAGTTATGTAGATGGTACGTCTGCTGTTCCAGATGATTGTGTATTACCTCGTTGCAGATACGCCGCGAGTGGTTGTTGCGCATTCGCACTCGGACAGGACTCTGCACCTCATCGGATGAAGTCCCTGACGCCTGATCACTCTCTCCGTCAGACCCCATTTTCACATTTTCATGCACTATGCCTTCAAACACAGACACACACAATCACTATGGCAGTAAATCACTAAATCTTAGTACACCTAAAATCCTAATAGAAGCAGTTTGTAACAGAGTATTCTGATGCTTGTGAGGAAAAAAATAAAATCACATTTGCGATAAAACCAACTTCAAAACTACACATGACTCATGGATTGCCTTTTAGAGACCGTATAGAGACCAGCTGATCCCATTTCTGGGACAGAACATTTAAACAGAGGACCGCAACAAAGAAATTAGCGAGCTCCAGTGGTTCCAGTGCAAATCACAGTATGTCTGACTGATTATACAGAAATTATTTGATTATTGTAAGTCAAGAAACACTAAGCTGGACTAAGTCTTAATGATACTAATGATCTTAACTAAACCCGTAACTTCCAAAGCTTAACGTCCAAGTAAAGAACTGCATTTAGAGACAATATTATAGGAGTCCTACTGCTGCTTCTTTGTCTTCCATGACTGACCTTTTTAATATATGCATCATTTGTAAAGTCTAATTCATGCTTCATCAGAAGTCCTTCTGACAGCAGACTGAAACAACTTTAAGGAAGTCCTGCATGTTCACGGTGCTTCAAAACAGCAGAAAGAACCCTTGCTGTCCAGATAAGGGGGTGTAGTAGTATGTAGCAAGGAGTAACGGGCAAAAGTAAAGAAACATCATGAGGCTCCAGAGTGGCACAACAGAAACGTGGCCACCTTATCATTAGGAGGTCAAACCTGGCTGTGATCTCTTGGTGTAGGGGTTGACATTACTGTATTCCCGGTCAATCCGGGGACTGCGGGTGTGAGATCATGTATGCAGAAGAGGGGCGTTAGCGTTTTCCTCAGAGTGAGTTATGCTGCCCTGCGACGCATCAAGAGTGACAGCTCGCAAACATGCAGTAGCTGGTTTTACATGTCTTGGACGGAGCACATCAGGCTTCACCCTCCCTGGTTGACAGAGAGAGCTAGCTAGTGGGAAAGAACTGACCAAATAGGGAGAAAATGAGGTGTAAAAAAAACCAACGTCTTAACCACTGAGCCACCACTTCCCATTTACAGTACTGTGCAAAAGTCTTAGGCACATGCAAAGAAATGCTGTAGCGCAAAGACGCCTTCAAAAATAATGAAATTAAATGTTTCTACTTTTAAGAAAAAAAAGAGCAGTAAATGAAGTAATAAATGAAATGAAGTCAATATTTGGTGTGACGATTCTTCACTTTTAAAAAGAAGAACTAGGAGTCTCAGGTACACTTAGTGCAGTTTTATAAGGAAATGAGCTGTAAGTGTTACTGAGCATCTTACAGAAGCAGACACAGCTCTTCTGGAGACTTTGACTGTCGCACTCGCTTCTTACTTTTGCAGCAAAACCCAGCAGCCTTCATTATGTTTTTTTTATCTGAAAAAAGTGGTCTCTTATGTAATACACTGCTTTCTTTACTGACATACAGACATTTTTCTGTAACATTTAATTTTGTGCTGGAAAACTAACGTTTGGAATCTATAATGTTTTTGTACTGAATCAATAATGTAGAAGTCATAAAATAAAAATCTATAACAAAGTTTGTACTAAAAAAAAAAAATAGGGTGTGTAAGACTTTTGCACAGTACTGCATTTCCCAAGATAAACATAATTCAACAAAAAAATGAACTCTTTGCAAGCCACTTGGATTTGGACTTGGAAGATAATGCTAGCAGATTCACTAGCATACAGGAGAGCGGCTGAGATACGGAACCTCCCGTACACAGGCCACTACGGCAATGTGGAGGTGGGTTCAAACGTTCAAACGTTTCATTTTGGAGACTGAATTTTTCCAAAAGCCACAGTATAACACAGCTCATGCAATGCAGCTCAAGCATTAACACAAGGAAAGATGACTATTAAAGTACATCACCTCCGTGTGGTCGTCTTTGCTTTTAAGCAATATGAATGTACAGTATCTTATTAACAAGATTAACTTATAGACATGCACAAGATAGGAAAAGGCTACGAAATAATATCCAAGTGTTTGGAGATCCCAGGGAGCACTGTTGGATCAATTGTGAGGACCCTGGCGCTTCCTAGACAAGGCCGTGCCTCAAAACTCAGCCCCAGAGCAAGAAGGTGACTTGAGGGGAAGCCACAGAGAGGCCAACAATTACATCGAAGGAGCTGCAGAGCTCAGTGGCTGAGTCTGGAGTGAAGGTGCACAAGTCAGACAGAGCAAGAGCTCTGCATACAACTGGCCTGTATGGGAGGCTGGCTAGAAAGAAGCCATTACTGAAGTAAAAAAAAAAAACACATCAAAGCACGTCTGGAGTTTCCAAGTATCAGTCACCCGGTTAAAAGTGAGATAAAGTTTTGTGGTCAGCTGAAACAAAAGTGGAGCTTTTTGGTGAAAAATTCAAAACACTGTGTGTGGTGCAAACCTAACACTTCGCATTCCTCAACAAACACCATCCAAAAATTGACGTGGGCGTGGCAGCATCATGTTGCGGGGACGCTTTTCCTCAGCAGGGAAAACTGAAAGACGGATGGATGGTGCAAAACGCAAGGAGATATGGGGGTAGTCGTGGCCTAATGGTTAGAGAGTCGGACTTGTAACCCGAAGGTGAACCTGAAGGTCGTGGGTTCTGAAAGTCTCGGGTCCGGCAGGGATTGTAGGTGGGGGGAGTGAATGACCAGCGCGCTCTTCCACCCTCAATACCACGACTGAGGTGAGACCCTTGAACAAGGCACCGAACCCCCAACTGCTCCCCGGGCGCCGCAGCAAAAAAGGCTGCCCACTGCTCCGGGTGTGTGTGTGCGCACTTGGATGGGTTAAATGCAGAGTACAAATTCCGAGTACGGGTCACCATACTTGGCCACACTTCACTTCCCTTCATTCAGCAGGACAGTGATCCCAAGCACAAGGCCAGAGGAACACAGGAGTGGCTACAGTGGCCAGGTCGAAGTCCTGATCTCAACCACTCAAGAATGGCACTGTTTGATAACTGGAACAAATCTGCCAGGAAGAATGGGTGAAAATCACTCATTCAGTGTGCAAAGCTGGTAGGAACTTACCCCAACAACAAATTGCAACAAAAGGTAGTAGTCGGAAGGGGTGGAATAATTATACAAGCAGCAATTTTAGTGACAGATAATGAATTTTGACTCTGATTATTTACTTTAAGAGCATATTGGTTTGAATAAAAGTACTAGCTGGAACAATTCTATTGTAATCTAGAAGAAAATAATCGAGAAAGGAAAAAAACAAAAACAAACCACAGAGATATACAGAAAATGCATGCAAAGGAGAAATATAAAGACTAGCCATGTGCTGATAACTGGTTATGGGATCACACTGAAATATTTAACGTGGATGATATTCTTATTGTGAAACACTTCACAGGATCACGGAGGGGATTTTGCTTATTAGCGTACTTGTACTTGACCTCTTTAATCAGCCAGCATTTTGCAAACATTCTGCCTGTGCAGAATTAGTCATTTCAAAAAGAAATTACGACACATGAAAGAACAATAAAGTCTAGCTTTAGGTTATAATAACCTGATAGCGAAAATGATCAGAAAAATGTAATTGTATTATTATTATTATTCTTATTAAAATCAGCACATGCCCAAAAGTGAAAGGAAAAGATAGATAGAGAGGGAAAGATAGAGAATCACCAAGAGAGCCAGTCCGGTGAAGAGAAAGGTAGGGTCGGTCCAGGCCGTCTCTACGCATCGCGCCGCGCCCCAAACCCCCTGCGTAGTGGCGCAAGAATGAAGGGGCACTTTGGGATGCGGGAGGGGGCACAGGGCAAACCATGGACTCTAAGAGAAGATGAAAGAGAGAGAGAGAGAGAGAGAGAGAGAGAGAGAGAGAAATGAAATAGAAAGACGAGCAGCTGTAGGAGAGTCGGGTACTGAGTTACCTAGAGGTCGAAGCAGGGGCCATGCAAGGGGAAAAAAGTGTGACACAGAGTAGAACTAAAATATAAAGTTACATAAACGTAAGCAGTTGTAGGACAGTTGGACATAAAGTTCTTGTCGAAACAGGCACAGTTACAGGGCAAATATATTCACGTACAAAAGATTTATCTATTCAGATGTGGCAGGATACAATCCAAGCATTAACTCGTAGCAAAAATGAGGTTCTTCTGGATTGTTTAAGCTCTACCTGGAATTTCTGATTGTCCACAAAGGCACAAAATAAGATTTAAAAAAAAATAAATAAATTTAAGAGCATATAGCTGAGCAGTTTAGGATTAAGGATTTGGCTCAACAGTGACTTACTGCAAAGAGTAGGCCTATATCTAAATACAGTGCAATGGCCAGGTCATAAAATAATCCCACTTGTAAAACTGCTATCCTCCTTCTCCAAATGGATTGATATCATATCACTATTAATCAGATATCACTTATCACTTAACAGCCTTCAGTGGGAGCACTATCTGTTTTTAGACTCTCTTTAAGCTTTCATACTAGTTGGTCAGACAGTCATGTAACTAACTAGTTCATGTGGATTTGGGGTTTTTGCTGTGACGTTAGAGTTTGATGCCTGCCAGATTAAGATCGTTTTAGCTACTTTTCACTTGTTTAACTGGTTCTGGCGCATTCCCGGAGCATTCAGCGGTCAAAGCTTAGCGAAGCTGAATAAGTACGCAGATATAGCTATACCCCAAGTCCTCTTGTTCTTTTAAACTCCTCTCCCAGTTTCGCACGAATCATCTATAAACACAAATGATGAGGCTTCATTTCAAACTGTAGAATACATCAAGCTGCCCATTTTTTTGTTCCATTAACACATAACAAAATTACATTAACTATGAAGCGAGCGTCAGACGCTAAAATCCTACAGATCCCTTTAAGCATGTCATCGTGCGTTCCGTCATGTTCTGTGGAATAAACTGAACTTTGCACTAAGCACTTTGACCTTGAGTCAAACTCCTTTTCATCTTCACCTAGGTGTTTCAGCTCTACCAAATAAATAAATAAATATTAAAAAAAAAAAAAAAACACTACATAGACAAGTGCCACATTAGACAGCATCAGAATATTACAATACTGTACCTTGTTTCAGTAATAATTATTATTATTACCACCAATATTAGCACATTCAACATAAAAAATTTTTGTATTTTTTAATAATTAAGAAAAATACATAGTCATGATTGAAATATTTTTTATGAACACAAATGTGTTCATAAATCATTTTTTTTCTGGACATATTTATAGACGTGCAGTCACTGTGTGTGCTGTGAAAGTAACAATTTACCTTCGTCAATATGTGCTTCTCATAAACTCCATGGACATTCACTGATTTTATCCTCACGCATGCATTACGTATCACAGCCCGCCATCAATACAGCTAGCTACAGAGGCATTCGTTCATTCATTCATTCAAACTGTGCTTCCTCACCATTTTCCCGTGTCGTAGGTGGCTCATCTGCTGCTGCGTGCTCTGCAAGCTCTGACAGGTTTTCGTCCACTGGCCGAGCACTGCGCAGGCTCATAGACAAGCGTCTCTTAATAATCTTCATGCGGTCCATCTGAGCTCACTTCATTCAGGGGCCTGCAAGGACAATCATGCCTCAATCATATGCTACAGCTTCAGCATATTATATATTATATATATATATATGTATGTATGTATGTATGTATGTATGTATGTATGTATAAAATAGTCAAGTGCCACATCAGACATCAGACTTCTGGTTACATGGTTACCTCTAGGACTAATGTCATCCAGACCCAGGGGGTCTGACTATTTTTTTAAAAAAAAAAATTTAATCACATGACTGTAGTGGAAATTACCATTAACTAATATCACGGTTGTTATGGTCATTATTTAGCTATCATAGTTGTCTAATTTCCTGGTGTTATTGGAAGTGTTGTTTCTGATAAATAGTGTTTCAAATCTACAGCTCTAATGGCTCGAATAAATTAATATGACGGCACATACGCTCACCGTCCACTTTATTACAAACACTTGTGCACCTGCAGACACAGGGCAAGAGTTTCAGGTAATGTTCACAACAAACGTCAGAATGAAGAAAAAGTGTGATCTCTGTGACTTTGATCGTGGCATGGTTGTTGATACCAGGCTGAGTATTTTCAGAATGGTGTGAAAAACAAAAAAATATTGATTGATAGTTCAACAAAAGCCTTGTTGATAAGAGAGGTCAGAGGAAAATGGCCAGATTGGTTCGAGCTGCCAGGAAGGACATAGTAACTCAAATAATCACTCTTTACAACCGTGGTGAGCAGAAAAGCATCTCGGCATGCACAAAACATCGAACCTTGAGGTGGCTGGGCTACAACAGCAGAAGATCACATCAGACTCCACTCCTGTCAGCCAAGAACAGGAATCTGAGGCTATCATGTGCACAGGCTCACCCAAACTGGACAGCTGAAGACTGGAAAAAGACCAGGTGATTTGTTTTCTAATTTTCTCATTTTTCTAATTTTCTAAATACCCAAACCTGCCCATCTGATACTAATATCCATGCCACAGCTAAAGTCACAGAGCTCACATTTTCCCCCTTTCTCTGAATTGAAGCTCTTGACCTTCCACATGATTGGCTGATGAGATAACTGCATGAACGTGCAAATGTACAAGTGTTCCTAATAAAGTTGGAAGATTGACTGTGAAGACTGGCTTCACAACACAGATCACTTACATGCACCTACGCACATGAATTGATAATCAATACTAGAAGAATATATGACAAAAAAAAACATTAATACAAAAGAGCATCAGTCAAATCCCCACCTAAGAGGCGTTTAAATTAAGAATGTACCCGCCAAAGCAACCACAGCAAATATCATTTGCAGGTATAGGTACCCTGTAATACCGCCCCGAGAGAAGCTCGCCAAATTCACAAAGAATAGGATGTCTCTCTCAAAATCTGCTCAGCTTTCTGTCTGTTCAAAACCTATTTAATGTCAACTAATGTTAACTAATCTCAGATAGTTCAGACTGCCACAAATAAAGTATAGCCATGACAAGAAGTGATTCAATTTACTGATACACATAACAGGAGGCTGCAGATGCACCGTTTTACCTGTAAATTCACTACACTCTATAGGTTAAAAATAGGTTTATGTCTAAATACCACTGCACACAACGCTTCATAAAGCTGCTTCAGACACTTTATGGAACACTAAACGTGTTGCTGATACCCTACCAATAGTTTACACTTCACAGCCCATGCGTATTTATTGTCCTGTGTATTAGTTTTCCTGTGTATTTGATTTCCTGTGTATTTATTTTCCCGTGTATTTATTGTCCTGTCCCGTGTATTTATTGTCCTGTCCTGTGTATTTATTGTCCCGTGTATTTATTGTCCTGTCCTGTGTATTCATTGTCCTGTGTATTTATTGTCCTGTTCTGCATATTTATTTACCTGTGTATTTATTGTCCTGTGTATTTATTGTCCTGTCTATTTAGTTTCCTGTGTATTTATTGTCCTGTCCTGCGTATTTATTGTCCTGTGTATCTGTAGTCCTGTCCTGTGTATTTATTGTCCTGCGTATTTACTGTCCTGTGTATTTATTGTCCTGTGTATCTGTAGTCCTGTCCTGTATATTTATTGTCCTGTGTATTTACTGTCCTGTCCTGTATATTTATTTTCCTGTGTATTTATTGTCCTGTGTATTTGTAGTCCTGTTCTGCATATTTATTTTCCTGTGTATTTATTGTCCTGTTCCGCATATTTATTTTCCTGTGTATTTATTGTCCTGTTCCGCATATTTATTTTCCTGTGTATTTATTGTCCTGTTCCGCATATTTATTTTCCTGTGTATTTATTGTCCTGTCCTGTGTATTTACACAGTCTTGTGTCTGTGATATGCTGCACCATGGTCCTGGAGAAACGACATTTCGCACCAGTGTATACAAGCTATATAGAAGAATGACAATAAAACCCCACTTGGCTTGACTTTAATTATGCGTCTGCCATAGTCACTGTATTTCTTGTCATTTTGTTTTTATTTAGCTTAGCAATTTGATTCCATATAATAAATGTAATGCCTAAGCCCAACTGGAGGTATCATTGTGTTGTGGATTTTGTGTCTTGAGTTCACACTTCTCCTAACTGGTTGGTGAATATGAATGGCTTTTCTGGCACAAATGAAGACACAATAAGACAATCTTGTTAGTTTGATCATTGTAAAATGTAGGCATCTGTGTATTTGTTGACATTCGCCTTCCACAGTGACCCAAGTGCAACTTTTAATTACCATTCGCTGTTCAACCTTAAATGGCTGCAGGTACGAGATTGCACCTGTAGAGGGCACTCATTAGTCTTCTTTAAGCTGTGTGGAGAATTGTATTGTAAAATAGCAATGAATTGGTCAGTTATACCACTTTAACATGGTCTTTAGGGGGCCAAGCACTGAAGATGCATAGGCACCCTACTGTTATTCTAACTTTTCTTCTTCCGATTCTTCTTCTACTGGCTAGGGTGTCTATGGCAGCCCACAGAACCATCTGGTAAAAAGTTATGAAATTTGGCACACTGATAGGGGTGGGTCTAAGGAACATTCTGACCAAATTTGGGCCAAGCACTGCCAACGCTCTTTCCTGTGATTGCTTAGGGAGCAACTGTAGCACATCTGTGAAAGTGTAGTTCACCAAGTCCGGGTGCTTGGCCCCCGAAAACGCTGCTGGCAGCTTTAATTTTTTTTAGCCACTTTCATTTTTGTTGTTGGCACAAGTTAGGAGAAACACTTATTGTGTTTTTATTATGTGGCATAAATTCCTAAATGCTCATACCACTATATGAAAGTTTCACCATGACTTCCTAAAATGTTGTTTCAGCCTGACCCAAAGTCTTTACCCATAAAATTATCACACTGAACTGTAAAAATGTACTGTAAAAAAAGCACAAATTTGGCACGTTTTCTGCCAGCTGGAATCAGCAGTTTGGGGGGAAAGTACATAAGTATCACAGTCCATTTGATCAACTTTGTTGATGTATCACTTATTCTCCTCTCTACTATGAGTTTTTTTCTTTTTTTTTTTAGTCATCTTACACCAAAAATGTTTAGACCACTTTAAGGGTTAATAGGTTTTATCCGTTTAAAATCTCACCTCAATCTGAAAGAACAGGACTTCCTAAAATAGGACAATTTGTTCCAAGTCTGGCTCCAAGTCTTCTTCACCCTTAACTCATTACACACCGAGGACCCATTTATGGTTCCAGACTCACATTCTCACATATGTAACTACACTCCTTTCCTTAGTTAGTTTCATTGTAGTGACTGAATTAATACTGGACAGAATACTGAATAAGGCACCACTGGTAATTACAGATGCTGATCTCCAAACAAGTGAGTAAAACACTTTGGGCCAGTAAAATAAAGAGATGTAAGGACTCCATTAGGGCAAGACTGAAGGGCCAGACAGCATTAGCCTGAGGCTTCTTGAGGCCTGTGCTGTCCAGGTGTGTGTGGTACTATAGTGCCTGTGCAACCTGGACCTGGACAGGATGGTTTTAGCCTGCTTCAATGGACAAAACAGATAAGACTTTGTGTGTCACAAAACAAACCTTTCTACTTAGTAAAAAGATAAGCAGGATGCAGAAGGACATTAAAGCAGAAGATGCCAGCAGACTGAATAAATGAATTAGGAGAGCTGGACACCAGATTGGACTCAGTGCAGTTGGATGTTCAGGAGAGGAACATCACGGACAATGTCTCCCACCCCCTCCATGACTAGTCTAGACCAATCACACAACAGAGCACTAATCTGGGCACGGTGCAGCAAGGAGTGATATTATGCATATATCAGAAAAAGTAAGACTTGTATCGTGGTTAATATCAGTCAGAAAGCTTCTGATGAGAGCGGTAGAGTGCTGGACATGTGTAATTACAATTACAAACTGTGAAGAAGAAACACTTGAATATTTTCTCTTGGAACGTTCTTAATCCCGTGAAGTCTAGGACGAAAAACATTTTGGCACTGATGACGGGCGAGAAGGTCTGGCATGAATTTGGGATTTCCGTTGGGTTGAGGTCAGAGATCTGTGCAGGCCACTCAAGATCTTCGACACCAACCTTGGAAAAAAAAAAACCATGTCTTCTGGATCTCGCTTTGTGCACAGGGAAAAACAGGAACAAGTTTGGACCCCTTAGGTCCAGCAAAGAGAAATTATAATGCTATAACATACCTTTGGCCACATAGTGTATTTGAATCTAGCTGGAGTATGGTGACCTAAGTTGTTTGGTGAACCGAACAGGAAAATGAGGCATTAATAAAATATAATATGATCCTTTTAAGGGTGAAAATGCTTCATAGAAGAAGTATCTTCCCAGTTTTTCTACTGCCAACAAAATGCATTTGTGCAAGTGCTATAACTGACCAATTCAGCGTCGTCTTACAATACAACAACAGCAACATAAAAACGAATGAATGCTATGGGCGGTACAGTGGCACTGCCACCGCGTTGCTGCCTCACAGCTCCGGAGCTCGGGTTACGGGTTGCGCAGACTTTCCGTTCAGGTTCTCATTGTGTTCTCATCATGTCTCTGAGGGTTTTCTTTGGGTTCACCGGTTTCCTCCCACCTCCAAAAAACATGCTGACTGGAACTGCAAAATTGCCCTGTGAGTGTCTGTATGTTTGTGTGTGTGTGTCCTGAGATAGACTGCTGTCCTATCTAGGGTGTATTCCTGGGCTAGATTCTGGATCCAGCACAAGTCTGATCAGGATGAAGTGGTAATGAAGATGAATGAATGAGAGTGCCCTCTACAGACTGAACAGCGTCCCTGTCAGCATTTAAGGTGGAACGGCCAGTTCTAATCAGTTACAGCCTCGTTGCACTATCAGTGCGCACCGGTCAGGCTTTGCATTTCAATTAAGTGGTGGTTTCGGAGGCATGGAACAAGACAAAGCGTGTTCGTTTTCTGCTCAACACACGCGGAATTAAGTTTCCCTCATAACACTGCGTCTTTGTTGCCTGTAACAAAACCAGAAACGAAACTACTTAACAGAGAGATAATTAGCCTGCTTGCTCTGTCCATAGACACATCATGTTAGCTGGCTAGTTAGCTATCTAGCTTATTTCCCCCACAGCTAGTTATACTTAGCAGATTCTCTTATTAGAAAACAACAACAACCACCGTTTTTCATTGGTTCAGATATGTAATTCCTCTTCCCATTACCTGGTTAGCTAACAACCGAGGCATGGACTTTGGGAAAGCTCAGTGAGACAACTAGCTAGTTAGCATCTTTGTTGTTATTAGCTTGCTAGCTGAAGTTAGCCAGCAGTAGCAGAATAGTTTAGGAGCTCATTAGTAGCCAGCAGGGTTTAGCCACTTTGTGTAAAATATTCAGGAATAAATGCTACTGTGGTTATTTGTTTTTTTTAAAAATAGGAATATATATATATATATAAAACAAACACTGCTGTATGGTATGGTGTGGAATAAAATAACTCCAACACGAGAAATAGTGCATACTGGACATGTGTGCTGGTTGGTATGTAAGTGTTTAGAGAAAAGAAGTGAGTGGTGAAGAAATAGAGTCAGTATGGAGTGTTTGTACCTGTGCTGAAATCCCGGGGTGATCTACACTCCAGCCGCAGTGTCCCAGCGTCCTGAGCCACTACTCAACTCACTGCGTCAACTTCGCGTTTAAAGGGAATAAAAGAAAGAAAGACATGAATACCATGCAGTAGCCAAGGTATCACCCTCTTACAACACCGGAGGTTTCACTCAGAGCCCTCATGCACTTCCTCTCTCACTACTACACCAGCACATCCTCATCCTCATCCTCACCCTCGTCCTTGACCATGGGGGGATGCCTGAACACTGAGCTCTCTCTCTCACACACACACACACACCGAGTGAGAGCAGCCGGAGCAGGCTATACTCACCATCCCGGAAAACACTGCAAGGGGTGTGTGAGAGGTGAAAACACTGCCATCCACAAAACACACACCAGCATCAACATATGGAATCTTTACAGAAAAGATTTCAGTTTAAGCTTGTGTCTTCAGGAACCTTGTGTCATCAGGATCCTTGTGCCTGCTGTTCTTCCTTCAGGATCCTTGTGCCTGCTGTTCTTCCTTCAGGATCCTTGTGCCTTCAGGAACCTTTGTGTCTGCTGTTCTTCCTTCAGGAACCTTGTGTCTTCAGGAACCTTGTGCCTTCAGGAACCTTGTGCCTTCAGGAACCTTGTGCCTTCTATTCTTCCTCCAGGAACCTTGTGCCTTCAGGAACCTTGTGTTTTCAGGAACCTTGTGCCTGCTGTTCTTCCTTCAGGAACCTTGTGTCTTCAGGAACCTTGTGTCTTCTGTTCTTCCTTCAGGATCCTTGTGTTTTCAGGAACCTTGTGCCTGCTGTTCTTCCTTCAGGAACCTTGTGTCTTCAGGAACCTTGTGCCTGCTGTTCTTCCTTCAGGATCCTTGTGCCTTCAGGAACCTCGTACCTTCTATTCTTCCTTCAGGAACCTTGTGTTTTCAGGAACCTCGTACCTTCTATTCTTCCTTCAGGAACCTTGTGTTTTCGGGAACCTCGTACCTTCTATTCTTCCTTCAGGAACCTTGTGCCTTCAGGATCCTTGTGTCTTCTGTTCTTCCTTCAGGATCCTTGTGCCTGCTGTTCTTCCTTCAGGATCCTTGTGTCTGCTATTCTTCCTTCAGGAACCTTGTGCCTTCAGGAACCTTGTGCCTTCAGGAACCTTGTGCCTTCAGGAACCTTGTACCTTCTATTCTTCCTTCAGGAACCTTGTGTCTTCAGGAACCTTGTGCCTTCTATTCTTCCTCCAGGAACCTTGTGCCTTCAGGAACCTTGTGCCTTCTATTCTTCCTTCAGGAACCTTGTGTCTTCAGGAACCTTGTGCCTGCTGCTCTTCCTTCAGGATCCTTGTGTCTTCAGGAACCTTGTGCCTTCTATTCTTCCTTCAGGAACCTTGTGCCTGCTGCTCTTCCTTCAGGATCCTTGTGTCTTCAGGAACCTCGTGTCTTCTGTTCTTTCTTCAGGATCCTTGTGCCTTCAGAAACCTTGTGTCTTCAGGAACTTTGTGCCTTCTGTTCTTCCTTCAGGAACCTTGTGTTTTCAGGAACCTTGTGCCTGCTGTTCTTCCTTCAGGATCCTTGTGCCTTCAGGAACCTCGTACCTTCTATTCTTCCTTCAGGAACCTTGTGTTTTCAGGAACCTTGTGCCTTCTGTTCTTCCTTCAGGAACCTTGTGCCTTCAGGATCCTTGTGCCTTCTGTTCTTCCTTCAGGAACCTTGTGCTTTCAGGAACCTTGTGTTTTCAGGAACCTTGTGTCTTCTGTTCTTCCTTCAGGAACCTTGTGCTTTCAGAAACCTTGTGTCTTCAGGATCCTTGTGTCTTATGCGCTTCCTTCAGGATCTTTGTGCCTACAGGATCCTTGCGCTTTCTGTTCTTCCTTTCCTGAAACACTTGAACGCCTTGTTTATTACTGTGATTTTACCTCTAAATATTATAGATCTATAAAATTATATAGATCTGTAATCTATAATTGGCTGTCACTGAAAATTAATAAGAATCTTCCCTTAGTTTTACAAGATATCTTGTTTTTCAAGGTTAATTTGAATCCCCTAATTTCTGACCTAGTGAACATGCATTTTATTGGGGAAATATCACATTCACACAGGCAAATGGAAGAAATGTAAACCCTCCTTTACTTTATTTCTTTGTGATTTTGTGGAAACATTTCACACACTTTAAAAAAAATAAATAAATAAACGAAAAATAAAAAGACAGAATCCTTATGCTCCTCCATGTTGAAATATTGAATAAATGTTTTAGTGCAGTCCTGTTTAGCATTTTTGTTTATGAGTCCAGTTCATCTCAAGCCTTGCTTTTTTTTTTTTAAATGTTAATTGTGTCTTGTTCCCTGTCTTGTGATGTAAATGTGTAATAAAGTGGGGGAAAAAATGAAAAACAAAAACAAAAAAAAACACCAACATTTAAATTTTTTTTCCCTCGCAGCATAGCCAAACAGCAGGTTTGATGAAATACGTTAGTATTTCAGAGCATCGATTTTTTTTTCAGCTATTGTAAACTAGTTGTGTGATCATTTCCTTTGTTTTTGGTGCTCATCCTCATCATCATCATCCAGTATCTCTAAACTTCTGTCTTACACGGACTCAACTGACTCTAAATGACTGACTTATTTCAGGATCTTGCATGCTTTTATTCGAGTGAAATGCAATAAAATAATAATAATAAAGTTGCAGATTATTATGATGATGATTATGATATCGTCCAAGCCTGAACTAATCACGGCCCAGCCTTCTGATCTTCCCATGCATGGTTGCTTGGCTGCTGTAGTCTTCAGGCCATTATCTTGTGTAAAGTGCTCCATGTGTCTGGAGGTATTTTTGCAAGTCATTGTAGTGCTTCTTCTTTAGGCACATTAGTAACTGCGGAGTCAGCCAGGAGTACAGCTCGCATTACTCTTTCTCCGCACTTCACAAGATACTAATATTTCAGTATGTGATTAGTCTTCTTAAAATGTTCTGCCTTCTGTTCAACTGCGAAAAAGCTCCAGACATGCGACCACTGGTGACCTTTGTAACCAGAAGCGAGAAGAAGAGAAAAAAAAAAAAAAAAAAAAAGGTGCCATGGCTGAATCATGTTATTAACTGGAGGTGCCATGACGTGTCAGATGAGTCATTTAAACATCCAACATTGTTCAGTTACATTATTCACTAGATTTAAGATTCTACATTTGTTAAAAAATGAGGCTTATCATCGTCCCTTTCTACTCATGGATACAAAGTGTGCGTAGCTTCATATGGGCTACAGACAAACGATTTATACCTATAAAGTGACCTATATGGTTTTTACCTGATACCTGAAGTAGCCAATCGTTTTCAGCTACGACTATCTAATATCTACGACTATGAAAATTAAATGCTGATAATTAAAATGATGTTAAATGAATAAAATGGGGAAGGAAAAAAAAAAATATCTAAAAATTGAATTTCTAAAGAAAAATGTGTCACAGTCCGATGGAATGAGAAAATCTACGTTTATTGTTTGATGCAGAATGAAGGAGTATATTTTGAAATATGTAAGTATGTAAAGTAAGTAGCACTGACTGAAGCCTAAACGCACAAAGGGGTTCAGGACATTTGTTCGGTGTAGAGGGTGTGTGTATTGTAATCTTCTGTCTTGCTGGTGAAGTGGGGAAGTGGAGGGCTTCCAGTTGAACGTGGCTTCCCCACGCCAACGAAGTAGAAGGGCACGTGAGAGATCCGCCCGGTTGACCAGCACTGCAAACAGAAATGGTTACCATAGCAATCAGCATAATTCGTAGCAGAAATGAAGCAATTCAGGCAGTTCCAAAATCATAAATTCCCCCCAAAGTTTTAGACAGACAGACTGACTGAGATTAGTCATTCCCCCACACACCCTTTTTTTTTTTAAAGACAAATGCATATTTTTTTTTAAATTGACAAGTGATTGTGAAACCTCAGGTTGCAGTTTCCTGTAATTATTGATCTACTATCTCACGTAACCATTTTCCACTGCCAAAGTGCTGAATCAGCGATCAGCAGATGCATTTCCACCGTGCTGAACCGTTACACAGATGTCTAATGCATGGCGTAAGAACATTAACCGAGGATGGCTTTATATATTTTATGGCTTTAAGGTCTTTAGAGTCTACTCTAATACTAAAAACTTTATTTATTTTAATAGGACTTTTTTTTTATTTGCCTGCAGATCTTATATAACTCAATTTTCATACTAATAAATACTAATTGTTTAATAAGAAATTACTTTAATTTGTTGTTGTTGTTTTTTTTTTTAATATCAAGTCAGCTCAATCCACATTAGTTTTTGTGAGAAACTTGAAATTCCATTAATACAAAGTTTTCCGCACATACCAGCTAACACACACTACAACTGCACATCATCTAAGCTTGTGTAATACAATATCACTATGGTTCTACGTTTCCAAGCTATCCAGTGACATTTACTGCTGATTATATTACATACGCGCATTTTATATACGCTCGCTGTCCACTTTATTAGGAACGCCCGGACATTCGCGCAGTTATCTAATCAGCCAATCACGTGGCAGCAGCGCAAAGCAAAAACTCAGGTCAAGAGCTTCAGATAAATGTTCCCATCAAATATCAGAATGAAGAAAACGTGAAAAGCATCTCAGCATGCACAAAACATCAAACCCTGAGGTGGATGTGAGGCTATCATGGGCATGGACTCAGCCAAACCGGACAGCTGAAGACTGGAAAAAGACCAGGTGATTTTTTTTTAATCTTCAGCTGTCTAGTTTGGGTGAGCCTGTGCCCATGACAGCCTCAGATTCCTGTTCTTGGCTCATAAATGTGAAATCCAATGAGGGCTTCTGCTGTTGTAGCCCATCCACTACAAGGTTTGATGTTTTGTGCATGCTGAGATGCTTTTCTGCTCACCACGGTTGTAAAGAGTGATTATTTGAGTTACTATGTCCTTCCGGGCAGCTCGAACCAATCTGGCCAGTTTCCTCTGACCTCTCTTATCAACAAGGTGGTTCAGCCTGAAGACGCTCCACTCACAGGATGTGTTTTTTTTTTTTTTTTTTTACACCTTTCTGTGTAAACTCTAGAGACGGTTGTGTGTGAAAATCCCAGGAGATCAGCAGTTTCTGAAATAGTCAAACCAGCCCTCCTGGCACCAAAAATTATGCCACGGTTAAAATCACAGAGATCACGTTTTTCTCCATTCTGATGTTTGATGTGAACAATAACTGAAGCTCTAGACTTCTGCATGACTATCTGCATGACTGCAGTGTGCTGACTGGAAAATGGTTAAAACAGATCTTGCATTTTTTCACCCGAAAGAGGAAAAAAAAACGACGAAGGTCTTGACCCAAAATGATTAAACAGGCCTACAACGAAGTGTCAGATTTGACACTTTACAAATGGTTAACGGTGACGATAATTAGAAAGTGATTAATTACACTGGGGGGTTCTGACCGGTTCTCTCCCACTCTTTCATGCGATCTGAGCAGCATCAACAGAGGAAAAACGTCAGCCATGGGAATGTTGTACAACTGATTCCTAAAAGGATTACATCAAAATGAATCATCCAGTCACCTAACACGCTCATTTATCTGTCTTTTTTTAGGCTGATGGTTTTGGACGATTAAATTGTTTATTGGGATATTTTAAAAGGGAAAACTGCGATCAGGAAAAAAAAAAAAAAAAAAAAAAAAAAAAAAAAAAAAAAAAAAAAAAAAAAAAAAAAAAAAAAAAAAAAAAAAAAAAAAAAAAAAAAAAAAAAAAAAAAAAAAAAAAAAAAAAAAAAAAAAAAAAAATCAATATCACACAAGCCTAACATCAACATATAATAAAACCTCTCACCACAGTGAGCAGTGCACCATGCTGAAAATGAGGCTGGAACTGCATCAGTCTAGGCTCTGCTCCGGCCTCCCCTTTCACAAAACCACTAAAACAGAGTGCAACATAGCCACATGAACACGTATTACACATAAATACACGATGTTCAAGGTTGCTGATTCTACTTCAACCAGTATACAGCGCAATCGTAGTTTTAATTCATCAAATAAAAAAAGTGAGACAAAATTAAGTTAGACTTCAAGCAAAAATATAAATATGTACATTCCTAGCACTATCCTCTCCAATTTAAACCTGCAGAAAATATATCATTATTTATTTATTCATTCATTAAATTAGTTATTCAGTAATTACATACATTACATATATTATTATTTATTCATTAATTACAGCCTAAAATACTGTGAATCCATAAGGTTTTTACACACACTATATACACTATGTATATATACACTATGTAGCAGTGTTAATACTTAACTATTGCACAATTATCTAAATATGGGACATAATTAGATATTTGAGATAGTTGTACCGAAAGCATGAGCCCACTAGACTGAAAAACATAAGCTGAAAACCAAGTGCTATTTTTTTTTCCCCCTTGCATAACAATTTGTCCTTCTTCCACATATTATTATTATTATTATAAATTAGAATCCCCGGATAAACCCAAGGACAGTGTAGCGCACCACTGTAAAGCTCTGACTGGTCAGTTGCTTTTTTCTGGCTGGAAAATGCCCCATCCCTTGCCCTAGTCCTTAAGGCAAAGGGCACTCAGAAAGGAGCGGTAAATATCACTTACCGTACTGTAAGCAGAAAAGTACTCAGTACAGCTCCATATTGTGTTCCTGAGAAAGCTAAAGAGGGCTGTGTAACACTTTTTTTTCTTTTCTTTTTTTTTTTTTTTAACAAATACTGCTGTAAGATCTTGGCATGCATGTGCGCACAGAGGACAGGAGTTACGCCGGAATCCAGTGAATCCTGGATAGCCTTGAACAGCTCACATCTGCGCTGCTTTTCGCTAAATCATTACGTGGTATGTGGTATTTTTTCCACTGATGATACTCGTGATACTCACCATGGAAGTAACTCAAAGATGGGGCTGGAGCGTGTTTTAAATACAGCGATGATGGCAGAATGATTGGTGGATTCTGCATTTCCTGTTAAGGAAAATTAAGAAGAGAGTCTTTTAAAGTATAATTGATATATTTGACAGATGCACTAACAATTCTCGGGATACGACCAAAGGAATAGTCGAGTATTTAATAAACGTGATTACAAAATGGTAAAAATCATTCATATTATTTACACTTTTTTGACAACTGAAGTGGAAAGAAAACATTTTAATCATGTATTTTTTTTTTAACATGGTTCGCATGGATGGTTTTGCATTGTGATGGACACACTGCGGCACTGCTGCACTAAATAAATCACCAAGGGCTTTTTTTTTTTCCTCTACCTTTCAGAAGCACAGCCAGCCTCTCTCCAGTGGGATCCCAGGCAAGAGACTGAACCTCTCCTCCAACTCTGATTAGCATGGCAGAAGAGGAATTTCAGTAAACATGTTAATGCAATAACAGAATAATGCACACTACATCTTTAAGTACATAAAAACACAACAACTTACATGAGGTCACCATCAGGCCCGCTGAAGGTAGTCTCAGAGAGATCAGCCACCACTGCAGCAGACTTGGGTCCTCCTGAAACCAGTGATATCAGGCCATTAACAGTGGGTCCTAACCATTATACGCCTCAGAACGTATTTTTCCAGCATGCTTGAACGGATCAGATACAAGGCTTCTATTTTGAGTATTAAGAACACCAATGGAGGATGCAAGAGCAAACTTTCAAGGGATGAGGCTCGAGCAACCAATTATGGGACGTCTAAAACGTCTTTAAAAATTTTTTTAAAAAAACCACCAGTGTCTCCACCTCAATTATTCTTCTATTCCTTCCTTTTTATCCAGGTATTCAATCAAACATTCAATAAAATTCATTTTTTAAATATCAAAAATACTTCCTCCGCCCACGCCACTTTAAATATACTCTCACCATCAGCTTTATTAGTAACAACTGTACACCTGGTGAAAGGTTTGGACAATCTGGTACATAAATTATGAGGCGAATAATGTCAAGAAACTTTCCAAAAAAAAAAAAAAAAAAAAAAGTTGAGTACAGTGGTACAGTGGGGATCGAAAGTTTGGGCACCCCAGGTAAAAATTTGTATTAATGTGCATAAAGAAGCCAAGGAAAGATGGAAAAATCTCCAAAAAGGCATCAAATTACAGATTAGACATTCTTATAATACGTCAAAAAAAAGTTAGATTTTATTTCCATCGTTTACACTTTCAAAATAACAGAAAACAACAAAAAAAAAAAAAGGCGTCTGCAAAAGTTTGGGCACCCCGCAGAGTTTATAGCATGCACTAAACTTTCGATCCCCACTGTATAGACGAATTGTAGAGAATAAAAGCACACTAGGATTTATCACCTGCCATGTCTGAAAAAGCAAGCGCGTAGATCACCGTTTCTCCCTGCACGCAGAACAGCAACCTACTTCCATCAGGACTCCAGCACCCTGACTGGGGTTAAGCAAACAGACACAGCGTTACACAGAAAGTAATAACCCTGTCTGCGGAGATAACACCCCTTATCATTCATGTATGCCTTGTGTCATTTTTATCTCTTTGTGTAGAAAATGGACATGCAAGCTGTTCAGTGAAATGCCTCTCCAAGCAGAAAGTGAAGACTCGCCTAACTGGCCTGAAAGAGTTAAGACCGGAATGCTATCGAATTGTATATGTTTGGTACGATTAGCTAATCGTAATCAGAACGACGAGACCATGCAGGTAGCAGGGCCCGATGAGACCCTTGCACCGATTAACACCTGGGCCAACAGTGCAGTTTAAGAGTAGTTTTTTTCTATGCCGGACACAGCATTCTTAAGTAAATAGTTTGCTTTTTACTGTGAATGGCAACCATTAGACCCTAATCATTCAGCTTTTCAGAAGAATACTGTCTTAAAAGAATGTCTATATACTTCTGGCAATTTAACGTGAACCAGAGCTCTGTATTTGAGTTTAAAGGCAGTCAGGTAAATAAATCATATGTTTCATGGATAAATATCAACAGTGGAAATAAATGGAATTTATTTAGGACTGCGAGACTCAGGATTCCTCTGGACTACCAAGTCTTGGCTGGTTTTTTTTTAACCGTAAAATGCACTGTTAATGACTCTTGGCTAGAGAAAATTAGGAACCTTTATGTTAGGACCTCACAGCTACAGGGTGAGAGGTCCAATCCTGTGCTCAGGTTAATGCCTGTGTGGAGTCACACACGCTCTTCCTGGGTCTGCATGGGTTTCCTCAGCGTTTCTGCCACCTCCCAAAACCATGCCAGGAGATGAACCGGCTACTCTAAGTGTGAAGCAGTGTGTGCATGTGTGTGCACAACCCTGACCAGGACAAAGTGCTTACTGAGTGACTGCATTTCATTGGCTTAGTACATGTACTTTGAACAATGACAATAAAGTTGAAATCTAATCTAAGAAATATACTGTATAATTGTAATTAAACAAACAAACAAAAAAAACAATAAACAGGCAAATTATATCGCTTGATCATGCTGTACACAGTAACGTGCAACGGAAATAATTAAATAATTTATTAACGCATTACGCAATCTCTCACCTGACAGCGCCCTTTCAGACAAGGCCACCGTTCACAGGTCCACATCTTTGTCTCCCACACCCTGCAGGGGTGCAAACACACACACTTCTCTGTAAATTATTCACAAAGTCCAATTTTAACAGACATTCGAAGCCAGATGTTTCAAAGAGACGGTAATTGTAATAATGAAAATATTTTTTCTCTGCATTGAAATAACAGCAAACTTAATATTCATTAAAATATTATTATAACAGAACGAACGCTTTGTTGTCGCTGCTATGGTGAACAACTTGTAATCTGAATGAATGAATGAATGAATGTAAGAACTGCTAACCAGCACAGGACGCAAGGTGTTGGAACGCCACGGGTAAAATGAATTTAGCGTTATTTAACCGTTAATTTAGTGACTACCTGTTTTGTGTGTGCAAACAAACAAAACAAACAAAATAAATAAATAAATGCATGTAACAGCAAAATACCACTGTAATTTGCTAGGCAATATAAATTTCAAATTGTGACACGTCTACTGTGATGTGAGGAGCTCCTTAAAAGAAGACTTAGTTAAATAGTTAATAAAGAGTAAAAAGTTGTTTCTCTAGTTAAAAAAAAAAAAAAAAAAAAAAAAAAAAAAAAAAAAAAAAAAAAAAAAAAAAAAAAAAAAAAAAAAAAAAAAAAAAAAAAAAAAAAAAAAAAAAAAAAAAAAAAAAAAAAAAAAAAAAAAAAAAAAAAAAAAAA
>CM040982.1:18658666-18673824 GCA_022985145.1 Pangasius djambal
TTGTGTTTGGGCTGGATTGTGTTTGTGTTTGGGCTGGATTGTGTTTGTGTTTGGACTGGATTGTGTTTGGGCTGGATTGTGCTCGTGTTTTTTTTTGGGCTGGATTATGATTGTGTTTGTGTTTGGGCTGGATTGTGTTTGTGTTTGGGCTGGATTGTGTTTGTGTTTGGGCTGAATTGTGTTTGGGCTGGTTTGTGCTTGTGTTTGTGTTTGGGCTGGATTGTGCTCGTGTAAGAGTTTGGGCTGTATTGTGTTTGTGTTTGGGCTGGATTGTGCTCGTGTAAGAGTTTGGGCTGGATTGTGTTTGTGTTTGGGCTGGATTATGCTCCTGTTTGGGCCCGGGATTGCTTCAATTAAAGCAAAACCTGGCAACCCTGAAGACTAGCCCCATTTCAGCGCTGCTCGGATCGAGGCACCATTTTGGCTCGAGCGTCATTGCGCCCCCTCGCGGGAGTGACGCGTGACTCGGCGGCGTGACGTCAGCTTCAGCACCGGACAGCTCATTCCCCTCTCTCGCTCTCTCTCTCTCTCTCTCTCTCTCTCCCTTCATCCTTCCCTCCCTCCCTCTTTCTCCTCAGCTTGATCGACGAGGCCCGTTTGCCCGATGGGACTCATTCTGAATCGGCTGCACTCACGCGGGCTCCTTAGAAAACAAGGAGAGAAGGCGAGCGGAGAGGATACTCACAGAGAGACGACGCTGCAGCCGGAATCCGAGGAGAAAACAATCTGATCCCACCCCTCACCTGACAACGCGACAACACCAGGCTCGAGAGATACGGTAATGTTTTAGTCGCGAATAACGGAAACTCGCAGTACAGCACCGCGTCGCCTCAGTGTCTGGGCTGCACTCGGATTAACGGTACGGCGTGGTGCCCGGAAGCATGCATGACTCGGAGCGAAATCGATGGCAACGTTTTGAAAATGGATGATAGAATGTGTGGCGATGTGTAAGTGTGCGCGTGTGCGCATGCGTGCATGTTCTCAACAGACATTGCGGCACTTTGCGCTGGCTCTGGGGCGCATGGCTGAATGATCTCACACTGGCCATTAAGGCTTGTGCTTGGTGAAGATGTTTTTTTTATTATTGTTATTATTATTTTAAATTTTTTTTACGCAATTGCGCGATTACGCACAGCGAAATCATTTATTTAGGCTTTGTTTTGTTTTGGTGTGGACAGCGATGGTGCCAAATCACAGAGCGTCGTTGTTAGTGCTGCGGGTAACATTTAGTGTCAAAACACACACACACACACACACACACAGAGAGAGAGAGAGAGAGGCCACATCGTGTAATATGTAGGTGTGTAGGCTACTATTTATGCCTGTAATGCACGTTAACAGCCACTACTCTCGCTGTATTGGTTGATTGTGCTTATTTAATCAGATTGTACGGAAGCTGAAATGACGTACGCGCGCTTTTTACGTAGGCTCGTGTGGTCCAGTGCATCTTACGGAAACACCGTAGCGTTCAGAAGCCTGAATGATGCGGAGCCATGTAGCGCATGATTCTTCTTCATGGAGCGATTAGTGAGCTGGTTTCATTCATGCACTATCAATACTATATCAAAATAAGCTATTGATTACACTAACTGTGAGCCTGGCATCACATCTAGGGTTAGGGTTATGAAAACCTATGTATGGGGGGAAGGGGGGCTTAGTGGTTAGCACGCTTGTCTCGGACCCCTGAACACGAGGGTTCGAATCCCACCTCCACCCTGAGTGCATGAAGCCTTGCATGCTGTCCCCATGCTGAGGGTTTTTTTCTCTAGTACTCTGGTTTCCTCCCCCAGTCCAAAGACATACATTGTAGGCTGATTGGCATTTCCAAAATGTTGGTAGTGCATGAATGTGTGTGATTGTGCCCTGTGATGGGATGGCACCCCATCTAGGGCATCCCATGGGATAGGCTCCAGGCTCCTCACAACCCTGTGTAGGGTAAGAAGTACGGAAAATTGAATGGATGGAGAATATATATTATATAGACTGTCATTACAAAAGATTTCACTGATAATATAGTCACAGCTATCATATGGTTATAGTTACAAGTCATACAGGCTATTATTATTATTATTATTATTAGTAGTAGTAGTAATTGAGCAACTCCATTCTTGTAGGCTTCCTGCACAGTTTTGTATTTCCACTTAGATTTATGTATTTTTCAGACTGTTTTATCCAACAAAGTGTCAGTAGCTTTAAACATTAAGCTCCAACATTGAGTTACCACTTGCCTTGTTATAATCAGGTGTGATAGCAGTGGGGAATGCTATCATGAGACAATCATGAAACCATATGAAATCATATACACTATATGGCCAAAAGTTGGCAGACACCTGGCCATCACACCTATATATGCTTTTTGAGATTCCAGATTTAGTCCCTCTTGGCTGTTACAATAACCGCCACTCTTATTTGAAGGCTTTCCACTAGATTTTGGAGCGTGGTTGTGATGATTTGTGTTCATTCAGCCACAAGAGTTTTAGTGAGGTCAGGCACTGATGTTGGGTGAGGAGGTCTGGTGTGCAGGCAGCGTTCCAGTTCATCCCAAACGTATTCAGTGGGGTTGAGGTCAGGGCTCTGTGCAGGCCACTCAAATTGTTCTACACCAAGCATAGCAAATCATCTCTTCATGGAGCTCGCTTTGTGAAATGGCATTGTCATTCTGAAACAAGTTTGGGCCCCTTAGTCCCAGTGAAGGAAACTGATAATGCTACAGCATACAAAAACATCCCATACAATTGCATGCTTCCAGTGGTTGTGGCGACAGTTTGGAGAAGGCCTATATATGGCTGTGGTGGTCAGGTGTCCACACACATTTGGCCATATAGTGTATATATAAAATGTTGGACAAAATATTCTGCCTCCAGGGCCAAGTCTTAATATGCAAGAGAATACAGAGAAAGTGTACAGAGGACAGTATGAGACATGAGCAATATATAAAAAGTTGTGCACAGGACAGCACTGAAAAGCTTGCAAACTTCACAAAAAAGACAGGAACAGTATTTTCTTGTCCCGTCAGTCACCCGTCTGACCGTCTCATTTCTTTCTCCAGGTATTTTGACATTGAACATCAGTGTTTCAGCCCTTCCGTGTGAACATTAAGGGCTCCAGATCTTGGAGTTTCTTAGATGAGTGTGGCCGCCCATGGCTTGTGTCCATGAGCAGTGTCCCTCCCCCTCCCTTTCGGGATTCAGCACCCCAATTTCTGACACTCCATTTCGCCGGCCAGACTCTGATGTGGCTGCATGTACCCCGGATACTGAACTGACCCCCACACAGTGTGTCCTGCGCAACGTATTGTCCATCGATCCTGTCGGGGATGGGAACCACACACGAGGCAACACCCCCACTCCTAGTGATGACCCTGCACAGTTCTCCAACAGTGTGCTGAAGCTGCACGAAGGTGGAGCTGAAGGAGGAGCCATGCGCAACCAGTCGGAGAGCTTTAGGCTGCAGGCAGGTGGAGGAGGCTTTCTGGAGGGACTTTTTGGTTGCCTGAAGCCGGTGTGGACCATGATTGGCAAAGCGTACTCTACTGAAAACAAGCAGAGCCAGGAAGGTGAGTAACAGGAACAAAGTTAGATGAAAGATATTAACTCTGCATTCATAGATGTGAATTGCTTATTTCTAGACATAGTTCAGCTGTTAAAATCCCAGAACTTCTTTGGCTGGTCAAGACTTTCACTGCTCTCAGTTTAATTTAAGCTACTGAATTATGTGCCTTAACCTAAATAACGAAATAATAAACTGAGACTTTAAGGCCCTAAGTCTTTTGAGTAGGCTTTTTCCTCATGGAAAAATCTTTAAACTATTACAGTTAGAGTTGATCTATATACAAATGTATACATCGGTTTGTCAAAGTGCATAGAGAAGCCCATCAACAAGTTAATGCAGACTCAGATATTTATTGCTACATGCATAGGAAAGAACATCAAGTCAAAGTCAAAGCAAAAGCAAAAGTTTCTTCAAAGTCTTATACTGAGTCCGAGCTTCAGTCAAAGTCTCCAGTAGTCATTTTTACTCAAAGTAATGAATCAATATCCAAAATGGCTTCCTCAGAGTCCTGGGAGGTGCCCTTTGAGGAGATCTCAGAGCTACAGTGGGTGGGCAGTGGGGCTCAAGGAGCAGTGTTCCTGGGCAAGTTCCATGGCGAAGAGGTGGCCGTGAAGAAAGTAAGAGACATCAAGGAAACCGAGATCAAACACCTCCGTAAGCTCAAGCACCCCAACATCATCACGTTCAAGTAAGTAAATACACCCAACTGTGGTTGAAAATGTTGTAGAGGTTCTCAGACACGGTCATGTGTATTGTTGGTTTCTGTAACATTGTTCTTATTGGTGTACCGTACATCTCACTGTAGACATTTAGTACTGATTGTGTGATGGTTAGATAACATTTACTGTACATTCAAAGGAAATGTATGGTATGTTACATTTATAGCTGTCTATACTTCAGCGATGTTCATCCTTTCGTTCTACAGAACGAGTTGTGTTAGTTTTTTGCTAAATGATGATTTGCTTGCATCTTAGAGCTTTAAAATTTTGGGGGTTTTGTCTCTCAATCTTGGCCCTGCAGTATGTCAGGCTATGTTTGTGCTTTTTTGGACATGATAAAAAAAATTCTACAGTTCATACAGTTATACACAAATTATACCATTGTAAAAAATAACACTAAAAATTATATATTATTTTAATACAGTACAAAATTCTTAGAACACCTGCTTTAAAAAACTGAGCAAAAGGTTTCTATAACAAATAAATTAGAGTAAATAGTTAAAAAATGTCATCAGATCAATATTTGACTTTTAGAAATGCACCGGTTTTCTCAGGTACACAATTCCAGACAGATTTATTTATTTTTTAATCTGAAAAGTGGTCTTACTTCATATCCTCTTTTCTTTAACAGCATACAAAATACTTCTATGAGATGTAATTTGTTTTGGATTTCTTGCACGTCTAATATGCGGTCTTGTATACTAAAGCATGAATGCAGAAGAAATAAAATGAAGACAGCATTTATCAAAGAATACACTGTTTGTCTAAGACTTTGGACCAGTACTGTATACTGTATATACTTTATAGAAAACATATTAATAGGTTTTTGCGTGGTCATATCTAGTCTTCAGATTTTGATTCAGTTGTGGACGTTAAACAGCTGCCACTCCACAAGATCTTGAGCAACCGCTTTCGCTGTCGGTGAATAAGTGGTTGTGAAACACTGTAACGTCTAGTCGATGTCCTGCATGTTTTATGCGTACGTATCTATTTGTGCGCATGTTTTAGGGGTGTGTGCACACAAGCTCCATGTTACTGCATTATCATGGAGTACTGCGCACAGGGGCAGCTGTACGAGGTTTTGAGAGCAGGGAGAAAGATCACGCCTTCACTGCTCGTTGACTGGGCCATGGGTATCGCAGGCGGCATGAACTACCTCCACCTGCACAAGATCATTCACAGAGACCTCAAATCACCCAAGTAAGTTCTGTATTTCATTACTTTAGTTATGTGCTGCGATTTCGAGCTGTTTTGTTTGTTTTCCAAGTCAAGTTCTTAGTTATTGCAGTGTTGTAGTCTACCTGTATGTATATATATATATATATATATATATATATATATATATATATATATAAAATGATCAGCCTTAACATTAAAACCACAAAAGGTGAAGAGAATAGCACTGATTATCTCATTAAAATGGCACCTGTAAACGGGTGGGATATATTAGGCAGCAAGTGAACAGTCAGTTCTCGAAGTTGATGTGTTGGAAGCAGGAAAAATGGGCAAGCATATAGAGGACCCACGTCGCAACTTACAGGACTTAAAGGATCTGCTGGTGCTAGATACCACAGAACACATTCAAAAGTCTTGTGGAGTCCATGCCTCGGCGGGTCAGAACTATATATTTATATATATATATATATATATATATATATATATATATATATATATATATATAGAGAGAGAGAGAGAGAGAGAGAGAGAGAGATTTTCTCCTTAATTTAGTCATGGCCAATTCCCACCCATCAGGCATCACTCCCCTATCACACGACAGATACTAACCAGGGAGGTCGAAGGCTATCACGTGCTTCCTCGGAGGCGTGTGAAGCCAGCCAACTTCATCTTTTAAAACTGCTGCTCATGCAACGACCGGGGGTGGCGTAACACACTCTATCCGCCCACCTCCACACGCACGATCTCGCAGACGCCCGTGATTGTCTAGTGTCACTGTGATTGATAGGGAGAGAGAGCGTATGCCACGCCTCCGTCCCTGAGAGCATGGCAAATTTTGCTCTCTTGGATTTCAGGAGCCAGCTCTAGAAATATTTTAAATGTGCACATGCATTTCTCACCTGTCTCTGGCAACTGAATGTTTCAGTGCAAGGAGCAGATCAATGTCTGTCGGTGAAATCAAGTGAAAAGTGCAGGAACTTGGTGGCTGAAACACCAGATTCCTATTTACCAAAATTATCCAGCATGTAACATAAGAGTCTAAAACACAGTACCCTATCTGTGTCATATAGTTATTAATACTGTTACATGTAGTGATGTGTAGAAACACTGATTTATAGACTCCGGGCATATTGGATTGTGCTTTATTATTCATGAAGACAGTTATACACACATTTCCTGGTACAGGTAGCTCAATGTGTATGTTTGACAAGGCGGCAGCAATCAAAAACATACTCTACACAGGATTTGCTCACGTTCTCTCTTGTCTGGTTTCCCTACTATTAGTATGCTGATTACACATGATGACCTGGTGAAGATCTCAGA
This sequence comes from Pangasius djambal, assembly GCA_022985145.1. Lineage (NCBI taxonomy): Eukaryota > Metazoa > Chordata > Actinopteri > Siluriformes > Pangasiidae > Pangasius > Pangasius djambal. The sequence goes on from CM040982.1 coordinate 18,665,437, forward strand.
TTTTGGCACGTCGAAGGAGTTGCGAGATAAGAGCACAAAAATGTCCTTCGCCGGCACCGTGGCTTGGATGGCACCAGAAGTCATAAGAAATGAGCCCGTCTCGGAGAAAGTGGATATATGGTGTGCATTTTCTTTCCGAATATAACTGAGTTAATCAGCGTGATGGTGAATGACGGATTGGGGTGAATGATTCTGTGAGTGAGTGAGTGATTGAGCGATGGAGTGAGTAAATTAGTATGTTCAGTTAGGATCACTCATCTCCATTTCTTTTCACTCTTTTCTCCAGGTCGTTCGGGGTGGTTCTCTGGGAGATGCTCACAGGTGAAATCCCCTACAAAGACGTGGACTCTTCAGCTATTATCTGGGGCGTGGGCAACAACAGCCTGCAGCTGCCTCTGCCGGAAAGCTGCCCTGATGGCTTTAAGATCCTCTTAAAACAATGCTGGTGAGTGTAATCAAAATGATACGGAACATCCTAGAGTTAAGGAAGCCTGATTGATACCCTGTAATCTCCATGTACTCTCTAAATGAAATGCACTAATAAACTGACGAGCCTTTCCTACAAAAAGGCATGGAGCATTGTTAATAGCGATGTGAATGATTGACACTCTTTGCGTAATTGTTACAGAGACCTGAAACGCAAGAATGTTGGGAGAAATTCAGAGACTGGAAAAATGGCCAACTCCAAATAAACAGCATTATACAACAGTTAGTTTTGGTCCGATAATTAGATTGGACAAGCGGCATTCCAAGAGTGCTGGTATTTAGTGTTAGCTATACTAACACTGTTTGTATCACGCCACTTGTCTGTGTTCATGACATAAAATTCTAATTCTAGTAATAGTTTGTTTCACTGAAGCCATTGCTATGGGTTGTCAGTCAGTCTGTGCGTTGGCATGGCAACATGCAATGCTCCAGCCAGCTGTGGCTTCTTTGGGAACTATTTTCGTTGACGGAGCAAAAATTAACAAAATATTTGGCCGTGTTGTGTCTTGGCTTAGTGACGGTGGCCGAGTGGTTAGCACGGTTGCCTCGCACCTCCGGGGTTGGGGGTTCATATTTCCCCCTCCGTCCTGTGTGTGAGTTTTTGGCAAAGTCATCAGTGCATCATGAGCATAACATCATAGAGCTGCCAGAGTTCATAGTAATTTAAAGTTCTAAGTCCTCGCTTGACACCTGACACATTTGAACATTGATCCAGTAGCAAGAGTGTAAAATAAAATCAAAAGTAGCTAAGTTGAGTCTATGGTGATGTGTGTGCAGGAACTGCAAGCCCAGAAATAGGCCATCATTCCGACAGATTCTGCTGCACCTGGATATTGCCTCGGCCGACGTGCTATCCACCCCACAGGAGACCTACTTCAAATCGCAGGTAACACGCCCATCCAGACATGCAGACATAAATATGGCTGTTTAGCGTATTAGCCCCAAAATACTGCACCTGCTTTGTTGAATACATGGCTGTGTACGTGGGTTTTGTGTGTTTGGTGGGTGTAGGCTGAATGGCGTGAGGAGGTAAAGCAGCATTTTGAGAAGATCAAGTCTGAGGGAACATGTCTGCACCGACTGGACGAGGAGCTCATTAACCGTCGCCGTGAAGAGCTCAGGTCAGTGCCATGGCAACGACAAACATAGACTTCATTTCAAAAATCCCATTCCATTCTGTCACTGCCGTCAAGATGTTATGGTTATTGCGGAATCAGGCGGGTGCTTCTTTCTTTTTTTTTAAATCACTGTTCATTGTTACAGTCATAGAACAGAAAAGAAAAGACACCTTAGCTATCTACGACATGCTTAAATAACATAAAATATTTAAAAAAATATGTGAACAATATAGAATGCCAGAGTAAAAACCCCTTGATAGATAAACTACATGATAGATTTGGTGGTATTAATGCTTAGGATGGGTAGCACAGTGAGCTAGTGTTTATATGGAGGTTCACATGTTCTCCTCATGTCCATGAGAGCTTCCTCTGGGTTCTCCTGTTTCCAACTGGGCCAAGACTGTATTCCTGAGAAATACCTTGTCCGAGGGGTTCATTTCCAATCCTGCATTTTTGGAAATAAATAGAACTGCTATTCAGCTATTATTTTTGAACTAATGCTCAACTGAAATATTCCAGAAAAACCCTCAAAGCAGAATTTCAAATGTGGTTCAAACAGGCATGCCCTTGACATCAGAGAGCATTATGAGAGGAAGCTGGAAAGAGCCAACAACCTTTACATGGAACTGAGTGCTGTCATGCTACAGCTAGAGCTGAAAGAAAAAGAACTGCTTAGGTAAAAGAACTCACACACGTACACGCTATATATTCACAGGTCCTATATTAAGTATAGAGTGAACAGCATGTAATATAAAGTACTGTGCAGAAGTCTTAGGTACGTGCGATGAAATGCTGTAAAGTAAAGAAAGTAAGAAAAATACTACAACATGCACTAAACAGTAATGAACTAAACAAAGTCAGTATATGGTGTGACAACGCTTTGCTGTTTTTCTTAAATTTGGAGTACAATTAGTGCAGTTTTATAAGGAAATGGGCTGTAAGTGTTACTGAGCATCTTGCAGAAGCAGCCACAGGTCTTCTGGAGACTTTGACTGTCGCACTCGCTTCTTATTTTTGCAGCAAAACCCAGCAGCCTTCATTATGTTTTTCTGTCTGGAAAAAAGTGTCTCTTATGTAATCTGCTGCTTTCTTTACTGACATACAGACATTTTTCTGTAACATTTAATTTTGTGCTGGAAAACTAATGTTTGGAATCTAAAATGTTTTTGTACTGAATCAATAATGTAGAAGTCATAAAATAAATATCTATTTTATGTATTTTACCTAAAGTTGTACTAAAAAAAAAACAGGGTGTCTAAGACTTTTGCACAGTACTGTACGTAATACGAAACATTAATTAGGTAACTTTGGATATGCATGGTATATAGTGAAAATGACAAAGCCCTTATTTTATTCAATTCCCTTTCGAATTGCTTAACAAATGAATTAGTATATCATTTGTGAGTACACATAAGCAAAATGAAAATAAACACATTTCATAATGTTTTATGTACTGCCAAAAAAAAAAAAAGAAAAGAAATTGAGCATATGCCAGAGTACCATAATGTAATGTAAAAAAAAAAAAAGTTGCTTTTCCAAATCTGGTAGCTTTCTAACTCAAATTCCAGTCTTCATGATGATTTCTCCGAAACAATAATAATAATTTAATGGTAGCTGGGAAAATACTTCTATTAAATAACAGTAATAAATATTCTGGTATAAACATTATGGTTGAAGAATTTTCTCCCAGTACATTAAAAAAAACCCACGATGGTGTTTACAGAAGGGAGCAGTGTCTGGATAAGAAATATCCTGGGCTGTTCAAACACCATCCTTCAAACACAGTGGACAAACTCATTAAGAAGAGGAATGTACCCCAAAAGCTTCCTTCTCATGGCAAGAGGTGAGTACTGCTGCATGTCGAGGGATTTCTTTGCTCTTCCGAGACATGTTGTGCCTTATGTGTCTTTGACGTTTGTGTCTTTTATGGTAAGTCTCCAATTTGAAGACGTGAACTTAGCCATGGATTAATCCCGTTAATACTGAGGTCAGGTCAGAATAACCCACCTCGAGCACTAACCGTGGAGCTTTGTACTCATGTGAGAAATGGCACGCATGAATTGCGAAAAAGATTTCATGGCAAAGCTGAATTGCATTTAGTGATGTTCGCACATCTCCATAAAGTTGCAACTTGCTCACAGGCAGAAGTGGAAGTTATTTTGACTCAGGTTTACGCCAGTAAAAAAAAATATCCAGCACCTGAAAAGGCCAAAATCTGAAGACACATTTCAGAACATGTACATTAGTTTGAATTTAGTGAGGAGGAAAAAAATGGAGAAAAAAAGATCTATCCTGTACCCAGGTGATCATGGACACACAGGGAAACTGCTGTGTTTGATTGTTTTAGGTGCTCTTTGGCCTCTCATGGACCAGTGCACCCTCCCCGATGCTGTCTTTTATAAGCAAGGGATAATGAAACCTGATGTATTCAGGAAGAAGAAGAAGAAGCCTTTATTTGTCACGTGTACATTACAGCACAGTGAAATTCTTTTTTCACATGTCCCAGCTTGTTAGAAAGCTGGGGTCAGAGTGCAGGGTCAGCCATGATACAGCACCCCTGGAGCAGATCAGGGTTAAGGGCCTCGCTTAAGGGTCCAACAGGAGCAGCTTGGCAGTACTGGGGCTTGAATCCCCCGACCTACTGATCAGTAACCCGGAGCCTTAACCTCTGAACCACCACAAAGAAGAAGCCCAATAATTAGGGAGTATACAGCTGCTTGTAGGTTGAGACATACCAGATCGGTCACTTATCTCTTTTGGAAACACGTCAGTACAAGAAATCGAAGCACTGACAAAACTTGGACATGCCACGTGCACAGATCAGTGTCTTCTCCTTCTATATGGCTTTTCTTTTCTTTTTTGGATGGCTAGTTTTATTAGTCCTAATGTATAGATTTGCATTGGCGTATTTTCTGGCGTATGTTTGTAATTATGTGCACCATTGGGGGAAAAAAAAGCTATTTTAAACTTGACAGCATAATCCGTACATAAAATTGCCGTAACTTTACACACACTCAAACTTTCATTGACTCAGTTTCTTCATAGAACAAGAAAATATTGTTCGGGACATTTTGACCTGTGAGTGAAATTAGTGACTGTAATGTTTGTTTCAATTCAACTTTATTTGTATAGCACTTTTAAAATTAGACATTGTCACAAAAGCAGCTTTACAGAAGTCCTGTCAAAACAAAAAAGTCACAGGAACAGGCAGTTACTGTCTTGTAGGCGGGAGTGGGCGATCAGTTATGAAGCTTGCGGAACCAGGAAAGGCCACATTCAGTAATATGGGAACATATTGTACATGGTGGGTTGCTAGGATGCACATTTACTGTGTTCCTTCATTCATTTATCTCTAGTAAACGTTTCGCTGGATCATGATTGGTTTAGTTTAAATTGCTAATTGTTGTATATTTTGGGAAATAGAGCCAAAAATATATCACAAGCGAGTACATGTAGCTGCTCTTTGTCCCTGGATTATGGATTATGGATTAGACAGGAGTGGTCAAACTTTCTTCACACACACACACACACACACACACACACACACACACACACACACACACATCTAGCAGGTCAGTTAAAGCAAGACTTTGTGTCCTAACCTCAAAGTCTGGCCTTTCATCTGTGTCATGCACCAAGTTAGTGACTGATTGCGTAACAAAATGCAATGGCTATTTGTGTGAAACTTCTCTTTATGTTTCCATAAACAGACCTGACCTCCTAAGATCAGAGGTCATCCTCCCGAAAATGGACCCTGGTGTGGTGCAAGTGACGGTTCCTTCTTGTGCGAACCGGACCTCCACTTCGCCAAGTCGTGCCCGGAGGGTTAAGACGCGGCATCGCAGAGGGGGCCGAGGCAGCAGTGGCGATCTCTCGGGGCCCAAGCACGCCGCTGGAACCTCCACCAGAGAGAGAGAGACGCCCGCATTGGGCACCGCAGCGCCCAGTGGCACTCCAGCAACCGATCAGACAGTGGGTACTGCTCCAAGAGGAAGCCAGCTGGAAGCCCCTCCACTAAAACTGTCCTCCTCCAGCCCAGACCTGCTTTGCTCCACCCACGGAGCTGAGGGCGGAGCCAGTGGTGGGGCTGGCAGTCTGAGCGTGTGTGAAGGGCTTGTTAGCGGAGTCCGGGGCGTGGCTGAAGCTGCCGTGGGACTGGATGAAACTCCGCCACGAAGCGACACAGCGAGCGAGGACGCTGCGTCACTTCCATTCTCCAGCAGTCCAGACTCACCCTGCTGCGCAAGGGGAGTGGCCGTGGGACGGGGACACACTCTGGGCGAGGAAAGGGAGGAAGGAGCCGGGGCAGTGCGATTGCCGAGGGGAGCCAGTGGCAGTCATTTGACTCCATCAGCTATACTTTACAGAGCAGCTATCACACGCAAGCAGGTGTGTCACTCTTTCTCATACATGCCATCTGGCAATGTGTACTGATCAGCTGAAACGCAGTGACGTAAATGTAAGCTTGTCTACGTTGTGTCACACAGCGCCGGGGCGTATCTTCAGAGGAAGAGGAGGGAGAAGTAGATAGCGAAGTGGAACTGCCAAGGAGGCGGTGAGTGAAACGTGTTTAAGGAGTCGTAGGTGAAAACACTAGATATTATAAGGGAGTTAAATTTGTGACAAAAAAGCGAAGAAAGCTAGGTGGGTAGTTTTATAGAATATAGAGTCTAAAGCATAAAATATTGTTGCTCATCTTGTTACCGTTAAGCTAAAACGGCCTTGACATAATTGACGATAATTATATGATAGCTGTAATGCAGATGTGTCTTTAAAAGTAATTATTTTCATATTCACTGAAGAAATTGAGCAAAGATACAAAGATAAATGTTTTTGCATATGGTTTGCATATTGTAATGTTTATTTCATACAGTCATTCCAGTAATAATACCAGTAATTCTGGTGGAATTTGTACAAATTTCTATTATATGGGTTCTATTGTGTAATGAAAGCATGTGATCCACAGTGAAAGTACCACCTTAACATCTTAACATTCTGATGTCAGATTTTTTTAATGACCAGTTTGCCGATATGTCCGCCTTAATCTTCAGACGGCCAACTAGTATATCCAAGTGCCAGTCCGTGTCCACCTTCAGCTCAGAGAATTTGTCTGTCTCTGATGGAGAGGAAGGCCATACCACTGACCACTCTCACAGCGGCACACCAGACGTGGTCAGCACCAATACCGATGAGCGGCTGGACGATCGAAGTGATGACCTCATCTCACAAGGCTCTGAGATCCCAGCTGACATCACAGACCCTGCGATCTCGGAGCGGGAGGCTGCCGCTCTGGAACAGGAGAGAGCAAATTTTGATCTGGAACAAAACATTCTGGAGGTGAGAATCCTAGATCCACACACGAAGTATGAATGATCTCAAGATGAAGTGCACGTGATTATGGGTTCTCCGTGATGTGCTCATTAATCATTCATTTGAAACTTCAGGAAAACCCCCTTAGAAGGTAATCTCATGCGTCGCTTAATCTCATGAGATCCTCATCTTCACGTGCCTTGTGAAAACGCCTAAAACGCAGCACGCGGAATGAATCGATGCTTCATGCTTACATCCTAAATGTTTCTGTAATTAGTGATCAGCGAGGCTTCCCAAAAGTGTTTTGCAATTAAGTCTCGCATTTAGATGGCATGTTAGTCTTGGAAATGATAAATATTTCCTAATTTTAATTTTCATTTATTAAAATGGAATTACCTAATAAAAGGAAATGGTTGTATAATGAACCATAATGTGCTTTATGCAAGTCCGGACCTTTAGGCTGAATGTTATTGAAAGCCTTCATGAGTTTAACATCCGGGGATGCTGTAAAGTTTTATTTTAGCATAATGCTGTTTAAGGTAAAACATTGTTTTCTACAGAACACTGGTTTTAAAAATAATCACCAGACCTACTAATGAATAATTAAAGTGAAGCCTGTGCTGGGAAATATAATAGTATGAGCACATTCTTGCACCACAGGTTTTTTAATAAGGTTCAAATACTGAGGTTGGAGTTCTCATTTCCAGTAACCCCATTTCTGTATGATTTGGATGTGTTAGGGTTTTATCTTGTTGTAAGTTCCCCTTTACAATAAGCCTTAACCTGCTGACAGGTTAACTTTTACAATAAGTCAAGGTTATTGTAAGGATAATGGCTGGGTATGTGGCAGAATTCACGAAGCTATCAACCTCCACAGGAGGCCATATGTTTAGAAAAGCGCCAAACCATCAATGATCCACCGCCATATTTCACGGTGGATATCAGACGCCTTGTCCTTGTATCAATGCTAATGGCGTTCATGGCCAAAACTGTTCGAGCTTGGTCTCATCTGGCCGCAGCACACGATTCCATTTGTAGTTCTATTAACGCCTGCCGAGGCTTCAGCATCGTGTGGGTTGTCCACAGGAAGGACTTTTTTTTTTAATGCAAACCTTCCAAGCAGTCTTTACAGAGATGGTAAATATGGTGTGATCAAATATTTTGACATTCAGCAAACCATAAGATTTACCTTAACTGTCCAATTCTGCAGCAGTGATCTTTGTCGCCTCACTCGCCTTAATCCTGACTGTGGAGTATGGAACTTTTTATTATGGCCTCGAGTGTGTTTAATGGTGCTTTTGTACTTTCCTATATTCGCTACCTAGCTAGAAATGCTAACCACCATTTGTCTCTTTTATGTTGAAAACTCCGTCAGTTGTCCCTGTAGTGGTGGATAATGTGCGTAGTGCCATACTGACGGCGCCACGAAACAGGAACTGTCAAAGACAGCAACAGATTAAAAAAAAAAAAAAAA
>CM040982.1:18673924-18694749 GCA_022985145.1 Pangasius djambal
AATTTTTTTACAGTATGAACAAACATATGAGGCTACATGTGAATTCATGTGGATGTCTGAGCTACTCTCAAACAATCAGACGTGGACCATTTTAATATTATACCGAATGCTGACTGTCCTGCAGTATTATAATGTATCAGGTATCAGGGTATAGTATGTTATAGTATTTGTAACATTTGCAACATGCCATGATGAAACACCCTAATCAAAGCATCAGTCGATCGCTTACTAGCTACACGTTATAGTATAGACTTTCTTTTGTTTTCTTAGCCTCAAACATCTTGTGTTGTCACAGACATTAATGATTGTTAACGGAAAAATGACTGCTAACAGTAGAAATGAAAAGAAATACACGATGCAGGTGGTTTTAAATCATATAAAAGCTGTATCTCTGTGTCTTCCCCAGACCCGGGCGTTGTGTGAAGATTCGGATTGCGACAGTGCCGAGCTAGACCAATCGGGGAGTGGAGAACCAAGTCGCCCCCCGAGTGCCGGAGGCTGGGGTCAGGGTCCTCAGAACTAACAAACATGTGCATACAAAAAAACACCCAGCCCTGTGCATTTGTATATATATATGTATATATGTTCACCACAACACCTACCAGCACACTTCCTTATTTGTAGTATCACCGCAACACCTGATACACCAGACATACACTTTTACACAAACACCATGAAATTGCCTATCTTTGGGCCTGTAACAAACTGGTGATGCAGAATCAATTGATTAATGTAAAAAAAAAAAAAAAAAAAAAAAAAGCAAATATTAGCCACTTTAAGAACATACTTTCACAAGCTGGTCATGATGTCACTGAGATTCCAAAGACCAGGGCCCCATTCTTTGTACATTCTTTGGCTCTCATATCAATATAAGTTGAATCATTTGAAATTCCACGGAAAAAAAAAAAACTGAATTTGGTTACTCAAAGCAAGTTCAAGGTTACAGGTGTTCCTATCTTTTTCTAATCAGCTCCTACACATACTCATAAAGCTTGAAATAAATTACAGTCGTACCTGTAGTTGTACTTACATTATACCTATTATACTTGAACTCATTTACGTCTTCAACAAAAAAATAGGGCTACACACTTTTCCATAGATAATGATTATGAAAGGTGCTGATTCTTATTATCTGGAGGCTTTATAATAACACATACTGTCACCCTCATATCTACATCCACTATACGTGTCTGTTCCTGTCTCAGATAATTACGGCTTCGTTTCAACCACCAAGACTCAATAGCGATCGAACTGTTCAGTCGAACCGTTATCCTGTGGGATTGGTCTGGGAATTGAAGAGAAATTTGATGTCTTCTATAGGAGCAGGAATTAATTTTTGAAACTAAGCAGGCAAGAATGAGCAAAGCAGACATTATTGTAACAATGAGTAATAGCAGAGTTGTAGAACAACACTTTTGTTGGCTAGAAATATCAGTGCTCATTATCAGGAGTGTCATTTTAGCCCGCTCACCCAAACACACATATAAACACAATACTATTTAGCGTCTGTTTCCAAGTCTTCAAAATGTATCCCTCACTGTCTCTAGGTTTACAGACTTTGGGCCTCATTTATCAACCATTTACTAAAGTTGCTTGTAAATGTTTTTTCGTAGGCCAAACTAAAAATTCCTGTCCGTTCCGGTAATGCCGATTTTCGTTTTCCGTTCACGCGCGCATGCTGATAAATGCCAATCACCCATAAATTACCAGGCTCGTTGCCAGCACGGCTGATTTACATTTAGTGAAATTATTTACATTTACAAAACTCCATGATAGGCAAAGTTCACAGAGAGCTGAACGACAAAATGATGACCAGATGTGCAAAAGAGCACCTCTTTCCAGTAATGCAGCTCAGCCAATGCAGCGCATTGCCTTCCACAGGCACAGACTCACTCACAGTCTTCCTCTTATCATAGGGTGCCATTACTTTGTCCTAATCGAGTGGCTCACCTTGCTTTTCTTAATTTATGGATTTGATTTTCATTAGTCCTTAATATAAAAACAACTGAGTTTCACAAAATATTGTGCAACTGAAATCAATTTTCTGTTTAAACTACACAGCATAATCTGTATTAAAAAAACTCACGCCAGTTATATGATTTGAAGTCTTTCAGCTGTTAGTGTCCTTACACATAAATTTACACAAACTCAGGTGTTTTTCCGAACTAGCTGGACTTTCATTAATACCACTTTACTAGTGTAAATGCACTTTCGAACAATTTACAAGTAAATTGTTTGCATCCAGGTGGGGCTCAGTGGCTTAGTGGCTTAGTGGGTAGCCTGTTTGCCTCACACCTCTGGGGTTGAGGGTTTGATTTACACCTCCACCCTGTGTGTGTGTGTGTGTGTGTGTGTGTGTGTGTGTGTGTGTGTGTGTGTGTGTGTGTGTGTGTGTGTGGGGCGTTTGCATGTTCTCCCCGTGCTTCGGGGGTTTCCTCTGGGAAATCCGCTTTCCTCCCCCAGTCCAAAGATGTGTTGTAAGCACTGGCATTTCAAAATCGTAGTGAGTGAATGGGTGTATGATTGGTGCGTGTGTGTGTGTGTGTGTGTGTGCAGTTGTGCCCTGCAATGGGCCGGCCCCTTGTCCAGGGTGTCCCCTGCCTTGTGCCCTGAGTTCCCCAGGGATAGTCTCCTGGCTTCCCCGTGACCCTGTGTAGGATAAGCGGTATAGAAAATGGATGGATGGATGTTTGCATCCATCTTGATAAATAAGGCCCATTGTTTGCTTAAACGTGTTGAAGTGCTGCACTATTGCACTTCTCTCTTTCAAGAGTGGATCAGCAGGAGGTACTCAGCTGTAGTTATTCCTAACAGAAGTATTGTTTATTTAGCTCGCTAGTCACGAATACACAAATTATTGCGCTACCTCAAAGATGATAGTAGGATCACCCCACAAAGGAAATGTGTTCATATGAGCACTCCATGTTAACACCATATTCATTGTTCTTACATCCTGGCTTTGTTCATGTCACCTTTGCCAGTTAATTAATTAAGCATTTTCCCATCAGAATGTCAGAATATTCAAGGAAGCAGACATACCTGTTTTTGATTGCGACTGAATCCTCAGATGGACATTTATCTAAAATAAGCCGCTCTGAAAAAAAGGGAAGATTGCTTGCTAAAAAAAAAAAAAAAAAAAACGTGAGGCTGCGTGATTTTCCGGCTCAGCATTGCAGTGAAGTATTGCTCGTCAATATTATTTTGTCGGCTTCTTTTTCATTCATTCATCATTTAGAACAGAGCGTGTGCTTGCGCGGCGCACGGACGCAAAAAAAACACTAACCCCAGCCTTACCTTAATAAAGTAATGTCATTCACCAATCACTGAATCAGTGTTTACGATTGGCACCGATGAGTCAATGCTAACAACGTTCCTAATATATTTCCCCCCCCATTGAAAGCAAATTCAGAGCCTAATTCGGTGCTTCATCTTCCGTTGTATCACGGCAGTACATACAAAGTCGTATTTGTAGAGCGCACTAACGTGGCTAGCTACTTTGTCGACTTGCTTTTTGAATCTCGCAGCTCATGTTTTCACATGTGGGTACGGAAGAGACACGTAGGCCATCGGTACAAATTCAGAGCTAGCGCTTTTGCCAGGCGTCGAGTACGTCTCGCTTCGACATTCCTGCAACCACGTGGACACAGTATTTATGGTTTACAGATGGCCCTAGTTTCCAAAGACACACTGTCTAACTTTCTCTAGAATCCCTTTGTTATTGGCATCTATAGCTATTCAATAGATAATGGAATTAAGGGATGTGGGTGAAAGTGTCGTGTTAAGTCAAAATCTGCTTAGGGCCCCACAAAAGCTAGGATTGGGACCGTTTCCACCAGAGGGACAAAGCAAAGAACACTGTAGGGTGCTAGAGTTAGGGACCCTTTTTTTTTTCTTCTTTTTTTTATTTCCTAAACATATACTCTCAAACGCATCACCAGGTAATGTGAGTTTCAATCTTCACCTATTCATCTAGCTCCAAAGCTCTTGCTTTTGTTGTTTCTAAAATGGCATCCTATCCTGCCAGTTTTCTGACTAACCGACACTGCGTGGGAAAGCATGAGAGATTTTCACGATTTTCAAAATTTCGCCCTTGACTTGTCTTTGTGAACTCACATAAACTTTGACGTCACGTGTGACTTCAAATTTCTCACGTGATACATGCTTATGATAGAAAAGCATGGCTTATATGAACAATCTATAAAGAATGGGGCCCAGGAAAATGCCACGGAAAATCTACAAATATTTAAAACACCTTTTTTTTTTTTTTTTTTTTTTTTTTTTAATGAAATTAAAATGAAAATTTGGCAGATGAGGATTTGATTTATTAATAACACGAAGGTGTTGATATCTGCCCAACTAACTAATGATAGCTGGAAAACATGGCAAAGCTAATACAAGAATGCAAGCATGATGACTTTCACCGAACTGAATCTACGTTTCACTTAAGTGTCATTTTAGAATCTGTTTAAGATGCAAATTAGGAGCAACATTGAATTAACATTCAGATATTTTTCATCTTCGTAATTGCCTCCTGATCTTAAGATTTGTTTTTTGTTTGTTTTTTTTTTCCTTTAATAGGGACATGCAATATGTACATTACAGATATTCGGAAGATGACACTTTTATTTTCTGTACTTCCTGTAAAAAAAAAAAAAAACATGGCGTAAAACAAAACAAAAAAAAAATTTTTTTTTGGATGTATGAGGATTTTAACTTCATAGTTTTGAGAGTTATAACGAACAAAATGCATGAAGTCTGTTTGTAAGCGATTTAATTTTGAATTAATTGTTTTTTATAAATTTAATAGAAAATTTTTTTTTTTTTTTTTTTTTACCTTGAATGTGTGTAATAGCCTTGTGTTGCTTGTAGGCACTTTATATAATAGAATGTTAATGTCCACTAACTTATCACCTTCTCATGACACTAAAATTAATGTTTAGTGACAGATGGGTTTAGGTCAGGAGCAAAGGATGTAGGTCAAAAAAAAAAAAAAAATGCAGAATGTGTGTAGCTTTGTAGAATATCCTTTGAATATGTTTAGAGTCAGCGCAACATATGGGGACCGTCATGAGTTTTTCCTTTAGAAATAATTCCGCTTCCTGGAGGCGTACCTTCCTGCAAAGTTCTTCTCCACGCTTATCTAACACACCCGACTCAGCTAATCAGGGTCCTCTGAAGATGTAGTGAGAGCAGGGGATCAGGTTTTGGGCTAAACGGTGTAGGAAGGTAATGTTTTGGGGAGTTGGATTATTAACCACTAACTGTTCAAAAACCACCACGCACAGTGTGTTCCGTAAAAATGTGACTCCCAGGTCCAATCAAAGAAAATGTAACAGTTGTGATTTGATGATGCCTGTTGTCCCGGGTCAAATCAGTCCAAATCCATTTTTGGCTCTTTTTTTAAAAAACTTTTTTTTTTTAGTAACTTTTGCAAAAAAAAAAAAAAAAGGTTAGGTAGATCTCACGTTTCCAAATTGGAGCTATGAAAACAAACAAGAAAAGCCATGTTAGTCATTGTCTTATTTATTTATTTATTTATTTATTTATCTATCAATCAATCAATCACATGGGCTTTCCTTTAAAAACTCTAAAAAAAAAATTCAAACAGGAAAAGGCATGTTAGTCATTGTCTTATTTATTTATTTATTTGTTTGTTTGTTTGTCCAAAATTTATTTATTTGTCCAAGTTGACCAATATTTATCAGTCCAAATCCATTTTTGCCTCTTTTTTTAAAAAAAAAAAGGTTAGGTAGATCTCACTTTTCCAAATTGGAGCTATGATCAAAACAAACAAGAAGAGCCATGTTAGTCATTGTCTTATTTATTTATTTATTTATTTATTTATTTATTTATTTATCAATCAATCACATGGGCTTTCCTTTAAATACTCTAAAAAATTTTCCTTATTCCTGAATTAATCTTATTTTTACTCATTATTATTAATCTTATTCCTGAGATCCTGTGGAGGAATCCACCTGCCCTGACAAGTACTTGATTTGATCCTGGATAACCGTCATTGGTTAAAAAAAAAAAAAAAAAAAAAAAAAAGGAAGAACATCACTGAGTATAGATAATAACTAGACATCAGGCAAAACCTTTTTATCTACTTCAGGTGGTACGGGTGCTGAACTTAGGGTTTGAAGAGACTCTTTTTTTTTTCTCAAGCTTGTTTTAACTGAGTAATCATGTTGACCAATGTACATATATAGCAAAAATATTTAAGTGACATTATTGATGTAAATGCAGATATATTAATAAATCACTAATGGGGCAGTTTTCTGGGCACTGGTTAAAATGTAGTCTTAAGATTTGTGATTATGGTCTTAAGGTTTTCGTGGCAAGGCGTAATCTCTGCCCAAAAAACCCCACCATTGTATAATGTAAAATTATGTAATAGTTGGCATCCGTTTACGTTACTTTCCAGTATCATTCTGCAATTTTCTACATCTGAACTTGAACACTGGCCAAGGGTGAAAGCTCATACTGATTACTCAGCACGAATTGTACTCAGCACTGTACTGTGGAAACACGAGGTAGACATATGGTGCTTGGAAAAAAAAATAAAAAATAAACATTTTGTTTGACTTCTGGATAACAAATAGCTAAGCCTTTGTTTCTATGACTGCAGTCCTCTATAGACAGTTTCACAGCTTATGCGATGGTTTTATTGCTAATGATTAAAATGGAGAGAGAGAAAAAAAAAAAGGTGGCTAAAGACTTTTCAGGTAAATGGCATGATTATAAATGAAATAGGAATAGAAATTCTGTATTCCAGAATCATTACCTTCCACACCATTCCAGATTAGCATGTGGAATTTTTTTTGAAAAACGAGACCAAAATTTGTAAAAGGAATGCACACCGTCTACTAATCTATCGAAAGTGACTATATGCGCTTTCACCTATGGCCTTGGCTTCTCTAAAGAGACAATCTGAAGACCACGCTTTCTTCCTTTTCTTTTTTGGGTTTTTTTGTTTTTTTTTTCTTCGTTTCATCTCACTGAATAAAGATGCAAAAGAGCCAAAATCAAGAACAAACCCCCTAAACCCTTGTTCAAGGTTCCTGTCTGTAAATATGGCACAATATGCAATATGTAGATGTTTTGACATACAATTATTCCAAATCTGCAAAAGAGGTTTTAATGGAGAGTTGGAAGAATCGGAGGAGTCAGGAAATAGGGCACTGCTGTATGAAAAAGTAGACTGAGGCTACCTACCTCCCCTTGTTGCTCTTTATATGGCAGGATGTAATGCTCGAATGAGATGCACTTTCTTTTCTCTACCTGATCTATCGGTTTTACTTGTTAAAACACACTGTAATCATGCAGTCCATATGTGGAAACGACTGACTCAATATACGAACGTGCAAAATTCAAGCAGTCTGGTTCTATGTGATTTCCTTTCCTTTCCACCTTAAGAAAAGGTTAGATCGTTGGATTTGTGACAACAAATCTAAACGTAGCCTCAGCTGTTAACATCAGACTCATTTTCATGAAAAGGGCGCTGATCCTGATTGAAAAGTAGTTTACCTCTGCAGAAAAGCCCGAGATTCTGGCAAGTCAGACCTTTAGTGACAGGGGACATATTTACTTCTTTAGATCTATATTTGTTTTTTGTGCTGCTTTGCATTAATGTATTGAATCTATCAGGGGACATTGTGTTTTCTTCCATTCGAAGGATGGCCGTGGACTCTGTTCGCTCAATCCTTCACGTTCCCAATCCAGTGATAAGTTTTTTCGGGGTTTTTTTTATATCGGAGTATATCACATCAGATAGCAGTACTGATATTATGTTATATAGAAATGTGGAAGATCGAGTTAAATGATCTTGGCTCAGTTGTCTAGAACAATATCTGTTTTAGGCTTCTACTCTGGGAATGCAAGGCATGCTCACAAAATGAATTATTGGGTTGTTTCGGGTGCATAATTGTGGGATGTCTTTTGGAGGGGGCGCATTAAAAACTCAAATTATGTCCTCTGACAGAATATAAATGTAACTACTATTCAAAATATATTTAAATAAATTATGATGGTGATCAAAATAAAAACCTTTACTAGACCACACTAAGTTTTGCTTGCTGTTTATGTTGCCAATATGTGCCTAATACCTAATTTGGTACACACTCAAAAGCATTTTTCCCCTTGTTTTTCTCATTAATAGGTCACAGAATAACATGCCATTATGACTTTTATGTAACAACGAAAGGTTATGTATGCAGCTGTTCTATGACTGACTGGAGGACCACCAGGGCACGTTACTTTAGAGCTATCATAGTCATCACAAGGGCTCATAACATACCGTAATATATTGTTCTTTTATTAAGGGTGAGAATCACTCACGGTTCTCACACTGTTCCCACTTGAGGATAAATATTTCTCAAAGCTTTTATATTGTTCTTCACTGAGGAGGATCACCGAAGATGGTGATAATTTGCTTTATTATGGGTACGAATCGCTCAAAGTGTTGATGCTGTCTTATGTAAGGATAAGTATCAGTCACTCAAAGTGCTGATATAGGCGTTGTCTTCTCTAATCAGGACAAGGACCCCTCAATGTTCTCAATGATATTGATCTCCACTGAAGGTGAGGCTCACTCAAACGCACCACATATTCAGGCTATAAAACCTGGTGAAGCTAGACTGGCCTCCATGTTGCCACTTTAGAGAGAACATTAGAGAGCTTTAGAGAGCACTGCTGCCTTTAGAGAGAACGGTAGCTGTAGTTAGATGTACACCAGGAGCAATGGTGCCTGATGTTGCAGGCAGTGTTAGAGTATTACGTTTTTCAAAGATGTAGAAGCTTACCGTATACACTCTATGAGCACTTTATTTACATTCATGAAATGATCTAATCAGCCAATCATGTGGCAGCAGTGCAATATATAAAATCTTGCAGATACAGGTCAGCAGCTTCGGCTAATGTTTACAACCACCACCAGAATGGGGAAAAAATGTGATCTCAGTGATGATTGTTGGAGCCAGATGGCCTGGTTTTAGTATTTCTATAACTGCTGATCTCCTGGGATTTTCAGGCACAGCAGTTTCTAGAGTTTAGAGCGGCAGTTCTGTGGATGAAAATGGCTTGTTGATGAAAAGGTCAACTGAAAATGGCCAGACAGGTTCAAGCTGACAGAAACTCAGATAACCACTCTGTACAGTTGTGGTGAGCAGAAAAGCATCTCAGAATGCACAACACCTTGAACCTTGAGACGGTTGGGCTACCGTGTCTACAGAATACCATGTCATGTTCCACTTTTGTCAGCCAAGAAGGGCATAGGCTCACCGAAATTGGACAGCTGAAGACTGGAAAAACCTAGCCTGGTCTCAGACTGGTCGGCTGAGGCACACAGACGGTAAGGTCAGAATTTGGCACCAACGGCATGAATCCATGGACCCAACCTGCTTTGGGCCAACAATCCAGGCTGGTGGAGGTGGTGTAATGGTGTGGAGAATGTTTTCTTGGCACACTTTGGCCCTTTAATTCCATTTAATCATCGTTTGAATGCCACAGCCTGTTTGAGTATTGTTGCAGACCATGTGCATCCCTTCATGGCCACAATTTACCCATCTTCTAATGGCTACTTCCAGCATGTCACAAAGCAAAAGTTGACTCAAACTGGTTTCATGAACATGACAATGAGCTCAGTGTTCTTCAGTGGTGTTCCCAGTCACCGGATCTGAATCCAAGAGAACACCTTTGGGATGTGGAAGAATGGGAGATTCGCAGCATGAAAGTGCACCTGAAAAATCTGCAGGAGCTGCATGATGCAATCATGTCAACACGGACCAGAATCTCAAAGGAATGTTTCCAACATCTTGTGGAATCCATGCCATGAAGATTTGAGACTGTTTTGAGAGCAAAGGGAGGCCCTACCCAGTATTATTATAGTGTTCCTAATAAAGCCCTCAGTGAGTGTATGCCTTCAACGCTCAAAGCTAACTAAGCGTAACATAACATATTAGTGAAGATGATGTCTGTTGCTGTAATGTGCTCCAGCCCCATCCCAATGTTGCATTTGTTTAAAAGTAATTGTAGTTGAATTTGCCTATATTCAAGATTTTTTTCGCTTGCTAAGATATAATTTTGCAATGCTGAGATGACATGAGGAAGAAACCTTGAGAGGAACCAGACTCAAAAGGGAATCCATCCTCTTCTGGGTGACACCAGTGAGACTATAAATAATCTCTCTTCCACAGCTGTATACTATATAAAGTGAAACACTACTATAGTCTTTATGATTCCAGTAGCAGGCCTTAGGTAAAAGTCTACCGTATCCAGGCGAACGTTCCCACTGAAGCAAGGGTAAGATTTGTGCATAAACCGCTTCTGGATAAAGCAATTTTTGGAGTATCCTAGCTGGTCCACCAATAGCAGCAGGTGAAGCTCCAAGGACAAGTAGTATTAGGATCAATTAGGTGGATCCGGAGTGCGAGATGAGCCAGAGTAGCAGATGGGTGACAGGATCAGGCACTGGCATCACATCAGGTAGCAGGAGTACACATATAGCTTGACAGAGTGGGACGATATTATTAGGTTTTCTCTTATACTACAGTGTTCTAAAAGGGTGTACATTGTAAGAGAGTGCAAGCAGGGACTCTAATGGGGTCTAGCTATGACAGCATAAGTACAGTGAGGGGAAATAAGTATGCATATATATATATATGAACAGAGATATGTTTAAAAAAATATTTGATATCGAAACAAGTATTCAGACAACACAAATGACCAGCATTAGTACTTTGTTGCAAAGCAGTTACAGCTTCAGCATTGTTTTTCAATTCTGGCTCATTCCTCTTGGCAAATTGTTCTTGGGCTCATACACACAACCCTCCTTTCTCTAATCATGATGAGCTGAATTATTGATTAAAAAAAAGGTATATGGTTCCAATAGAGCTGATTTGTCTAAATGCTTTTTAGACATGCATCTCTGTGCTTATGTTTAGGCTGAGGAGTTTTGCATGAGTGTAGGAATGGAGATGACTGCAATGCAGACTGGGACAAAAATATACATACACCCACAACAGTTTTTGAGGCCACTGACCACCTACTGTAATGTACACTCACTGACCAGTTTATCAGGAACCCCTGTACTTCTGCAGCAGCAGCGCAATGCAGAGAATCATATAAGCACAGATCAAGAGCGTCAGTTAATGTTAAGCTCAAATATCCAAATAAGGAGAAAAATGTGGCATTAATTGTAGCATGGTTGTTGTAATGGTGTAATGACGGGTTGAGTATTTCAGAAAAAGCCTCATGGGAGAATAGACAGCTGGGTCACGCTGACAGGAAGGCTACCATAACCCAAATAATCACTCTTTACAACAGTTGTGAACAGAAAAGCATCTCTGGACACACTCTTTTAGAATGTTCCTTGGCTGGTGAATGGATCCCAAAAGAAAAGCATTACTTTTAACCATAATAAAACAAACGCTGTGAAAGTTATACTCTGTTCGTTGTGTGTGCATTTCTAATAGGAGCTACTATCGCATAGCTTTAAATTACTCGCAGGCTGAGCTCTCTAATATCACTATCTGGCAAGGAAATCTACAACTGGCTGCATAATTGACATCGGACCTCATTAACAAGCTGGATATAAACAGATTTACTTGTAATTTGTTCACGAGCATTTACACATGAAATTAGGAAAAAAGAAATTCGTATTCTACTCGGGCTCCGGAGTGTGCAGATGTACGCATAAGGAGACTAACTAATATAAATCTTAATTTGATTGACTTCAAATCATACAATTTGCATGGAATACAGCACGTTTATATAAGGAATATACAAGTTTAAATTGCTTATTTTTTATTACATTTACAGGATTTAGCAGATGCCCCTCATGCTTCATCTTCATGCTAGTTCACAAGGTCAGAGAATGAGAATACCATCGAGAACTTTTTTTTTTTGAAAATCAGTCATTTTATACTATTGACATTAATTAAAGATTATGAAAAATAAAGAAAGCAAGTCAACACAAACCCATAATTCAAATATACAGAGGGCAGGCCTGTCTATCTGCGCATACCCTTAAGCTGTCAACAAATGCCTCAGCTGACGGAAGATATAGCGCTCGCTTACTATTGTTAATGTTACATATCGTTAAATATTTTTGGCACAGAAGTGAGTCAAAATAACTTCCAATTTTGCCTTTTCAACCTTTACCCTGATTGTTCATTTCATGCCCCTGGCTGTCTGTGAACTTGACCTTTTATGGAGTTTTGTGGGCGTCACTAAATGCAAATGAGCTGTATCGGGAATGCACTTTGCATGTTATGGGTGATCAGCATACGCACGCGAGTATGAAGGAAATCAGCGTTACCAAAACTTTTGCAAATCCGGCAAAAAATTATGTTCGGTTTGATTTATGCGAAAAATTTACACAGACATTTACTAAAAGACTGATAAATGATGCTCAGTGTAGCAGGTTTGCCTCGCACCTCTGGGGTTGGGGGTTCGATTCCTGCCTCTGCCCCTTGTGCACAGAGTTTGCATGTTCTTCCTGTGCTTTGGGGGTTTCCTCCCAAAGACATGCGTTGTAGGCTGACGGGCAATTCCAAACTGTCCGTAGTGTGTGACTGGGTGTGCGATTGTGCCCTGCAATGAGTTGGCACCCTGTCCAGGGTGTCCCAGGGTGTCCAGAAAATGGATGGATGGATGTTCAGCTATACAGTCTAATAATGGGCCTCATTTATCAATCTTTTAGTAAAGTTTGAATAAATGTTTGTGTAAGTCAAACAGAACAAAAATTTCCTGCAGTGCAATATGAACGTTTTTCCCGAATTTACGGGATTTTCATGAATTCTACATTTCTTGTGTAAATACTCCTACGAACGGTTTACGAGTAAATCTGTTCGTATCCAGAGTGATGAATGAGGCCCGATGTCAATTATGCAGCCAGTTAGTTTTACTTACTAGATACCGCAGTTAATATGTCCTACTTAGAGAACGTTAGCTACGTGTTTGCAGATCAGACTGACCTGCACTTGAAGCTACTTTATAAATGTTTGTGATTTTGCAGCAACTTCTTGGAGAGCTTTCATTGTTCATGCCCTTTCCCTCTCTGCTCCACCTCGCAGCTTCTTGTCCATTCTTCTGTGCATCTATATTCTGTTTCCCGTAGTGTTGAAAGACCAGTGATTTCATGACTTATTAACCAATTGCGGACCAAACATAATTTCTAGGAACCATATTGTTCCTACCATTGCAAGCAAAAAAAAAAGAAAAGAAAAACAACAGGCAAAATAATCAGTCGCATGACAGGCCAAGCCTCGAGGAACCTCTCCTGATGGCCAATCCATGACTGGGTGCAGTTCATCGCTTATCGTTTTGTGTGTAACTTTTGTTTCAGCTGCTTTCAGGTTGTCCTGCAACTCGTTTCAACTGACTGCTGGTTTCTTTCTTACCTTTCCTCATCATTAGTCTGAGAGCGTGTTGTGAAACCATGCATGGTGCTCCTATCCAGGGATTAGTTAAGGTTCCATAACATTGTACTGACAGGGATGTTTAAGGACTTTGCTATGACTGTAGTGTTGTTTAATGACGCTTTCCCTGACAGCTTTAGAAAGCGCCTTCACCAAGATGGCTACTTGTTGGGTGAAATCTTCACATCTTTTACAATGACTCCAAAGCCAAGTTTCACAAGAACATTTGTTGCAGCATTTATATCTTATATCACCAGTTGTCCCCTTGAATCAATGTCCAATATGGCAATATAGATGTATACTGTAATATTTTATAATCCTACTATCCAGCCACCCCTGATATTCTAAAATCGTATTGTTAAAAGTGTTATACAAATATACACAATTCCTCTAGTTTAACAAAGCTCGATGTTGGGTAATGTTAGTGACTTTGATGACTTGATGTTAGTGTATTCGTTTTAGTTTTACAGCAGGGACTTAGCCTTTTCCCCTCAAGTAGCCTGTACGCACCTTAGTCTAAGCCAGGCTTGGAAAAGTGTCGTGAACTCACATCAGCACACATGTTCAGTTTAAAAAGTCTATTTAACCAGATACTCAGCCCAAGCTTACAAAGTTGTGGAGCCGACCACAAGCATAACGTATAAAACAGGGGTGCTTTACATCAAATTCACTGTCCTTGTCCACCGCTCTCATTTTAATTGTATTAATCCTGGAATTGAAATAAAAGGGAATTTCTACCTCTGCCATTTTTGTCTTTTTTTTTTTTTTTTTTACTTTCACTGTTAACCTGTAGAGCACATTTGGGGGGGGAAAAATATTTTGCATTTGTTCCAAGCATTTAAGTAAGTTGTCCAAGGATGCAATAAGGCTGGCTCCCCACTGGAACTCGATTTTTAAAAGTATCTGAAAATCTGAAGTTCGAATTCACTAGCACTGCAAGACATACGTTTAACGTATGAGAAGTGAGACACTGTTTCTACCTCAACACTTTCAGGTTACGCTGATGGACAAAGACGTCACATTGTACTCACTGCATTAGTCTATGGATAAGTTGGGATTCTGTATTAGAGTATTTATAAAATAAATAAATAAATAAATTTAAAAAAAAAGGGGGGGGGGGTTGAAAAAACTGACATTCATTTAATAGTTTCAGCATTTCACATCATTTTAATTTGCATTTTATAGTTGTTTTTTTTTCATTCCTGTTGCACTTCAAATCTAGAATATTCTGAAAACGTGCACAAAAAAGGTTTTAGGTTCTCCTTTACAAAATAAAAATTTTAACCAAGCAAACTGAGAAAAGAGGAAACTAGTGTTACTTCTAGAATGATCCTTCTAGTTGATTAAATCAGTCACACCATATAAACAATGAGTCAGTTTGGAATCCTTTGCAGGCTCCCCACCCCGATAGGTTTAAAAAAAATATTCTCTCTGTTTAAAAGAAATATTAATCAACTCATCACATCAGTAATATTTATCAATTTATCAGAAACGTCTGACACGCTCTTGCCCGTCCCTCTATCAAAATGGCCTTCAGCTTCTGGGGGGGAAAATAGTAAACAGGAATGACAAGATATATGACATTTGACCAGCAATCAACAAATACACTGCAGCCTTCAATCCACTGAAATACTTCACAAATTGGGTGACACGAGGGATGTAACAAAGGGGGAAACAAAGGACATAAGAGCCAGGAAACGTGTAGGGGAGCTTGTCTGCACAAAAGCATCCGGACCCCAGAAAATTTCCTGGATATAAATTAAAATAAATAGACAAATTTTGTATGGTACACTGAAAAAGCTGCGAACTTATTAGTTTATGTTATTAGTTTCCCCATATGTTTTGTAAGAAAAAAAAAATCTTACAAAAATCTTATCTTTAAAAAAAAAAAAAAAAAAAAAAAAAAAAAAAAAAAAAAAAAAAAAAAAAAAAAAAAAAAAAAAAAAAAAAAAAAAAAAAAAAAAAAAAAAAAAAAAAAAAAAAAAAAAAAAAAAAAAAAAAAAAAAAAAAAAAAAAAAAAAAAAAAAAAAAAAAAAAAAAAAAAAAAAAAGGTTTATCAGATTTTCCCAGTACTTTTAAACCATATTGTGTACAACAGGATACGTTGAAAACCAAAGTGTTAAAAAGTCTACGCAAAAGGGATTTTTTAAAAACATGTCCATGAAATAAATAAATAAAATACCTATGCATATTAACTTCCAGAAAATATATTTATGAAGCACAGCCTGCATGGGTGAGGACAAAAGCTGGGTTGAGAATACTTGGTTGCTATTTTTTTCGTTTTTGCAGAAAGTGAGTGCACACACGTGCACACTTGTGTTTGTGTTTGTGTGTGTGTTTGTGTGTGTGTATAGGTAGCGAGGGGTGGGGGTAACTGGCTAATGGAGATATGGCGGCGTACGAGAAGCTCAGTTTGTAGCCAGTCCTGTTGCCTCAGAAGAAAGTCTGTAAGACAAAAATCAGTGAAACATTGAGCCGCGTTATACCGGAGAAAGTGTAAACTGAACACACACTGACATGCTGAGTGGAGTGTAAATATACACAATCCTAGTTCCTCACCTAGCTATTCAATTAAAGGTCTTAAAAGGCATTAAATGGCCTAAATATTGCACGGATACAATATTATAATACGACAGAATTCATGTTGTGTCTTTCTAGGTATGTTAAAAAGCATGTTGTGGGTGAGAGGGTGGGGGGGGGCCCTCAACAACCTCTGCATCTTTTTCAACTGCCACTCATGCAACATCACAGGGCAGTGTAACACACTCGGAAGAAAGCACTATTTGCCCCATTTTGCATGCATGAGCAATAGGAGCTGTAAGTAACAGGGGAAAGAGAGAGAGAGAGAGAATACTCCATCTCTACCCTGAGAGCACTGCTAAATTTGCGCTCTAGTCTCCCAGCCACGGAAGGCTGCGGCATCTTCAGGATTCAAACTCGACCGCCAGAAGAAAGGGCAAATGCTTTACTGTTACGCCGCTCAGGAGCCACGCTCGATTTAAGTTCGTTCAGCATGTTCACTATGAATTTGTGCAATCAGCTAACGTGCAGATTATAATGAAAGTAATGAAGTCGGCAGACGCTGTGTGTGCATGCGTGTTACCTAGCATTGATGAGGTATTCGGCCAAGCTGATGCTGGCTGGGGAGCCAGTGATGGTGACTTGGCGGTCGTTGGAGCCTTCAACAGGATTGGCGATCTTGATCTGAGCTCCTGACATCTGGCGAATCTCATTTATCTTGGCACCTTGACGGCCAATGATGCAGCCAATCAACTGCAAAGAAAAGCATTTAAATCACATCCGTCAGAATCAGGACTTTCTGATTAAATGCTATTCAGTATTCACACACACACACACACTCACGTCATTTGGAATGGTCAGTTCATGAGAGCCGGTCTGTGTGGTGGCATCCATGCCAGCTGTAAAGGAACAGATATACAGTATTAATAACAATATAAATAAAATGGCATTTGCTGTTTTTACTTACTTACACAAGATTAGCATAAGCATACACCAAATCTCAGCTCAATTGGACTTCTCAGTTCCTGAGAAAAAGCTGTTTGAACTGATCTCCGCCCCCATCAATGACCACACCCCAGACTTCACAGACCTCCTCAGAACCATGTACTAAACATGTCTTTCAAGTTTCATGCAAATGCATTCAACCAGTCCGGAGTTACAGCTTTTGAGTAAACCAAGCTCCGCCCACATAGTATTGATTGGCGAGTGGCAGCCATATTGTTTACAACAGTCAACAGCTTTGACAGCGGTTCAACGATGGCTTCTTAAAGATCAGAAACATGCTTTTCTTTTTGTGAATGTATACACGAATCGCCAATTGTGCCATCTTGCAATTTCCACAAAGGTGGATTCATTAGCCTAGCAGGTAGAGCGAAAGCCCCGGTGTGCTTGGCCAAAAACCCAACTGCTCGGTTTACAGAGTAATAATGTAACCCCTAAAAGTATGACAACGTATTTAGCTAGTCAAGTACATCTATAGAAACTGAAGAAAATGAATGCTCAGTTTACTCAGGAAGAGAGAACTGTTTAGCCACAGTACTTATCCTCCCCTTATAACGTCTCTGATGTAGGAAGTCTTAACCTAACATTTTGGCTACAAGCCGAGGTTTTCAACTCTTTCATTTTAGTCTGTATTTAGGCTGAACCTGACAGTTTTGATGATAGTTTTGCACTGCACTGTTCTATATTTTGCTCAGGTTTGTCACCGTTTTGCCCCCATTCCTTCTCATTATTGATGAGAGCTCATCCATAAAACTTCATCTATTCAGCTAATCATTAGTTCCTTCCTTCTATTGGGAATGACTCGCATGTGCTAGTAAGTACCACGTGGCACCATAAACCATATAAACCATGGACTGTGATCTAGAGGTGTGCAATGGTACTAGGAGTTGTGGGAGTAGATGGGTTCATGTTCTTGCTTGCAGTAAGATATGAAGCTCTTGGGACAAAGCAAGGCCACATTCATTAGCCTGAGCTTGTACACACTGTTTGCGCATGGCAGGATGCAAAACATTTTAACGCTGTCATTCTTTCATCTTTTCATTTAATGCATTTAATGTAATCACGTGTCATTCGCTGCAAATAAACTGCTCCTCCTGTTGGCTGTATTCTGTGAACCACTGAATGAAAACACAAATGAACGCAAGAGAAGAGGCTGCTGTAAAATGAAAAAAAGTGCTGTGGAACGGTTGAGACATGCCACACGTGCAGCACTGATGTGTGTATCAGCTATCACTTTAGGACCACTATTGTTTTGATAGATTTGATTGATGGATTGATGTCAGCCCATCAGCGACACTGAGGTTTAATAACCTGAGCAACAACGCCACATTTGACGCACACATACTAATAAAACAGGCCTTTAAAAGTGGCCTCTGTGTGTGTGTGTGTTTGTCTACATGTCCACCCCATTGGAACCACTTGTTTCTTTGTCTCTGCAAATACTCACCAGTGAAACCCTGGCTACTTGGGGCCAGAGGAAACGGACTTTGCTGCATTGCCAATTGGTGAAGTTTAGTGAGCTGTAAAGAAAAAATATAATATAAAAAATATAAAATAATACTCCTGGCTTACAGACCCAAAATATTTTATATATATATATATAAAACCTTTCTGATTAAACAGTCATACCATGAAAACAAGTCATTTAGAATCTACAAAATACATTAAGCATGTGTCTTACATCAGGTTGGGGAATGGCATGCTGTCCCTGCACCGCATATGCCTGAAAGAATCATAAAAATATGACTTTCAGGACAAACTCGTCTGTTATACTGATAGATAAATAGAAATGTGGGGCAATTCCTTCACACGAACCTGTCCTCCAGCAAAGATAACAGGCGAACCTGAGGGTTTGGGTCGATACGGGATGGTGACACCTTTGGGAGGTGACTAAACAAATATGAGAGAGAGAGAGAGAGCGAGAGAGAGAGATTAACAATAACAATTCATTAACTGTTAAGAAAACACAAATCACTCGCAGTATTTATGGGTGCGATAAAGGCTGAACAAATCAATTTTTACTGTACTCTCCCGTTTCAGGGATTGGTATGTAATTACTGGCTTTCTACTGTGCTTCGTTTTTGCGTTATTTAGGCAAGTTCCACCAAATCACATCACATGACATCTGCATGGTTTGTAATGCCATAACACTAATTACACACAGTCATTAACAAATGATAATCACTATTTGCACTACTCAATTATGTTTTATTGCTCATGTCTTGCTACTTGCTACTACTAGACAATCTGCACCATGGGGTCAAAAATTGAGCGTCACTAACACATGCACACTATGGACATGCTGGTCCATATTCTGGGGATTCTATTTACACGTACAGTAATGGGGGGGAAAAAGAAAGTACACCCTCCTTCAATTCTCTGTTTTTAAGTTATCAGGGCTTAAATAACAACTGTGTGGTTCTCACCAACTCCTATAAAACAAACAGATAACCTCAGGTGACGATATGGAGTCATTTACACATTTCTGTGAGATGTGAGAGACTGATAAATGTTACTGAATTATAGGGTATACTTAAAAAAAAAAAAAAAAAAAATTAAAAAAAAAAGTACAGTAAAATCATATATCAGTACATCTAAAGAGTGATTGGGATGAATTGAATTTGGCACGCGCAGGGAATGTGTTTAAGACCCGCAGCAATCTCTTTGCCGAGAGAAAGATAAGTAGCTCAATGGTGCAGATTTTAGTATCTCTTCCAGCAACTCTCCCTACGTTTGGTGAAGCCAACAAAAAAAAAAAACAGCAATAGCATCCCCAAGTGCACAAGTTCTTTCTACTCTAGGGTTTTTGACAAGTCTGGCATTTCCCAACTGGCTATGAGCCACATATGTCTTTACATGTGGTCAGCTCGCTCTTAGTACATTACATTCCCAAATATGGCAGCGGAAAATACAATAATACTGTGCACACGTGGTGTGATAATAGTAATTTTCTAGTGCGTACAAGCAGTTCTTATATATAAAAAGCACTAGAACTTGTTCTGTGCATGCTTTGATAAACGAAACACCAGATTTTAAGTGATCCAATGGCGACCTGTTTGTAGGGCATTGAAGACAATGTGTCTAAAACCACCATGATGAATTTTCTGTGAAATAAAAAAAGGGGTTTGAGTGTTTACCTCCAGCATGACAACACAGATCTGTTTGACACACTCGATGATGGAGAGCGGTGTCCCAGCAATGGTAATGGCTCTTTCAGTGGAGTTAGGCAGCATGTCACCTGCCACCTGTACCTGAGCTCCCGTAGACTTGTCAAACAGAGAAAAACGACGTCATCATCTATCCAACTAATCAACGTCAAACTGCTGAAAGCATGTATAATTCAAGGCTACAAAACTGCTATGTAATATAAAACTACTGAAGTGTTAAAGGAGCAGCGGAAGACGTGAACTTCGAAGTATGCACTTACCTCTCTGATCTCTTTGATCTTGCAGCCACCTTTACCGATGAGAGAACCACACTGGCTGGCCGGCACAACGATGCGCAGTGTGACAGGAGGCTTTGAGGTGGCTGTACTGTTGGACATGGAGCTGCTAATGTCCTGAAAAACGACAAAACGCACATATAAAAGTTAAGCAGGGGACCGGAAGCGGCAAAAGAACTGGCTTAACTACGTATTTTCCCCAGCAGTGAGGCAACAGCAGTATTCCTTTGACTGAGCTTTTATCGGTGGCCATTACAGAATAAGTGATGGCAAAGGTCTAGCTAGAAATGATAATCATCATGAATGAAAAGCATGCCAGATGATGAAATACTGAAGATATTTAAATTAAAAAGTAATGTAGGTTTTAACCATGCTGGATGACTAGCCAAATCCTTAGTTTTTTTTTTTTTTTTTTTTGCTCATATTCACTGACCTCCAGCAAA
>CM040982.1:18694849-18722534 GCA_022985145.1 Pangasius djambal
GTAGCTTTGTTTTACTATTATTTATTATTAATCAAAGTGCCAAAAGCAAACGTATGTAGATGTGTGTAGAAAGGGTACCTCTTCGAGTTTATCAATGATCATGGAGAAGGCTTTAAAAATGGCAGTGGTGGGTCCTGCCAGGGTGATGATGCGCTCTGGGCAGTTCCCTTCCGAGATGTTGATACGAGCGCCGCTCTGGACAGGAGGCAAGTGAAGGGAGAGGTGTGAGAGAGCAAATTCCCACCACTAGTGTATTTAGGTCAGTAACTCGATGGAAATATTCCCGCGCAATAATGATCACTCAGACGACTTCCGCTAATACAGAAGCCTGAATTTATGAAATCGGTGCTTTCAGCGTTAACAGAAATCCAAGCAAATAAGCTGAATGACTTGCATTGACCATAATGCTCACCTCTTCTCGCATCTTCTTCACCGATTCACCTTTCTATAGGGAAAAACAATACCAGATTCTAGTTAAATATGTTACTCGTGTCGCCCTTACGCGATATTGCACTGTCATGGCATCCGGCGATATTATGTTACTCCAGTTACTCCCTGCTGCTCTGCAGAAGTAATATCAAAGTATTCTAGTACAAGTGATCACTCAAAATCAAGCAGTTAAATGAGACATCAACTTCGAACTCTTAACCAAGACCGATATAGTATTCAAACTATACACTAAATTACGCCAAATAAAACAAAACAAAAGGGTTTTCATGGTTTATTTTCTTCAAAGTCAGGGCCGAGAACTGACCTTTCCAATAATGCTGCCAACCTCTTTCCCATGCATAAGCAGCCTGATGGTCAGAGTGACATTGAGTCCACCTTCAATCACGCTGGAGTCCATCCCTGTGCTTTGGAGATATACCTGGTTCCACTGTATGCTCTTTGGTCACCACTGTTGAACCTGACACACACACACACACACACACACACAAAAATCATCAGGATTTGCAGAATGGCAAAAGAAGAGACACAGAGCTGCATAAATCATCATTCGTTTGTACTTCGCATTTAAAACAGAAATTCAGTGCGACCAAGGTGTGGTCTTATTTTTATTCTGAGGTTTACTCACGTAGAGGAATACAGGCTTATACATACAATGTGAATTAAGGCTGCTTCCTGACAGCAGCAAGAAGTAGAGAAAAATGCCAGCGAGCAGGTAAAACGCTCCCCTATTCTATTAATGCTTAAGCATTAATTACGCCGCGAGCTCCTTTGCTAGCTAGTAATTTCCAATTATAAAGAAGCAGACAAACTGCTGCATTAGCAATCAGCGTGTGTAAATTCGTGGTACGCTCTCACGACCCGTGCGCGCACACTGCAGGAAAAGCAGAGCACATGACCGAAAGGACAGCGCACTGCACTTAAGTAATGTTGCTTATAAAAATCAGTAACGGAGTGACACACTGAACTGATGCGTTAAAGGCAGTTTCCGTTTGTCAGACATAAACGGATGTGCTGCCAGTGAGGTTGCAGTGGGTAATATTTGATTACTCCAAATTAAACTGGCTTGTCCCCCCTTCCCCCTCTCCTAGCGGGTAACAGGAGTTCTGAAAATCTTCTAACAGTCCTCTCTCAGCCAGAGCTGTCAGGTTCGAATTGGCAGGAAATTCTAAGTAACACAGCTACACAAGACAAAAGACAAATTTCCAGAACGTCATCATAACAGGGAAGCATTTTCCCCTTCAACTAATCAGCCTCAAAAGCACATGGAGCCCTGGGGACAGCGTGTAAACGCACTAAACAGACCTGCACAGACAGCACGCTGACTGATCATAACAAAGGAGCCTTTCTCCATCAACAAGGTCTTGTGTGTCAGCTAGTACACTAGCATTAGTAGCAATAGTTGGGTGGCTCGCTACTATTGGCTGATAATGCGGGGGGGGGTCTACACAGTTACACAGAGCGATTGCATCTCCAAGTCACACGTAGCTGTGCAGGAACACAAAGCATAAAACAGACATAAAAAGTTAGCAAAAAAAAAGAAAAAAAAAGAAAATCCTAACACTGTCGTCCACGTGACATCATTACAGCAGGAAAATTTTTTTAAAAAAAATACTGGACATTTGTTCTGGCTTAATTACTCATTAACAACGTCTGGAATGCTGCAGAACTGAAGTCAGGGCTGTAAGTAAATCTGATAAGCTGATATTGAATTCCTGTACAAGGAAGTAGCCCTGATAAACAACATGCTGTTTCACTTTAATTTAAGCCCCATTCACGTTTACGAGCGAAGACATTAACAGCTTTATGTACTTGGCAGATAAGGGATGATAAGATGTATTAGAGAAAGATGTTTTGTTGCTCTGCTCCAAATTAAGGTTTATATAAAGGACTACTCCATAGGTGTTTAAGGGAAAAAAAAAAAAAAAAAACAACAAAAACACACACATGAGATACAACTTCATTTTTTGTTGGTCGATCTTAAAGCTGCAGACATTGCGTTTGCTGCCAGACATTTAAATTATCCATCACAATAGTATCAGGAGTTTATTGACAATTTCGGATACTACGATCAATCATCAAGCCTGCCAGCAACTGCACTTTGTACAATGGGGCAATCTCAGAATGTACCTGACCCTTTCCATTTCTAGGTGGTGTTGTCGGGCATTTCTGATGGTGAGAACTGCATAAACGGCTGTAACCCGAATACAGACCTTAAAAGGAATCTGATGTGCATGTAAACGTAGCCAGTTCTTCTCATCTAGACTAAATCCGGCCTCCTCAGCATTAAGGCCAGACCTGTCTACCTTATCTAGTTTGTGACGATGAACACAAAAGCCAAAAGAAGCACCGGTTGTGCTCTGTAAAGAGTGGCACTCTACATCATTTACGCTACATGTCCTTGTTCATTAATGACTTTTCCTTTGGCTCATGTTAACAGTCCTCAATGACATAACACACACAAGTAGACACACAAAACCCCACGAACTTAGCCCTTCCTGGCAGGGCCCTAGAACAGCTGATAAAGTCAAAAGCTGGAACTACAACGTTCATTCAGTCAATTCAGGGAGGGGGGAGAGAGAGAGAAAAAAATAAAAAAAAATCTTCACTGGCCTGAATAACAACATTTATCCCCAAACAGGGAACTGATTCACGTCACAGAGCACGACTTTGAAGGAAACCGTCTTGCGGTACACAGGGACAGCCATCGCACCCTTGGAACAGCCGAGGCCGCTAACAGTCATTACTCAAAGGCTCGTCAGTAAGCAAGATCATGCTAATAATCTAATCTCTATACGATCGCAGCAGTTACTGTTTTATATGTTCTTTTAAAACAGTCTGTAACTGGATTTCGAGAGCTCTGTATCTTATCCTGCTTTTCATCGAATTAATCAGGTCATTCGGCAGATCTATACGATTATTTAAAAGCTGTTCCTTTTCCCTCTCTTTCTGTTTTTTTTTTTCTAAACATTTGCAGCATATGCACAAACATCTAGAGAGATAAAAATAGCAAGTCTCTGGATCAAAACAGGGCTGCACCCTACAAAAAAAAAATCTATTATTATTAAAATGGCAATCTGCATAGAAGAAAAAGGGGAGAAAAACTTTACAGTTTTAAAATGATTAATGGATAATTTAGTGTTTAATGTACTTATTAATGTACTGAATGCTAAACTCCCAATTACTACACATTAATTCAATGTATCAAATGAATGAATGCAGAGATTTATGGCTGCATGCACCCTCCCACTCAAAACACCTGTCTTACAAGCTAAGAACATGAACATTGCCACAATAAATGAATTTGAAGTTGGAGGTCTTTATAAAAACAACAGAGAGAGAGAAAAATGAATTTAGCATAGCCAATCTGCCTACATGCTTGTTTTTGTAACGTGGGCAGAAACTGGAGAACCCGGAGAGAACCTAGGCAAAGACAGGGAGAAGACGACGTGAAGCTCTTTCCAGACAGTAACCTGAGCTCGGGATCGGACCCCGGAGCTACGAGACGGCAATGCTACCCACTACACCACTGCCCGTCAATAACCTGAAATCAAACCAAAGTGAAACGAGAGTGGACAGAGTTGTTAAGTGTAAAACAGCTTTCATAAAAATTAATAAAACATATGTACTTTACACTTGTACTTCTGAAAAAAATCCAGGGCATTAGAAAGTTTGCTGAGGATGCTCAGATCACTCAACCTAGCCTAATTAGGTTTTAAAATGACAGTTTACTCCAAACTTACAGCTGAGCCCAGCAGTGGAGGGTTAAGGCTGATTTGTATTAGCCGTTAGCTACACGAACACAAGATGGTCGCCACATGCATCATGTGGTCAATTGGCGCGAAGCCTTTGCACGTCCTCGGAAATTAACGTGACTCTTCCACATGGTGCAATACTAATGTAAACATGGGAGGCAGTATAGCACCATCTGACACTTGCTGTATCCATCCATGGATTTTTGTGAATTTTGGGATCTCATTTAATTTAAAAAAAAAACAAAAAAAAAAAACACACCACTACCATGTTGGATGGAAAAACCAGATGTGAATAAAATATCCAAAATATGAATTTAAAAAAACAAAACAAAAAAATAACCTATGCTCTCAACTGAGGCAGATAATTTTTTTTCTTCAATAAGACATGCCCATAACTATGATGAACACACATTTACGAAAAAAATTCCTTGATGCGCATCAAAAAAAAAAGGGACTTTGGCTCAACAAGTCATGTGATTGGATAACTGGCTCAACCTTTTCTGTTCACATAATCCCTTGCCTTCGGCTGAAGGTTACAAATAGGGATATGGGTTCCGTCCAGAGCGCCATATACCTGTGGTACTTTGTGTGTGGTTCAGTTGCGTTTAGCTGTCTCACGTGCTTCAGCCAGGTCTGGCAATTTTAAGTAGCTGACACACAGAATACAAACAACGGTGAACTGTGGTTTTGCTGACAACTCCTCTGAAATATCTGAAGCAAAGTCTATCACTGAAATGATTCCTCCCAGAATCGTCTCATCCGCCTCCGATGTGATATGCGATAGCGTTTCGTCTGTGTGCTCTGAATCGAAAGCAATTTATTATATTGGGGGTGGAGGGAGCTGATACATTGCGCCAGTTGTTGAACACATGGGACGGAGACGGCGCTTTCCTCGCAAATGTTTTTACGCGATATTCCAATTTTTTGCTTAAGCTAAATTCGCAACTTGGATGAAAACATAGCTACTGCGTCCTCGGCCGCGTAAGCAAACTAACATTGCGTCTCAAATCGCGTACTTACGCACTACCCTAGACCATTCCTGAATACTAACACTAACAGATTTCATATTACACTAAGTTGTTGAATCTGAAAAGCCTCTTAAGTCTGTTCTGTGTAGCAGTCTTCTGGATTTTCTAGAGGAGTATTTTTTTTTTTAGGCACGCTGAGGGATTAAGCTTTAACACGCAGCAGTTCATGACGACAATCACGAAGACGGCACGGAGCTTATGAGACGCATGCTGCGCAGGAAATCGCCAAACCTCCCAGTGGGACTTGGAAAGCGGGGTGGATCGAGATGTTTTGGCTCTGAAGTGCCATCTAGTGGACGCTGATTTGAATCCTCCTGGTGAACATAAGATACGCACGCGACTCAGCAGTAGCAGTTTAGTGGTACAGGGATTCTCCCAACCTCCTGATCTGCACTGTATAGTGATCTATAGTGATCAGCAACCATCACTTCATGCATGTCTATATTTAGTACCTAGGGCAAGTGAGTTCCAAGTTTGTTTAAAACCTGCT
This sequence comes from Pangasius djambal, assembly GCA_022985145.1. Taxonomy (NCBI): domain Eukaryota; kingdom Metazoa; phylum Chordata; class Actinopteri; order Siluriformes; family Pangasiidae; genus Pangasius; species Pangasius djambal. The sequence continues at coordinate 18,700,570 of CM040982.1, forward strand.
CTCCTTACTAACCCACCCCCCTATTCCCTTATTCAGCAAGTAGCCACTTATGTCACTAAGTGTTGCTATAATCCGAGTTGTGACGAACAAATGCACAAAAGGTGAACAAATGCAGTAGATAGCTCAGGTGAGAATTTGCTTTGATGCATGTAACGCAGGCTTTTTCGCGTGCGCTGAATGCTATATAAACACGCCCGCGCGCGCAGTTAGCTAGCTAGCCGACGAGTGCTGAATGTTGCGTCCTCCTCCTCACAAACGCACTTAGCGGCGATAAACCAGGCTAACAAAACACCCGCGTGTCTAGCTGCCTTTTAAAAGAAGAAATATACTAAAGAAGGGGGCTAACGTCGTAGAAAGCTAGGTCTAGGTGTAAATGTAGAATATGAAAAAACAAGAAAAGGCCGAAATGTGTACAGTCGTTTATTAGCGCGGCCATCTCGCATGGCGCAAAATGGCAACAATACGTCATAACGTAAAGCCGTACACAAGCAGCAGCAATAACCCGACTCAACTGCTGCTAGCTTCGTGCTAACCAGTGAGCTGAACTCGAAATATTACAGGACTCATTCACACAGACGAATTCGGTAAAAGCCGACTTTTCTATATCACGATAAAAATGTAAGCAGCTCAGCTTATCAGCTAGCAAACATTAGCCGTTTAGCTGTCATAAGCGCATCTTAGCTTAGCAACCACACCACTAGCTAACACACACACAGTCAGTCTCAAACTAGACTAGCTATATAAAAGTCAGCTAAACCAGAAGCTAAAACCAAAATACATTATAAAAACCATTATCTACAAACTTAACGAAAAACGATAACCTGAGCGGAAAAAGAAAACCCTCATTTGAGCATCACGAGTTTTAGCCTGTTAGCAAGGTTAGCTCGCATCCGCAGAGGCCTAGTGAGCATACGCACTCTGCCCGATGATCTTCATTAGTCTTGCTGTAGTTCTGCAAAAAAAAAAAACGACGATTTATAAATAAATAAAAGAGACACAAATGTATGTTCCCGTACCTGTTCCAACCCTGGCGATGAGTTCAGGGGAGGGGTAGGGTTTATAGGGTAAAAAGGGGAAAGGTTCGGGAGGGAATTTAGAGAGGATTCGGGGAAGAGGGAAGACACACAATTGCGTGATCAGACTCCACTCTCCTCGTACAAAGACAACGAAACGCGCTCCAATCAACTTTCACCCCTGACCACGTATTGCGTCACGCGTCACACGTCCCGCCCCTTCCGCTTCTTTGTCCTTTTTTCTTGTTCTACTACGCCGCTGGAGAGCAGAGTAGGTCAGTGCAGATCAGATTCAGTGCAGAGCAGAGCAGAGCAGATCAGAGCAGATCAGATTCAGTGCAGAGCAGATCAGATTCAGTGCAGAGCAGATTCAGTGCAGAGCAGATCAGATCAGATTCAGAGCAGATGAGAGCAAATCAGTGCTGATCAGATTCAGATCAGATCGCGCATGTCGCCACCAGCAGGACATCAGCAAATAGATTACCCTCCATACTTTCAGGGTTACAATTAAATGACTTCTGAAGAGTTTAAAACAGCAATGAACTATTTCGTTACTTAACTATAAATCAGATTATACGGATATTTTAGTTCTAAGCTGTGAAAGTAATCTGTAACATAACAATCATCTTGCTTCTTTGTGTCATTTACGCTCTTGTTTATTACTTCATACTTTCATTCGGAATCATTTTTACCCATCGTTCCATCTATTTTCTGTACTGCTTATCCTACACAGGGTCACGGGGAGCCTGGAGCCTATCCCTGGACAGGGTGCCAACCCACTGCAGGGCGCAATCACGCACACGCTCATTCACACGCTACTGCCAATCAGCCTACAATGCATGTCTTTGGACTGGGGGAGGAAACCGGAGTACCCGGAGGAAACCCCTGAAGCATGAGGAGAACATGCAAACTCTGTACACACAGGGCGGAGGGGGGGGTATGAACCCCCAACCCCGGAGGTGCGAGACAACAGTGCTAACCACTAAGCCACCGTGTCCCCTTAGCCAATGTTCCAATTTTTAAAAACATTCAATTCAAGAAATGGTTTTAAGCATAAAAACAACAGTACATTGAAAGCTTATTCATTTCCTTCATCTTCAATATCCATTCAATCATATACCCATTCCATTGCAGAGGGACACATTTAAGAGCTAGATAATAATAATAAATAATAATAATAATAATAATAATAACAGAATGTTTGTGCTGTTGCTTTGTACTACACAACATGGCATTAGAGAGATGTTGAAAACCTTAGAGAGAAATGTTCAAATGTGAAGTTGTCTAATTTTAAATTGGATTTGATTTTCTTAATTTTAATTCAGGGGCACTTCCTTAGTTACTGTGACTTACAACATATTTGTCCATGTAACTGCCTTTATACATCGTACCACCACTTCTCTTCCCTCAGCCCAAGAGCTGGAGGAGGTACAGAATAATAGAGTTCTTATGTAGCATTACAGAGGAATGGACTGAGGAGCTGGAAGTTGAAATCCAGATGTTCGTGTCCGATTTTAAGCCATGCACCGAGTGATTTCATCAGCTGCATGCTCTGCCCTCTGACACCAAGAAGACCAAGAAAGACAACTGAGAGCCTACAAACTGTGTTGATGTAAACATCTGTCATTTTGCTTTTTTTTTTTTAAATAATGCTATTATACTGCTGGATTCAGTTTTATAAGGTCAATACTTTTTCAGAGATCAGTAAGGGTGGTGTGCGGTGCATGATGGTGGAGAGAATCAAAGATTAATGTAAAGAGCATCCTAAAGATCCAGAGGTTTCAACCCCCTTCAGCTCACTGTATCCTGGCTGACATGACATTGCATGACAGACCTCTCCTTCATGCTAGGAGACATGGCTAAATTGTTGTCTTGTAGCAAAGCCAAGGTCATGTCCTTTAAATTTTCCAAGTCTGGGTTGAACAACCTTAACTATGTATTTTAGAAACAGTCATGCCAGGTTCAGAAACGACACAAACTGGTTGAGCAATTGAAAGCTGAGAATTGCAAGTTTGAGCCTCAATGCTGCAAGAGTAAGGTTGACAAATCGGAAGCAGAGAATTGCAAGCTAAAGAAGGAAAATGTCTGCTGAACATTGTCTGCTGTCTTGCTGGTTGCAAGGAGCACTTAAGCAGGAACTTGTCCTAGCACCTCTACTTAGTAAAGAAGCTGTCCACTATTCTGTTCCTCAGAACCAACAGGAATGCAGTCACCAAACTTCATTAAAAAAAAAAAAAAAACGAAACACTGAAATCACCAAATCCCCTCCTCCATCTCATATGACCAATAAGGTAATAGAAGCGCCACACTAATAATGGAGGACTACTTTAAAAGTGCAGCCACCTCACAGCTTCAGATCCATCCAATGGAGCCTGAGGTTCATTATGGGACATATGATCCAGTGTCATCATCTACTCCTGGGAGCTCATCTGATAACAAGATGCTCATTGATCCAGTCCTTGAACACTCTGATATCTTTGAAATGAAGAGGAAATCTAGCACCCGACTAGTAGAACATTACACAGAACAACTGTGTAATGTTCTACTACTTTCTAATGAGAGTGACAAAGCTTGGAGCAAGTCATTACCGTAAATAACTTGAGCAAGGATGACAGCAACCAAAAGATGCATCTAGCCTTAAAGACCCTCACGAACAAACTTAAAGAACAAGAATAGAAATAGAACAAACGCCTGAAAAGACCTGCCACTCACTGCAAGATTAGCTCAATTATACATCAATCCGTTCCTCTGATACTATGGAAGAAGAGGAGGACATATGCCACTTAAGCCAGAAGTCAGTTAAAAGCCAACAATTCAAGACGAGAGTGACAAGGAGTGTCAGGCTAGAGGACTCCACTCACGAACCGGAGACAAACACTGGCAGGGAGAAAATAGAGAATATGGGCTATTTTAGGGGGAAAAATGGAGCTTGAGGGAGATAAGATTTTTCTTTCTTTCTTCTTCTTCTTCTTCTTCTTCACTAATTCTAGATGTATACTATGAAATTGGTTTAAATTGGTCCTTCATCTGACCCTCTAAGGTCTGAAAAGTAAAATTAACAAACAGTTGTAAACAATATGGCAGGCACATGTCAAGCATTTGTTCAGGATGAAGATAAGTTGACTAAAGCAAAACAAAAACTTATGAAGACCGTAAAGTGGGCAATATGTGCCTTAGAGAAATCTGAGGTAGCTTTGTAGCACAATTGCATCAAATGAATCCAAATAATTGCATCATAACCATTGGTCTGATTTTCCCACTCTGTCTTTGATACATTGAGATGCTTTTTACAGATGACTGTGCCACAATTTATATTTAGTGGCAGTTTCTTCTTTTTCTTTTTTTATTTTTTAAATATTTTTTTTTACATGGTGCTGAGTATATTTTAAATAACAGTTGTTATCTCTTTTGTAGAGATTCACAGCAGATTCAAACAAAGTGTAGACTAAAATAAGTACTCCAGCACAGGTACCAGATAGACCATGAGACCCAAAGGACAGATTTACTCTTGTTGCAAAATTCTGTGCGAAATGGGAAGATATCAGTGCAGCTTTACAAACTAGCCGATGAGCCCATGAGAAGCATTCACAGTGCAAACTTGAAGCGTCTTTTCCGCCTACTGTGCAAATACATGGCCTTCAGACCATTGCAGCAAGCCAGGTAGCAACTGCAAGGACGTAACAGATTCCTGTATGTATAAGATAAGCTGGACAAGTATAGGGAGGTAGTGCTTGGTCTCTAGCAGACTACTCGTGCAGAACAAGAATACAGTGTCAAGTTTGCCAGAATGATTTACATGTTCAACTATGTGAGTGACAATGCTTAAAAATAATACAATACAATTGTGGTTGTATTGTTAATCTAATCTGATTTCAGTTCAGTGAACAAGTTCTAAAAATTCTGAATTCTGAAGTTCTAAAACCAGTTTCGAACTTATTTGCTGAAGAAATTCAGTATCTTCTTTTAAGTATTGTTTTCTTCATACCCTGAATATGTTCCAGAGCGTGTAAGCGCTCTTCTCTGTTTTGATGATGATGGATAAACGGAATTGATTATGCTTGTGTCCATTTTACCCAACATGATCTTTACAGCCAGAAAGCCAAGGCAACTAAATTTTGCCTAAATAATAAACAAACCTCAATTGTTCATCATTTGTTCGGCTATTTTCCAGAATTCAATCATAGTGACTTCCGATGGGTTTTGGCAGATTGCCACACAAATGATACATATGTGAAAGTAGCCTAAGACTCCAGGCATGTCTGGAGAGGCTGATCTAAAATCAAAGCAAGGTACAAGTCAAGCATAATATTAATAGTTTAATTAAATACGTTGCCTGCAAAAACCCTGATGTCTTGTCCCTCTCGTAAGAAGGTAGTGAAAGAAGTGCCGATTTTGTGAAAACGCAACCTACCTCCTTACAAGGGACACACTGCACAATGTGTTCTTGTGCATCTTCTTGTGATATGGCTTCCAGAAGTTGTGCTTTGAGCTGATCTTTGAATTTGAAATTGCAATCTCCTGACGAAAGGGCGACCACTTCTCTGTTGTGCCACTCAGGAACACAGCTGAACCTTTTGCTGATCTACAGTACACTGGAAAAAAAAATTACATCTTACCAAGTGAAAATATCTTGAATATAGTCAAACGTATCTAGTATTTCTAGTATTATCTACTATTACACCTTGTTTTGGCTTCTTGACATCTCACAGCCACAACAGTTGCTTCCTGAAAGGCCCATGTTTCTTTTTTTCTGAAGTGGATTTATTGTTGCACCTTTATAAGTGCTACTTGTCTGGGTCTTTCAACTGTGGACATTTTCTGTGGATTTCTTCCTGGTGCTGTATAGGTTTGGCCTCCGTGTGTACAAACAATTCTTTGACAAGTGGATTCTTTGACTCCTTTCTCTCCACTGTTACAAATAATAAATTCCTCCTTTTCCATTGGCTATGAACCTAGATTTTGTTGGACTTAAGGCTGTTTCTTAGCCCGGGTCTTATCTGACTGACCATTAGCAGTTTTTGAAATGTTAATGGTGACTTTTCTATGCATACAAAAGTAAACTTTGGTGTTTCACAAGTTCCTCTGTTCTAGGGCCACTACTTTCCTCCCTATATATATATACTACATCTGCGTAAAATTATCCATAAAACATGGTATTAGTTTCCACTGCTATGCTGATGACACACAGCTGTATGTTTTAGCGAAGCCAGGTGATAGACAACAGCTTAATAATATTGAGGAATGTGTAAAGGACATTAGACACTGGATATTGCCTACCTTCCCCCTACTTAATTCTGACAAGACAGACTTTCTTCTGCTATGGCCATAGGCAGCTATAAGTATGCGTTCTGATTATCTAGTAATTATCTAGTAGGGTGGCCTTTTTAGTTATGTGCAGCAGTGAAAGGCCTTGGGGTAATTATTAACATAGAGTGCAGGTATTTGTGTGTTCAAACTTAAACACTACAGCTGAGCAGAATTTGCGAGTGTAGGGCAGAGTTTGCTGAAACCAGAGGGACGTCTCAATCCAGTGCCACCATTTGACAGACCATTTGTATCCACAATATGTTATTCCAAAATTTATGTTATGCAAATATACTCAAAACCCCATGTAATGTAGGCCTATGTATCCCTTGATAACCAACCAATCAAACAATACAACAGGCTACAAAGTGCTAGTTGCATATGTAATTCTGGTCCTTTGAGCCCTTGATAACCACCAGGGGTGGTCAAAATCACCTGGATACCTTCTTGTTCACATTTGCACACCTGCCAAGACCTTCCAACATAGTCACAAAGTGATATACGATGCAATATTAGCAACAAATACCGCTGTCATACAGCCATTTTCCTGAGACATTCTCACTGAGTTATCACCGGATCAGAGCCGGATTCTTATTGGAAGCCTGGTGCTTATGTGAGGGTCATATAACCACAGTTACACACAAATCTAGCTTTCTGTTTCACCCCTCCCAACGAACAGGGGCAGTGAGAATCAGCAGCACAATGTACACCACACTGTCATGCGGAACAGAAACACGTTAGGATTAAGTGAAAAGGTGTTCAGAGATCACCACTGCATTTATGCCACTGAGAGAGGTTATGTTAACCTTATAAAACCTGCAGAAAATGCACTCAGGTAGCAGCAGCGCAAACATCCTGGAGTGGCATGCCTCTAATTAATGCCCATAAATAGAAGATGCTCCTTGTGAAGTGCAAGGCCAAGGCAGGTAACATCCAGTGGGTCAGCCTTTGCTTAAACAAGGGAGCTTCCAGTGTTGTTCCTCTGTGACAGATAAACAATTGATCTGAGGATTGTCTGGTATAAATAGTATAACAAGGAACACTCTGATGACACACCAGAGCCATCTGGCTGCCAAGGCATGCCAGGTGAGCTCAATGCCAGAGCATGGAGCTCTCCCACTCCTTTGATGAGGTAATTTTTTCCTTCGATGAAGGAAAAAGGCATTTTTCTTTTCACATTGGTGTCTTGCATAGGCTCATAAGGAGAGGCCTTAAAGGAGATAAGAAGATAAGGGAAGGTCCCACATTGGCGTCTTAGGGAAACATGGCAGATGGAGGCCTTTCAGAAAGGTCATAATAAGGTTATTTTCCCGCAAAGAGATGACATCCTTGGCACTGTGGTTCACATATACCTCAAGTGTATATGGGGACTTCTCACTGGAATAAAGTTAGTATTTAGGGAATCAGGCAATGTGCCAGGTTCAGGCTATGGGGTGCATGCCATTCACAAAATAGCTTCCACATAAGAGCATCCAATGCCTGTGTACTAGGGTGTCATGGGTTTAGCGGTTGGTGATTCACACAGAGGGGTAAATGCCACAGACACAGCTGACCTAGCTGAGGGTGCCAATTCCCCATCCATTTGGAACAGCTGATCTACTCAGGGCGGAAGCTGCCAGGGTGGTCTGACCACCGGGGAAGCAGTATTGGAACCAAGGTCTTGCTGGATCACGTGGCTGGATTTTGCCCAATGTTAAAAATTTAAAAGTGGTAGGGGGAAAAATATATAGTGATTCCATGAGCCAGTGTATTCAATCCCACAGAGCCAGTCCCAGCAGATGAGTTGTCCAAAGTGCGGCTAACCATGGATTGGCCTAAGGTAAGATAAGATTCCTAATACCTAATAAACTCTCTCCCTCTCTCAAGCTACACATGCTACTCCTGAGATGGTTCCTGGTTACACAACTGCACTTTTTGACCATGTAGTACACAATTATAGAAGGGAATTATTTATAATTGCTCTATCCGGTGTCACGCAGATGAGGATGGGTTCCATTTTGAGTCTGGTTTCTCTAAAGTTTTCTTCCTCATCTCAGGGAGTTTTTTTTCTTGCCACCATCACCCATGGCTTGCTCAACAGAGATACATTTATAAATGTATTATTTATTTCCTGAATTTATATATTTCTGTAAAGCTGATTTATGACAATGTCCAAAGATAGAAGCGCTATACAAATAAAATTAAATTGACTTGAATTGTGGACCACCTCTGAAAGGCTAGTAGTTGTAGCAAGCCTAGTGGGATTTCCACTGCGGCTGCCACGATCACTTCCGTTAAAAGGAGCTGGTACCACACATAGGGACCTGGCTGAAACTGATTGGTTAGCATAATAATAATAATATCTTCTATACTAATATTTGGATTGACAGGGTGGCTATCATTTTTAGTGAATCTGTCTCGAAAATGTAGTGCTAGGGAGAAGTCAAAGGGTGGAATTTGAATGCCTGTCTTTAGGAGGTGAAAGCTTAAAAACCATCTGTGTTTTGGGGTGATGGAGACATGAAAATAGGCATCATTCAAGTCCACCAGTATGAACCAGTTCTGTGGTTGCATGGCATAGGTTTTACCTGATACGCTTAGCATACATAGAGGGAAGATCTTTAGGAACCAGTTCAGTCCCCTCAGTTCTAGAATTTGATGGAAACAGCCGACCTTCTTCTGAACACATATGTATGTTAGTAGAACCCTTGTTTGATCTGTGCAACAAATTCTTTTGGGTCTCCTCTGTGGGACTCTTTAGTGGTGGGGCGTTGTTTGGAACCTGCCTCACAAGATGGATGGTACTCTCAGACGCCTGCTAGTGGCCTGAGGGTGAAACTCTGTCTGCCTAAGGCTTGTGTGAGGCAGGCAGAACCTTTGTGAGCATTGGAACACCATTAAGCACTAGGTGTCAACCAGCTCCCCCACAGAGGGAACAACTTCTGTACATTAATAGTAGCGATTGTTCTAATGCTAGTGGCAAAATGACTAAAGTGTCACAGGTTTCTACAACCGGCATGTGATTACCCACCTGGAAGAATCTCCTGGATGCAAGTATAACATCTTCTTGATCCGATGAGATGAGCTCAAGGAGGATGACCAGCCATTGGGTTAAAAGAAGACTCTGGTGAAGAACGTAAGTCACTAAATTGCATGTTCTGTGCTCTTGAGGCTTCAATTTCAGCTTAACTATGTCTAACTTCAAGTTGTTAATTCACCAAGAAAGCAACTCAAATTACTTTCTTGACTTTTTATTATGCTTTTTGTTGGAAGTGGGCATTTGCAACTAGAGAGCAATTAATTCTGCAGGATTTGACTCCAAATCAGGATCTACTCTACTGTTCAATAGTTTAAGAATTTCACATTTTCCATAAAAACTCATACTTTTATTCATCAAATAAGTTTCAAAATGAATAGAAAATATAGTAAAGATATTGACAAGGTTAGAATAATGATTCCTACTTGAAAAATCAATTAGTGGTTCAAACTTTGATTTCAGCAAAGAACCCTCCATTTGCAGCAATTCTAGCCTTGGATACCTTTGGCATTCTAGCTGTCAGTTTGTTGCATCAGTTTCACTCCATGATTCCTGAAGCACCTCCCACAAGTTGGATTGGCTTGATGGGCACTTTTTTTTTATACCATTCAGTCAAGCTGCTCCTGCTCAAACAGCTCAACAGGTGTGAGATCCAGTGATTGCTCTGGTCAGTCCAGTACAGACAGAATTCCAGCTGAATGCTTTGTCCCTAAATACGTCTTGTATATTTTGGAGCAGTGCTTTGGGTCATTTTCCTGTCAAGCGCCATCCACATGGTATGGCATGGTGTTGCAAAATGGAGCGCTAACTTTCCATGTTAAAGATTCCTTTTACCCTCTACAAATTTCCCACTTTACCACCACCAAAGCACCCCCAGACCATCACAATTCCTCTACCATGCTTGACAGAAGGCATTAAGCACTCTTTCTTTTAATTTGTTCTGCATCTTTTCATTTGTTCTGCATCTTCTGTCCATAACAAATCATCCTCTGTCCAGTGTCTGTATTTGCTTTTAACCTTGTTATTGGCCAGTCACAGATAAGACTGGTGTTTTGTGGCTACTATTTGATAAAGCTGCTAGCTAAGGATTGTTTTTCAAACTAGAGAATCTGATGTATTTATCCTCCTGTACGGTTGTACACAGGGGCCTCCCACGTCTTTTTCTGTCCTGGTTAGAGCCAGTTAGTTTGCGCTGTTCTATGAAAGGAGTAGCACACACCTTTGTAAGATATCTTCAATTTCTTGGCAATTTCTTACATGGAATAGCCTTCATTTCTCAGAACAATAGACTGATGGGTTTCTAAAGAAAGCTCTTACTTTCTGGCCATTTTGAGACCATAATTGAACCTGCACATGCGGATGCTCTAGCACAGAGATTTTCAGCTGTGATAACAATTTCACAAGGGTTTTCTAATGATGAATTAGCCTTTTAACATATTAACTTAAGATTAGCTTACACAGTGTGCCATTGCAACACAGGAGTTATGGCTGCTGAAAACAGGCCTTTATATGCCTATGTAGATATTCCATTAAAAATCAGCTGTTGCCAGCTATAATAGTCATTTACAATATTAACAATATCTAGTCAGTATTTGTAATTAATCTAACATTCTTTTAACCGAAAAACATAGTGATTTTATTTTAGAAACAAGGCAATTTCTGAGTGATTCCAGCCTATTGAACAATAGTGTAAATCTACTAGCTGAGCATGCTATGTTGTTTTATGCATCAGCACCTGGAATGTCTGAGCCAGACGCTACATCCTTTAAGGCTTATTTATACTTGCTGTTAAATACGCATACACTTATACACAAGATGGCTGCTGCATATATCGTTTGGTGCGTTGCTTGTTCATGTCCTCAGAAATCAACATGACGCGTCCATATGGCGCAATAAACACAGCATAATTAAAATATTTAAATCTACTTTTGACTTCTTTCATTGCGTAACCTTTCATTGCTGGTTATGATATCTGCTTTTTTCTCTTAAAAAAGTCCACAGATCTTGTTGTAGCTACATCAATTTGTGCTATTTTTCCTAAAGTTCGACACTGTGCTCTGCACTGTTTAACACTCTGTATTACCAATGAAACGTGTGCGGTTTTATTGGGGTTGCCAGATCATGTCTTATAAATAGATTATAATCCATATAACATGGTGTGGACATATTGTTTAACGTAAATCCGGCATCAGTTTGAGATCATTTGTGGTCAACTGGGCAGGTTTTAAATAGTGATTGAAAAGTCAACTCCGTCTACTCTGCAAGGGCATGCATGCTTTAAATCAGTCCTAGTTAGTTTGAAATAATAATAAAAAAACCTCACAATTCACAATTTATATTTTATCTAATTATTAACTCGACACTATAAACAATGACCTCCAATGTTGGATAAACCTTCCTCTCAGTCTCTTTGGCAGAATAGGATATCTTTGATAGAAATTCTACCAAAATTCTACCAAAGAATTAATAAAAAAAAAATCATTTTCAGCGATCCCGGTACAACTCCCCTCTATCTGGTTTATATCATTAGACTCTGTTATCTCAAAATTCTACTTGAAAAATAAACCACCCCGAATCAAATTAACCTTTTAAAAATCTTTCCTTGCCATCCAACTTCAATACATACACAAATGGTTACAGCCCAGTCAGTCAGACGAGCTATGGATAAAAGCAGAACAAACACTATGCAACAAAATTAGAATCTCAGCTCTACCATTCATCAGCCCAATTCAAAACCCCACGATAGCAGCAACTATAACAGCCTGGTGGAAATTTCACAAGATCACAAACTCCTCACTCTTACTAATCAAAGACACTCCCATATGGCACAATCTTGATTTCCTAACCACCAAAAAGAAAGTCCTACTTGGTTTGACATTATGAAATCTCAGTATGTCCATGGCAGCATGGTATGTAAATGCCCTTTTCTCTAAGGACATATGAAAATAAACTCAGTTATGAACCAGTTGCCAGGAATCTTGTGATCTGGTTGAAGCTGAAATGACTGAATGGAGTTTGTTCTCCAAAATTAAATTTGAACAATGACCTATTAGGTCTGGGGTGGCCACTGGGGTTTTTCACGCCACATTCAGACCCCTTAGCTCCGCCCTGGCTGTTTGCTATTTTGATAGTGGAGGCACAATGTTTTCGGGTCGTCCTCGCATCCGTCTGAGATTACTGTTAGCACAATAACTCAAGAACAAGTGGCTGAATGTTTGTAGGATTTATATGGAATTATCATTGTAACCAGCAGATCAACTTCCATCCTGTTTGTCATACAGAGATGTTACATACATTTTCATGTTCAGAAACTCTTTTTTTGTCTACAAGTTTGGCCATCCATCCATCCATCCATATGTCCGTCCATCTGTCCGTGCGTCCGTCTGGCATTCAAAATTCTTGTTAATGCAATATCTCAAGAACGAGTGGTTGAATGTTTGTAGGATTTATATGGAATTATAATTGTAACCAGCAGATGGACTGATTACATTCTGGAATTGATACAAATAGGGTCAAGGTCACAGCAAGGTCAAATGCCTGAAATAATTTTTCTTCAATAGCTTCCTTCCTGTTTGAATTATTTTAATTTGAATGATTGTTTTAAGGGTATTTCTGGCATACAAATAGAAGAAGGACTAGACTTGTTGGTGGTGGAGGTATCACCATCAATCGAGTTCAACTTGTTTACTATTATTATTATTATTATTATTATTATTTTTTACTATAGGCCTATGTCTATACTTACTATAATTGTTGATAATATTGCTAGTTATTTTGATTATTTAACTGCAAATCATGCATTTTTTCAGGTTGTTAAAATGTTGAGCTCAAATTTACATGCGCTTCAGCGCCCTAGTAGCAGAACAGAAAAGTTTTCACCCTATCACCTGGAAATCACGAGTCTGTATCTCGGCATGCCACAGCTGTCCATGACCAGGAGTCCAAGAGAGCAAAATTGCCCGTGCGCTCTGGGTGGGACTGATGCCATACTCTCTCTCTCCTATCACACTGACAGTAGCCATGGGTGTCTGTGTGCTCATGTATGTGGAAGGGGGCGGATAGCGCTTTCATCCAAATCTGTTACACCGCCTGTTGACGCAGCAAGAGCAACAGTTCAAAACGATGTGTCTGTCTGGCTTCATGTATCTCACACGTGATAGCCTTCAGCCTCCAGCTGCTGTATGATAGTGGAGACCTAAATTGCGGGTTGGAATTGGCCAAGGCTAAATTAGGGAGACAATAAATAAATAAACAAATAAATAATGTGCACTCCAATCAGACATGAATTTGATGGGATAAATACAGCAAAGATGAAACTGATTGATAATTGACACTCATTTTAGAATTTTAGTACATCCTTGTAGTAGCAGAGCAAAGTGCGTGTATGGCAATGATAGGATGCTCATTACTGCAACATGGGGAACCAGAATACACGCAAATCTGCCTTTGTTCAGTGTCTCACTGTTTTCTTTTATTGTTCTAAGAGACTATAAAAAATGTTTCAAATGTCTGGAACAGTTAAAAACTTGCCAGGAATTGGAAGCATGAGCATACACTACACAGTGAGGAGGCTGGTGAAGGATTAAAAAAGAAGAGACCAATGATCACAGCTTCAGAACTGCACCATATAGATAATTGAGGTTGTCAGGTTTCAAATTCAAATATTAAAAGATGCCAACTGCATAATAACAAGCTGTTATTAAGGGAAGGGTTGCGAAGATGAAGCCCTTCCTGAGAGCAACCTGCAAAATGCACTGCCTGAACTTCACCAAGCATCACTGGAACTACAACTGTGTTCAGATGAGACCAAAACGAACATTTTGGCCAAGAATACAATCAGAAAGACTGGGGGATGATTGGACTACTTATAAAGAAAAGCACCCATATGCCCAGTATATTAGGACGGTGGATCATTGATGCTCTTGAACTGCTTTGTAGACAATGGTCCAGGGCCTCTCATGAGAATTTATAGTATCATGAATTCTTGTAAGCACCAGGATATTTTAGCCCTGGTTGCCTTTGCATAAGGTTAAGTGAGCTTATGGATTGGCCATAAATCTTTGAATAAGAATAAGAATGATGAAATTTACATTTATGGCACATGGAAGATACCCTTATCCAGATCTAAAAATTCAATGTTTTGCTATTGTCAATGTCTCTGGATCTGAATCCTATTGAAAACTTGCGGCTTGAATTAAAGAGGGCAGTCCATACGCACAAACCTGATGTTTCCAAACTTCTTAGACATCATTTCTAAGACTTTTTTTTTATAATATTACTTCCTTACTTAGTAAACCACAGGAAGAAACTCAATTTCGTTACGATCTCTTTACCACATATTCATTGTTGGGGATGCTAATAATTCTGAAAACAGTGGTGTTTTTTATGCTTAAAAAAACTGAATCATTTCTGCTCATTGTCATGCACGGTGGCAATAATTCTGGAGATGGCGGGATGTTATAATCAAATCTAATTTAAACTACACATGTTTGTGTAGTACATTCATTGATGATTGTAGTACATTCCTTGATGATTAGTACATTCATTCTTCGAAGATGCTTATGAATGCTACATAATATATCACTTTACCCCAGACCCAAAACAAACACGCACGCACACACAGAGTATGTCTAATTGTCTTTAATGAACATTTATTTCTTGCAGCTGGTAACCAACAAACTACATAAACTACATCAATGTGCACTCTTTGAGCTGAACATAAGACACGAGTAATGTATCGACTATCTCAAGCTTCAGTCCTTCGCTAATAAGGAGTAGATCTGTAGCATGTGGTTCCAGTAAGAATTTGGGTAAGAACAATTCCTGGATTCGCACTTTAGGAAAAGACCGTGATTCATATTACTAATCTTATTTATAGTGTAACATTCTGCATCACTACTTCCATCATGTAAGAACAGTAAGATTAACACTCCTCATTTACAAATATTCTTCTGATAAAATATAGATATAAGTGAGATGGATTCTGAAGTACACACAGATCTAACTAAGATAGAGGAATAAGGTGAAATGGTGCACAAGAGACAGAAAAGAGGGAGAGACTGAGGGGCTGGAAGACAATAGGGCTAAAAGACAGATGTGTATGAATCAGAAGCTCAAGGTAGGTTGAAGCAGTAGTGGATTAGACAGTGTACGCACACACTCGCACACACACACACACACACATACCGGTTTATAGCACTCGCTTTATAAACACACATCATTAAGCCCTTATATATAAGATAGCCAAAATCTAGCTCAACATAGTTCATGCTTTCTCCTATCCTGACTGGCTGATCAGGTTGTCCAAAGAGAAAGAGAACCCCTCCTCAGCATTTGGGAAAAGTGACTGGTCACGTCCCACAGCACTGGAGGAACCAGCGGCCTGTTATTCTGCTACCAAACCCAACCCAATCCGTTTAGAAAAGTTGATAAAGCTTGCGGCTGACGCTATGTTTGACAGAATGTTTTGAAGATTTTCCCATTATCCTCCTGGCATTGATATGATTCAACTCAACTGGATGACAGCATTTACATGATGTTAGAATATCTGGAGGTAGTCAGTACATGGATATAGCATGTGCATTAAAATATACACACCAACACAATCACACCTGCAGCTTTCTATCAATAATATAGTGTCTTGCACTTGAGCACACATACAGACTGGCATGAAAAGTGGAAGGTGTTCGAAAGCTGTCTAGTTTAAGGCTCAGCAAAAGACTACTAATTTCACCAGAGGCTGCAATGTATATTTGTGACTATGGTCCAGATTTACCAAAGGCTTCCATATACTTACTCTAAAAAGGCTTTAGAAATTTACAACCACCACATTTTCTTAGATTCTTCTGCACGTATTAATGCTTCAGGAAATTATTCATGTGTCTCAAGATATAAATTATGCTCTGATTTTAAACTATACAGGACAAACATGCAGCACTGCTGTGAAATATACAAGGGAGGACTATACGAGGGCAGAACGGAAATAATGACCGTAACATAGTGAGGAACCACTCAGTGATATACAGAATATGACAGGACAGAACAAGAAAGTCTGGGAATCGGAATTCGGCAAGTTCGGCGTAGACGAAGAAAGTTGACAGCATGCAGGAAACTGGAATCTGAAAGAGACGAGAAAAGACAAAGAGGAAGAAAAAAAAAAAACGTCAGGGAATAGAATAAAAAAGTCAGCCTGAGAATAGATTTAGAGTTTAATTACACTGAAAGCATCACTGCCTGTATGTGCGATTTATCTTTAATGTTGCCTCAATGGCCAGTCGATTTGCTTTTTTTGATGTTTGGAACCATTATTTTTTCTTATGCTTTCAGACTAGAGGCAGAAAAAGGCCGAAAAAGAAACATCTAATATCGAAGCAAGATTATACTATATAATTATGAACTAAGCTAACTAACATTCGCACATTTGGCAACCAGAGTCACAAAATGATAAATAATAAAAAAAAATACTCCTTGCATTCCAACCTGGATTTAATGCACAAACAAATGTTTCCCAATACAATACATCTAACAGTATGTTGATGTCAAAATTAGGGCTACTGATAACCACTTTGCATGTGAACACAAATTAAAAAAAGTTACGCTGCAGAACTAATATATATATATATATATATATATATATATATATATAACATTTTAAATATTTGTGATTAAGGTGTAGTTTCAGATTTCTTTTGCCATTATTTAAAGTACATATGACATGCTTGTGTAATTTTGTGCACTTGGATGGTAGAGTAAGCTAGGGAGTGTATGTGAGTGTATGTGTGTATATGCGCTTACCTGTGTAAGGTGATTAACTGGCTGCAGCCTCTGGCTGCATGATATAATGTCTGGATGGTTCCACCATACTGCCACAGTGTGCATCACTCCTACAACACATCGTGTTTACTACGTGCCTTTACTAAGCATAACACACATATGCCCCTATTTTCATGATCATAGTGCAAGCACCAAAAAAAACAGTAAGGTTACAGCATTATAATGTTTATTCTCGGCATAATTAAGTAACTGGATGAAGCGCGACACAACTGTAAAAAGGGGGTGGAGCTAGAATAAATGCAATATCCTTTTACTGTGATGCCCAATCACTTCAGCTCCTCTCAATTCCTTTAAAAAGCTGTGTGTAGTGACATTTTCATAATGACACCCAATTAGATTAAAATCTTATTAAAGATTAAAGGCCATATATCTCATCCATCCTGCTATATATGCAGTATATGCCTTTTTCACCTATGCATGTGCATAATGCGTAAAGTTCATAGAAAATATTTCAACCATACACAGTTTACACTTATCCCTTAACGCAAATGGGAAAATATTCCCTTATTCGCAAACAAATTAGCAATACGAGACGTACACTGCCACTCGTCTACACAGAACATCACTGTACAACCATAAATGAGTCATTTATATAATATACCATAATAACCAACCTGTTGTCATTAATGTCTGGGCTGTTTCCTGAAATAATAAGAACAGACGTTAGCAGCCATGGATGCACACCCAAGTAAAGGCATACGTATCGCTGATGCACATTCGCACCGTATTTTTGGTAGATACACTAACCGTTTTCCACATCCAGCGGGTAGGAGCTTAGTATGTCTATAGATCTCACAGTGCTGTAGCCAACTCTGCAAAACACAACAACATCTACATGAAGAGACGGTAAGAGAAAAGGGGAGAAGACAAGAGGAGAAAAGCAAGATAAAAGGACTCACACGTTGGTTTTCTGGGGAACAGGCTTCTCCTCTCTCTGGAACAGGACATTACTGAATGATGTCACGGGCTCACTGGCTCGCATGGAGAGAGAGGTGGTGGGAGAGGTGGCGGTGCCATAGTTCCCAGGCCTCACTGGCTTTGCTAAGAGAAAACAAAGCGAACATAGTTCATTAAACTTTAGCAAACAGTTGAAAATCTGATATCCCGATGATTTTCAACCTGCACATCTACACACTGATTGAAATCTTTCTATAAATAAATGAAAATGTCTACTACATATTATAACCGTTGCCTAGCTACAAAAACACCTTCATAGACACCACAAATGTGTCTGTGTACAATTTCTTTTACTGGCATCGAATAAAAGCTTGTCACGTACGCATTCTTTTACAGCCAATAAAGCCCAACCTCAATCTTTATTAATTATAAGCTTTATCCTACGGATCTATTCTTGGGACGTCTACGGTATATAATGTACTTTAATGATTGTAGAAACTTCAAGAAACCCTGTCCTTTATTCTTTTGCCAATTAAAAAGTGGAGATGTGAGAACCTAGCTGCTATTTCCCTTAAAGCCATTAGCTGTGGCACACTCAGGCTGCAGTACCAATCTGAGCAGTGTGTGGGCGGCGCAGTGCGTTGCGCAGGCGCATGGCATCCCGAATACGCTCCACCTCCTGCTGGTAGCGGCGCCGATCGTTCATGGCACCCTGTTTGGCGTCCTTTAGTGCCGCCTCAAGTGCCCGAACGCGCTCAGCCGTAGAGCGAAGACGCTTCTCCAGTTTCGGAAGCTCACAGCGCAGATCTGCATTATCACGTACCAGCTGGAGAGGACAGGGAGATGTGAAGAGGAATTTCAGAAGAGGCGATTAGCAGTGGAATAGAACATTCAATCTACTGTACGTATGAAACCAAAACACGGGTTCCTTGGTCCATGCTTCTGTTACCTGTTTGTGAACCTTTGTAAGCTGGTCCAGGTTGTTTTCAAGAAAGGAAATCTTCTGCTTCTGGGTGTTAGACCCCCCACTATCATCAGGTCCAATTTCTGAACTCTGGCCAAAAATTGGATAGAGATAATAAAGAGAGGAGCAAAATACTTTATCTAGTCATGTTATTACAGGGTATAATATGCGTCTTTAAAGTATCATTCAGTTGTGACAAGTCACTAGCATGCATTTGATGCAGCCCGATCTGGTGCTCACTTTTTTAACTCGAGTCGTGAGGTCTTGAACGAACAGTTTGCGCAGGTTGTGGAGGGTCTGGAGCTCACGAGCCTATCAGATAGAAAGACAAACAGAACAGGTGTGGTGGGCTGGGGTGATGAAGAAAATGATTTATTACTCACCCTGGAGATACCATAATACATACACACAGCACAAACACCATAACTATAAGGCAGAGCAGGTCAGTGTTGAAGACAATAGCAGTAACTTGACTGATCTTCAGTAGGGTAGAGTATAGGGTACAGTATTAAGAGACTGAGTAATTCTCATCATAGACAGAGCACATTATTAATAGATTGAGTGATTCTCATGAACAAGGAGAAGTATCAGTATTTGTGTTGACTCGTATCCTCAAGAGAAACAGCATCAGCCCTCAAATGATTCTTATTCTGAAATAAGATCAGTATCTGGACATGACTGGCTCTCAATAAGGATCAGTATCATACTTAAGCGACTATTTCTGGAAAAGAAACCACCCTGATATTCCTCCACTTATTCATTCACTTATTCCACTTATTTCCATTTTATTGAAGGGAAGTGCCATTTTTGTCAAATTTTAACAGCCATTTCATATCTGCGAACCAGCATCTTGTAAGTCCTTTGAGTGGGTTCGGAAAGTATTCAGACCCATTCCGTTTTGTGTTATAGATTCAGTTCTTTAGGTTTTGCCATTTATCCACACACGATATTTCACGACAACAAAGTGAAAACATGTTTTTAGAAAGTTTCGCAAATTTATTAAAAGTCGAAAACTAAAATGGCTCATTTAGATAAGTATTCAGACCCTTTTCTAAGGCAGGTGCACCCTGTTTGCTTCGATTGTCTTGAGATGTCTCTAGAACATGACTAGAGTCCACCTGTGGCAAATTCAACTGAACAGACATGCTTTTGAAAGGCGCACACCTGTGTGTATAAGGTCCCACATTTCACAGTGAATGTCAGCCCAAAAACCAAGCCATGAAGTAAAAAGGATCTCTTTGTACTCCTTCACAATCAAATTGCATTGAGACATAGATCAGGTCATGGGTATAAAAGCATTTCTAAAGCCTTAACTGTTCCCAGGAGCACAGCTGGCTCAATCATTGAACCACCAGGACTCCAGAGCTGGCCGTCCAGTCAAACTCAGTAATCAGGCTAGAAGAGCCTTCTTCAGGTCACTAAGAACCCAATGGCCACTCAAACAGAGGTTCGAAAGCCCTCCATAGAGATGGGAGAAACTGCCAGAAGGACAACCATCTCATAAATTGCCCATCAATCAGGACTTGATGGTAGAGTGGCTAGATGCAAGTGGCCACTCCTGAGTAAAAGGCAGGAACTTAAAGGACTCTGCCCATTCAATCTGATTGAACTCGAGAGGATCTACCAGGAAGAATTGGAGAAATTGCCCAAATCCAGGTGTGCAAAGCTTACCCGTAAAGCTGTAATTGCTACAAAAGATATTTCTACAAAACACTTTTCTAAATTCTTCTTAAATGAAATCTAAATAAAAGATTTCAGTTTTGACGTTTAATAAATTTTCAGAAATTTCTAGTAAAACTTTTTTGCATCAGCATTGTGGGCTATTATGTGTTGTTTGATAGCAAAATATAAATTTAATCCATTTAAATGAAATCTATAACACAATAATATGTTCAAGGGGTCTGAATATTTTTTGAACCCATTGTATCATTCTTTCCCCATTCATGTAGATAGTAGCCAGGTCTTGTATGACTGAAAATAACTGCTCAAGAGCATTGCCAAGATGGCTGCTGAGTGGAGAGACTTCACTAGAAGGACTTTCGTAGAACCTCAGATACATAAGTACTTAGTGTTACTTATTTTACAATACTTTGACTCTCGTTTGTTCTCTACAATTAGGCCTACACTGCCACTGCAATCCCTGAAAAGGAAACTTTTCATTGGAGTTCATCAGAGATTATGTGCTATGCTGGGATTCAACAAACCAACAGACACAATCTCAATATGCAATGTATGGAATGTGCTTTACATTCAATAAAGACATGTACAATTACAATAAATCTGCCATAAGAATGAGAAAAAAAGAATGGATGTATGAATTAAAAAAGAAACAGAGTGACTTACAACAGTCTCCTCCAAGCCCTTGAGATCTTGTTTGGACTGCTCGTGCCTCTCCTGCTGAAATCTGAGGGAGAAAATACTTAATTTTACATACATTATGGGGGAGATATATACGTCCATATACATAGAATCAAAGACATTACACATGCAGACTACACATGCTCTGAATCAGACGCTGCAATCCCTCATATACTCTTACTGCACCGCACGAATACAGTCAGGTCCATAAATATTGGGACATCGACACAATTCTAACATTTTTGGCTCTATACACCACCACAATGGATTTCAAATGAAACGAACAAGATGTGCTTTAACTGCAGACTGTCAGCTGTAATTTGAGGGTATTTACATCCAAATCAGGTGAACGGTGTAGGAATTACAACAGTTTGCATATGACAATAAATACAAGAGAACCAGTTCCACTGGCAGCCATACATGCCCACTACCACCATGCTTCACTGATGAGGTGGTATGCTTAGGATCATGAGCAGTTCCTTTCCTTCTGCATACTCTTCTCTTCCCATCACTCTGGTACAAGTTGATCTTGGTCTCATCTGTCCATAGGATGTTGTTCCAGAACTGTGAAGGCTTTTTT